>CM076574.1:802084998-802429092 GCA_034641835.2 Pinus albicaulis
ATGGAATAGCAAAGCAAATAAAGGATTGAACAACAATTCTGAAATAGAACAGCAAGTCTAAAATGGAACAGCAATTGAATAACTAAGTCCCGCAGGTTGTAACCAAACTTAATCTATTAACTCAAATGCATTCTTTGCAATCAAATAACATTCTTTCACTCTAAAAGCAATTCACACAAATCACACTAATGGAACAGCAATAACTATTAATGAATTATGGAACAGTACTGATAAATCAGAAACGCGCACAACACGAACGTTTAGTATAACAGCTCTGTAACAAAACAGTAAGAACATGCAATTAACTCTTGAAAGGATTAATAACTTGATGCGGAGTCAACACACGATTCTATCTGTAAAAAACCTCAATGATTCAATCTTTAACAAAGCATGTAATATGAACTTATAAAGCATATCAAATTACCAAATAACAATGATAAACAAACCACACAAAAGTCAAGTCGTAATGGTACAGAAGCAAGTGTCCTTCGGGGCCGGGCCCTTAGCCTCCAAGGATACACCGCTTTAAGTTAATCCAGACGCAGAGATGAAATAATCACCAAGCTTTTATTAATGCATCGGTCAAAAATACATTGAACCAGTTCTCAACGAGACTCAATAATCAAAGTTGATGTTTTACAGAAAATTACATAAAAGCGTATCCTATCTATCAAGCTAACAGTGTTGTCCCTTTATATAAAGGTGATGGCGGAGATGTCCAAGTAACATGATAAATAAAGCAGCGATCCCTCAGGATCGAAGATCCTGAGGGATTCGCCAAACTGTTAATTCTTCATCCTTTCCTTTCTTTGGCGCCGAGCTGGTGTCTTCTCCTTCTTTTCCGAGCCGATTTGCTGTAATCTATTTAGCCTTGTTTGCATTCGGTTCTCGTTCAGAGGGACAGCAGTTATCTCGACTTTGTCCTTTCCTTTGGAACGGAAATTCCTCGTTTTCTCCTTTTCCTGTACAGAAAATAACCATTATCAGTGGCTAAGTCTTGCATATCAATTCTCACATGTTTTGTTATGGTTCCTTATTACTTTCCAAATTCATGATACAAAAAGGTTCACAAATTCTATTAAAAAGCCACTGAAATAGTCATCAAAAGCATACCGAACAGCAATAACGATTAACGAATTATGGGACAATACTGATTCAGTGAAACGCACGCAACACAAATATTGATAAAACAGCTCTGCAACATAACAGTAAGGATATGCGATTAACTCTTGAAAGAATAACGCAATGCAGAGTTAACACACAAGTCTAGTTGTAGAAACTTCAATGATTCAAACTGGAACAGAGCATGTAATATGAACTTGTAAAGCATATCAAACAATCGAATAGCAATAATAAACAAACCACACAGAAACGAAGCTGTAATGGTACAGAAGAAAGTGTCCTTCGGGGCCGGGCCCTTAGCCTCCAAGGATGCACCGCTTTAGGTTAACGCAGACGCGAAGATGGAATAATCACCAGGCTTTCATTAAGACATTGATCAAAAATACATCGAACCGGTTCTCAACAGAGCTTAATAACCAAGTCTGATGTTTTACAGAAGATTACATAAAACGTATCTAATCTCGCCATCTCTAAACTAACAGTGCTGTCTCTCTTTATAAGGACGATGGCGGAGATGTCCAAGCAGCTAGATAAATAAAGCAGCGATCCCTCAGGATCTTCGATCCTGAGGGATTCGCCAAACAGTTAACTTCTTCATCCTGTCTTTGCTATTGCGCTGAGCTGGTGTCCTCTCCTTCTTGCCAGAGCCGATTCACCTTGATCTTGTTTCCCTATGTTTGCGTTCGGTTCTCATCCAGAGGAACAGCAGTTATCTCCACTTCGTTCTTATCTTTAGAGCGGCAACTCTTCGTTTTCTTCTTTCCCTGTATAAAAAATAACCATTATCAGTGGCTAAGTTATACACATCGATTCTCACATGTTTTGTGATAGTTTCTTATGACTTTCCAAATCCATGATACAAAAGGTTCACAAATTGTATTAAAAATTCATTAAAGTAATCAGCAAAATCATACCTTTTCATTACTCCACACACCCCCCTGCTTACCTTGTTTCATGTCCTCATGAAAACGTTGTAGTTGACATGTAATGCAGTGAGAGAGTATGCTAGAGAAGGAGTTTCATGTGGAGGCCTACAACCATGTTGAGTGATTAAATAATCAAAGAACTGACCTGCTTGCCCCTCAGGCATATCATACAGGGCCTGGTATCCATGTGCAGGATGCCAAATAATTGGAGCGCGAAATCTACACCCTAACCAAGATGACCCTGCTTTCAGAAGGCTCTGGCCATAGAAATTCAAACGGTCAGCGGCTAACTCAAAGTTCTCATATTTAAATGGTTCTCTGAGCTGGATGTGTGGATCAGAGATTTGATATCGAAATTTGGCTGCATTAATGGCCAAGTCTTTGATGGAAAAGAAATACTCTAAACCTTCTTGAATGAGTGCCTCATGCATAGGCCCTAATGTTACAATGACACCTGGAGTCCTTATGTGGTTTATATGAGCTGTCCATAACCGTACTGGGTTCCTAGGCTCAGCCCTAACTCTTAAATCTAGACCATTTTCTTGACTCTGGAAGGTATCATAGGCTTTCAGCCACTTAATCTGATTAGCCCTGAATGAAATGAATGCTTGGAATTGAATATCACCAATGGAGGGACCAGGGTTCAATTCAGTCTCCTGACTTAGCACAAGGTCGTGTAAATAAAGTTCACACAACAATCTCTGGACTTTCACTCCATAATGTTTACAACAGTCGATAAAATCATTGACATTGTTGATCTGTATAGGGGTGCCTTCCTTAACAGCTTTTATTTGTAATTGTAAATATCGTTCTAATAGAAACAGAGCATAGTTTTTAGCAGGAGCCCTACATGCTAAAACATTATTATATAAAGAACACAAGTCATTCATCTGTTTGATAGTAGTATCTATTTTATAAGTTACCTGTGTGACTTCCTCTTGTTCCTTCATCCATCCTTCAAAAACCTGTCTTTTAGATTGACTGACATCCCTTAGTTGCTGCTGCAACTCTTCATATTTTTCTAGGGGAACCGTTTGCTCTTTAAGTTGCTCTATTTCTTGCCGTGCTTGTTTCACCATCTTGTGCAAGGTTTTTGTCTTTGGATCTTTCCTCCATGCATCGGTGGAGGCCGGGAGTTTTACCTGAACCTTTTTGTTACGCTGTTTGGAGTTCAGGACCCTGATTACCCCTGAGGGTGGTGCCTCCGTCTGAATTTGCTTATCATCCTTTTCTATCTTAATCGGAACGGCAGCTGGATCCATTTCTGTCTTAATCGGAATGGCAGCTGGATCCTCAGAGTCTTGGAAAACAGGCTGTTTGTTGGCCCTCTTTTTCCTCTTTACCTTCTGGTTCTTTTTCAAAATCCTTATTTGTTGCCTGAGCTGGGTTATTGTGTTTAACAGTTTAGTCCGTTCCTTCCTCAGCTTCTTGATTTCCATTGATTCCTTTGAAGGAACGGCAGTCCGTCGATGGTGGACTGGATCATGACGAGTTGCTAACTCTTCCTCCTGGGGTTCTTCCTCACTGCTCTGCTCCGGTTGTTCTGGTGTATGCACCTCAACTGGTTCTGATTCTTCCTCCTGGGGTTCTTCCTCTAGACTTTCCTCTTGTGACATGGGAACAGATTGTTCCCGTTCGGTATTTTCTTCCTCTTCATCATGCATAGGCATGTTCTCTTCTTGAAATTGGTCGTGGGAATTCTTTGAGCTAGAAGGTTGACCGTATTTACTCATATTGGTTAGGATGGCGGCCAAGTCATCTTCTCTTAGTAGGTCTTGTAATGGACTATTCTCCTGCTGTCCCCTTTCTTCCTCCTGTTCAGTTTCTGCTTCTTTTCCTGTTCCCGAAGGTTCGGGTACTTCTTCTTCGGGTTGCTCATCTTCAATTATTACTGGTTGGCTGGTGCTTCCCTGAAGCTGTTCCAGCCTTCCCCTTATTCGAGCCAACCGGGCTGACTTTCTGGTTTTACTTATGCTTCCTCTCATCTGAGCTAACCGAGCTGATTTCCTGGGTTCCTCTGGTTGCTCGGGTGAATCAACTACATGCTTTCGCTTTGCGTGTTCTTGGTGTGTCTCTGGTTGTTGTGATGTACTAGCAACATTTTCTCTGCGTTTTGCCGGTTGTTCTGGTGGGTTTATAGAATGTCTACGTTTCGGGGATGGTTCTGTCGATCCCCCTTCAATCAGTGTAATGAGTCTTTCCCAACTGCTCTGCTGCTGGGTAAGACTATAACTAACAACAAGTCGAATTAACCTGTGGTGACTAACAATTGCCTCTACGTGTTGTGCCCTTTTCATACTTTGTGCAGCATCATGCAATAACGAGTTTAAGAGTGCCGGTAAATTCACAGAGCATTTCTGTTTTAGAACAGCTAAAAGTTTAAGGTGTCGTGGTCTTACCACGTCTTTTCTTCCTTCACAAGTAATGTAGCTCTGTACTATTCTTGCTAGCTCTGTCCAGGGTTCGCCTAGGGTCGCTGGCAGAATTCCCTTCCCTTTGATTGTCAAATGCTGGCCTTCATCCTGGAAGATGTCGATGACCTTCTGTAATCGTTCTTTCTTGAATGTCCATACCGGTCCAGTAGCTGGTAGTCCTGAGACTTCTGCAATTATGGCATCAGTGACCGCTATTCGTTTTCCTCTTACCATGGAGTAGTTATCTTGTAAATTGTGCAAGAACTCCATTGCTACTGTCTCATTACCCTCTTGTAAGCGATTGAAATAGTTTAACCATCCTGCTCTTTCCAGGATTTCTCGGGCGGCAGCAGAGATCGTTAGCTGTTGAGGCTCACTACGAATTGCCTTTCCCCCCATGATTCCGTTGTGATTTCTAAATGGAACAGCAAAAAAAAACGTTTTCGGTTTGAAACACAGAGAGCAAGGTTTCGCAAAAGAAAACACAGAGTATGCAATAGTGCAGCAAAAACAACTTGTGCGAAAAGATAAAAATAAAAATCTGCCATGCCGTGAAACCATGCCATATCGTCGTGAACCAGATTTTCCGAATGATGAATTGACACGTAATACATAGAATGATGAGGTTAACCTCCCCCCCCCTCAGTGTGATAGGCTGTCCCAGCCGGCAAATAATGGAGCGGCACCCAGTCTGTACTCAAGTCAGAAAGGAACAGCATGTGAATTTATGCCATGTTGAGAGAGGACAACAGATTACCGAAATCGAGGCGGAGGATGGATCGTGTGTTATGATTTGAGGCTGCTGTGTTATGATTTGAGGCTGATGGATAGTCATGTATCGTACTCGCCAATCTTAAGCGGTCATGGTCACCTCCGTTGCCATGATTGGTAATAAAATATTCATGCGGTGTATAAATCAGGAAATAACATATAATTAGTGCCTAGGATATGAAAACAAAAGAGTGTTAATATCTTACCTATTGGTGTAAGCAAGGTGACTTTGATACCATTAACATTACTCTGCTGCCAACAGGTGTCCATAACCTTGGCAGAGTTGTTTTTCACCCCCGGAACCATGATCCTGTGTGTATACTTAGGACTGTTATTATGTCAGAATGTAGACCATTATGCTGGCTTGGTGACCAGTTAACCATAATGCCATTCACGAGGAAAGAGCGAAACGTGGGCATGCCGGCTCTTAATGAGACCTCCTGTTCCAGGGTTTGTTCATTTTGATACACCTTTTGGACCATATCCCTGGTGTGGTGGCCAGAATGGGAATGCCACTTCACTTCCATCCTCATGATCATGGTAGGCTGGCTCTCGATGAGACCCCCTATCCTGCATTTGACATTTGACATGCTTTTTCTTTTTCCTTATTTATACACAAAGGGTGGTTCAGCACTCCTTAAGAGTAGGAATGGTGGAAGAGGTCTTATTATCTCAATAGGAAGATATAAACTCTTTGCTCTTATTCCCAAGTACTAATAAAAAGATTTTTAAGGGAATCAGCATGATAAAGATAACCAATCAGGGCAAAATTAGTACAACCATGTCACAAAAGGTAAGAAATAAGTATGTCCTTCCATCTGTCCTCTTATTAATGCAGAGCCTTATAGATATAGCGATTTATGATTTGCAGATTTTCAGTATGCTGTGTTTTTATATTTCATCGCACAAATACATAGCTGAAGCTTGAAGACTAGAAAGAAGACGGGAAAAAGCATCCTCAATTTAAATCAGCAAAGAGATCAAAAGTATGCAGATGGTGTTCCATTGAAAAAGCAACAACGATGGATAATAGAAAAAGGAACAAAACTGCAAATGCCGTTCCTTTTAGGAAAAGGAACGGCAATCATACTAAACACTCAATATGCCATTCCGCTGAAAAAGTCAACACAAAAATAAAAGAACGATGTTTCTTTGAAGGAAGAGGAACAATTGTAACCAAAAAGGAACAGCGATAGACGTAACAATATCGTTCTTCTGAAAAAGGAACAGCAGAGATCCGAATGCTGTTCCTTTAGAAAAGGAACAGCAGAACAAGCAAAACCAAAATAAAAAAAACATACATATGCTATTAGAAGAGCAAAATCAAACTTTGTGGAAGAAAAAGGAACAACAAAATGACAAGAATTTATTCAAATCAAACTTATGTACAAGAATCACTCAAAAACAAAAACTTTATGTACAATTTGCAAAAAGAAATAGACCCTTAATGAATTACAGGTGAGGAAGATTTCTCTTCCTCTCCTAAGATCTCCAGATCAGTATCTCGGCGTATCTGCTGGCAGAAGGATTCCCGAGTAAGTGGTTTACGGTAGAGATGGACTCGGTGGCCATTTACCTTGAATGCATATCCAGAACCGTCAATAGTGATTAGAGTAAGAGTTCCATTATCATGTACCTTCTGGATTTCGTATGGTCCCAACCATCGAGTCTGAAGTTTTCCAGGGAAGTCCTGAAACCGAGAATCGTATAACAGAGCCCAGTCTCCCTCGTGGAAGACTTTGTTCTTAATGAGCTCATCATGCCATTTGGCTCGCTGCTGTTGAATTAATGCTGTATTTTGTAGTGCAGAGAGCCGAATTTCGTCTAATTCATTGATCTGCTGTAGTCGATTGAGTTGTGCCTCAGTTAAGTCTAGGCCAACTTCTTGTGCTGTACGCAGTGTTTGGATTTCGAATTCTATGGGAAAAATAGGTTGTTTTCCAAACACTAGTTGATAAGGTGAGTAACCAGTGGTGCTCCTCCATGTGGTTCGATAGGCCCAGAGTGCTTCAGGTAGTCGGGTAGCCCAGTCACGCCTATGTGATGCAATAGTTTTTGTTAGGATTGATTCTATTATCTTATTGCTACTTTCTACCTGCCCATTCGCCTGTGGGTGATATGGAGTAGTGATCTTATGTTGGACATGATAATTGTTAAGTGTTGCAGCTAATTTATGCCCAACAAATTGTGGTCCTCCATCTGTAATTATTTCCCTAGGAAGGCCATAACGAACAAACAAAAGGAACAGGAACTGTATGACAGAGTCCTCTGTGGCTCTTGGTAATGCTTCTGCCTCAACCCACTTGGTGACATATTCTGTTGCCACAAAAATATATGTTTTCTGATTTGATGAAGGGTTGATGGGTCCAACGAAATCCAGAGCCCACCGTTCGAATGGTTCGATGACTAACTGTGGTTTCAGAGGCATTTCATCAGCTTGACCAGGTCGTCCTGCTCGCTGGCAACTGTCACAGGCTTGGACGAACTTCTTTGCATCCTTAAAGATCGTAGGCCAGTAATATTCTGTCTGCAATACTTTATGTCCAGTCCTACGCTCAGCGAAGTGCCCCCCACATGGTCCATCGTGACAGGCTTTGAGGATGTCAAAGATTTCATCCTCTCTAACACATCGCCTGATATGCATGTCTGCTCCTGTGTGAAACAAATAACCTCCAATCCACGAAAATCGAGAACTTTTATGAATAATCTGCTTACGCTCATTAGGAGTTAAATGTTTTGGTAATTTACCTACTACAAGGTAATTGGCAACATCAGCATACCAGGGTGTTTGAACAGCAACATCAAACAGGTGTTCATCCGGAAATTGATCTTCCACTGCTGCTGCATCGCTTGATTTTGGTATCCTTGAAAGAAAATCGGCTACAGGGTTTTCTTTGCCAGGGCGGTCCTTGATTGTGATATCGAATTCCTGCAATAAGATTAACCATCGAGTTACTCTGGCATTTGTGATAGGCTTATTTGCTAAATATTTTATGGCAGAATGATCTGTATACAAGATAACAGGGTAGCCTGTGATATAATGTCTAAATTTATTGACAGCATGTATTACAGCTAGAAATTCTTTTTCAGTAACAGTCTAATTCAATTCAGCAGGGGATAAATTTTTGCTGATGTAATATATAGCATATGGTTTTTTATCCTCTTCCTGCCCAAGGACTGCACCAATGGCTGTATCTGAGGCATCAGATGATATCTGGAATAGTAGGTCCCAGTTTGGTCCTCGAAGGACTGGGGCTGTGGATACAAGCTTCTTTAGATCCTCGAAAGCATGGTCACATTTGTCTGTCCAAAGGAAATCAACGTTACCAGTCAGTGCATATAAAGGAGCAGCAATGTGTGAATAATGCTCTATGAATCGTCTATAATAACCTGAAAATCCAAGAAAAATGCGTACCTCTGTTTGAGTAGTAGGAGTAGGAATAAGCAAAAGTATTTGGATTTTGGCCAGGTCTACCTGAATGCCGGCTGCTGAGACATAGTGTCCTAGGATAAGTCCTTCAGTCATCATCAAAAAACATTTTTCATTGCTTAGGCAAAGCATAGTAACAATGCAGCGTTGTAGGACTTTCTCTAGGGTGTCTAGAGCTGGATCGAAGTCATCTCCGTATGGTGTAAAGTCATCCATGTAAACTTCAAGTCCATCATTGATTAAATCTACAAAAATACTAAGGATAGCCCTCTGAAATGTGGCAGGAGCATTACATAAGCCAAAAGGTAAAACTCGATAGGAAAATGTTCCCCAGGGACAAGTAAAGGTAGTTTTATCCTGGTCTTCAGGGGCAATCTGAATCTGATTGTATCCACTGAAGCCATCCAGGAAAGAAAAGAACTTCTTCCCTGCTAAAGTGTCCAATACTTGATCTATGAAAGGAAGAGGAAAATGATCTTTTTGTGTTGCCTTGTTAAGTTCCCTATAATCCACACAAATTCTCCATTTCCCATTCTTTTTTGGTACCACCACAAGTGGAGAGACCCATTTACTATCAGAGATAGGGTAGATAAAATTCACATCTAAAAGTTTTTGAAGTTCAGTTTTTACAACATCTTTTAGATGGGGATTAAGTCTCCTTTGCGGCTGAAGCACAGGTCTGGCATCTTTTTCTATGTAAATGTGGTGGGTACATAACTGGGGATCGATTCCTTTCATATCAGGGTAGTCCCATGCAAATGCTTCTTGATATTATGTTAACAGATGGATGAGCTTTGTTTCTTGTTCCGGTGTGAGATTAGCATTGATGTTTAAAGTTTTCCCCGGTGCAATTTCCACAGTTTTACTATTTGCAACAGAAGTGACAGGTATTATTTGATCATGAATATCTTTCAGGGGATCTTCTTCTAATTCATTATCAAATGCTGCTTTTATCATGTGACATTGTGTGCGAGGTTCAGTTTGAGAAATGAAATTATTAATGGCATCGTCTTCTGTTTGATCTTTGAAATCGAGTGCCTCTTGTATAGTTAATGGAGATCTAATGTTATCAGTAAGATATGATACGGGGTGCTTATTCGTTTTAATCATTGTGACACTTGGCTGTGCTGGAGGATATAGAACTAAATTTTTGCTATTTGGTCCTCTGGTTATGGTCATATTTCCCTGCCGACAGCCAATGTAGGCATCGGCAGTAGCGAGCTAAGGTCTACCTAAAATTAGCGGGTGTCCGTCAAGTCGGGTTTTTGGATTAATTATCAGGAAATCAGTTGGATACTCCCAGGATTCTACAGAGACCATGACATCATGTAGAGTGCCAATTCTAACAGAGTAGAGGTGGGTTCTACAGATGTAATGCCGAGCTTTTGGCAAGTTGTGGTTGTTAAAATATTAATTGCAGCCCCTAAATCAACTAAGGCATTAGGCAGGGTCTGGCCATAAATTTGAACAGTTATAATTGGGTTCCTGGGGTCTTCATATTTAAGGGGTGTTTCTCTTCCCGACAATAGGTCAGATAAGGTGCCGACTACTTGGACTCTTGGATTGTTTGTTATATTCCTCCTCGGTTTCTTTATGCACAATTATTTTATGGTTTTGGCGTATATGGGAATGTCTTGAATGGCTTGGAGGAATGGAATTTTTATGTACAAGTTTTGTAATTCTCCCAGAATGTCGAAGTCAGGATATTGTATGGATCGAGGTATGGCTAATCGTTCTGGGAACGGAGGAGAGGATGTGGTTGCTTGATTATGAGTTTGTTGCTTATTTACATCCTCTTGTTGTGACTGATGTTCTCTGGGTAACTGATCTTTAATATGAACTGTTTTATCTCCCTCAGTTTCAATTATACGCCCAGATCTTAACTGAAGGTCATTGCACTCCCTTAAGTCGGGTCCTGGTTCTGGTGATTCTATGATTTGAATAGATTGGACCTGCCTGTTGTTTGGATTGGGATCGGGTTGGGCTGGGAGTTGCGGCCTCAAGTTAGACTGGGGATTTTGTTGTAAAGCTGGAAAAGTAGGTTGAGGGAGCGGAATCGTTCCGGCTGGGTGGTACATCGGTCTTTGCCAGCTTGTCTGCCAGGGTGAACTTTGTGAAGTAGAGGGGGTCCATTGTGAAGGATATGGGCCATTTTGCCAATATGGTGGAGTGTAAGGGAAATTTGGCCAACTAGTTTGGCTTGTTTGATTCAGCCATGGATTTGGAGAAGGAAATGATTGTGGTGACCAGTTTGTAAATGGGGTTTGAGATTGATTTTGCCACATACCATATTGTTGAGCATTATATTGTGGGTTTTGAAAGAAAGAGGTTGGGTCCGGAAACATACCAGGTTGTCTTGGCTGCCACGGGCGGCGCTGGTTGATTGAATTCACCGATTCTGGTTCTTCTTCTACTTCCTTATATACTGCTTTCAATCCAGGAAGTGAGGGGCAGCTTTCCGTAAGGTGGTCTTTTGTACAGATGGCGCATGTTTGGACTTTATCTAATGGACACTCCTTGTGGCTGTGTTTCTTTCTGCATCGGGGGAAAAAGATTGCCATATTCTGTTCTGCCTCCAGCTGCTTCTGTTTAGCCTGCACAATATCAAGTTGTGTAGTTAGTGTCCCCATAATATCAGTTTTAAAATTCTCTAATAAATTTCCAATTTCTGCACGTGTTACTCCTTCTACTTATACTTTGTTATCTCTTGCAAACCGATCATATTCTGCCGGTTTTATTCTTGTGCTGCCTCTCGAACTCCTGATACATAAGTCAAGGATGTGAGTAAAATTCTCTTGATAAATATCCCCTTTGCCCATAATGTTTAATGTTTCAATCCATTGTTCCTTCATACCCCTCATTAATGCAGTTTTTAACACATTATCAGGTAAAGGTAGCGATGCATAAGGAGATCTTTGTAAGTTATACTGAAAACGTTCCACATACTCCTCTAATGTTTCATTTGGTCTGGCTGTCATCTAAAATATTTCGTCTTTTAATTCTCTAGACCTACAATAATCCTGGTATTTCTTTAAGAAGGATTCTTTCATTTGATCCCAATTGTTGATAACCCCGCCACCTAGCCCCATAAACCATCTTAAAGCAGCCCCTTTCAATGTAGAGGGGAATAATTTCAATTTTTGGGGATCGGTGGTGTAATCATACCCCCGACATATCACATCGAATTCAAATAGGAATGCATCCGGATCTTCTGATGTGAGTCCGTGAAATGTGGGGATATGCTGAAGAGGGATAGCTTTCATGGGTGCATTTGCTGCAGAATCCACTATAGGATATTGTAATGTAGAGGTTTGAGTGTTTGGGTGGTTTTGAGCGTTTGGTTGGTTTTGAGCCATGGGATCGAATATATGCCAGTAACCTTCTGGGATATCTAGGAGGGTATTCCTAGGTTGGGTGGGAACGGTTTTGACAGGGATCTTTTTAATAGCGCTTCCTTTATCTGGAATAATGGGAATACCCGGTGTTTGAGGAGATTGAATCTCTTCAACAACGACTTTCGCAGCACTCCCCTTATCTGGGCTATCTAATGACTGATTTGTTTCAAGAGGAGATTTTGGTTCCTTGGTTTCCCCTGTTTCTCCTTCTCCTTCGCAAAAGTTGCTAGAGTTCCCTTCCTGCAATAATTTTGGAGTGGAATTTTCAACTTCTTGAAAGTCCTGCTCCTCAGTTTGACTATGCACCTCAGCACAGGCTACAGATGGTGATCCTGTGGCCTGAAGGGAACTAGTAGGCGGTTTGGAAGTGTTTTTCTTGAAGCCTACCGATGGCTGAGACTCTATTTTCTTATAGATTTCGTCTATGAAGGTCGTTCGGCCAAGGGTCACCCGCCCCTTAGCTTTTTCAGGTTTGGATGGGGGTTTGATATTCTTTTCTGGTCTTTTCTGCTTAGTCATGCACTCAAAAATAAACTACGAACTTCTATTCAAACAAGCAACAATAAATCTGTTAGGAAAGCGGATAATGAGCAGGTCTTTTACATGCTCTGCACATAGGTTCTTACCTTCCGTTTTTAGGATCCAACTCCTCCCTAGCAGGCTTGTACACTACTCTGAAAAAAAGACAAATGGCTACACTCTTTCCCCGGCAACGGCGCCAAAATGTAGAGCTATGAAAAGGGTCTCTTTCACCTCTAATCACCTCACATTAATATGTCAACCCGAGAGCATTTTGTCATTACAAAGAGTGACTCAATCCGAGGCTCATTTGTCAGAGTAATGCTAGTAGTACAGTGCTTAAGAAATACAAGAGTAAACGGATGCTTAACTGAAATCAAATTACTTTGAAGAAATAAATCACACACTCAGGAAACTCAATAACTCATCAGTCAAGGGTTCGGTAATAATAAACCATCCCTTCAGAAACTGATGGAAAAAGAACTAAAGCATAGATCATAAGCCTGGGAGCTAAACAGTGACTGATACTGCTCACTACAGTCTTAGATCATCTCTCACAGCAAACCATCAAATGCAGATAAATAGATCAGCAAAGGACATAAAGGATTAAACCATAATTCTAAAATGGAACAGCAACTCTAAAATGGAACAGCAAATGAATACTAAGTCTCGCGGGTTATAATCAAACTCAATCTATACACTCTTTGCAATCAAGGAACATTCTATCATTCTAAAGGCGAATTACACAAATCATATTAATGGAACAGCAATAACGATTAATGAATTATGGGACAATACTGATTCAGTGGAAACGCACGCAACACAAATGTTAATATAACAGCTCTGTAACATAACAGTAAGGATATGCGATTAACTCTTGAAAGGAATAATAACGCAATGCGGAGTTAACACACAAGTCTAGTTGTAGAAACTTCAATGATTCAAACTTGGAACAGAGCATGTAATATGAACTTGTAAAGCATATCAAATAATCGAATAGCAATAATAAACAAACCACACAGAAACGAAGCTGTAATGGTACAGAAGCAAGTGTCCTTCGGGGCCGAGCCCTTAGCCTCCAAGGATGCACCGCTTTAGGTTAACGCAGACGCGAAGATGGAATAATCACCAGGCTTTCATTAAGACATTGATCAAAAATACATCGAACCAGTTCTCAACAGAGCTTAATAACCAAGTCTGATGTTTTACAGAAGATTACATAAAACGTATCTTATCTCGCCATTACTAAACTAACAGTGTTGTCTCTCTTTATAAGGACGATGGCGGAGATGTCCAAGCAGCTAGATAAATAAAGCAGCGATCCCTCAGGATCTTCGATCCTGAGGGATTCGCCAAACAGTTAACTTCTTCATCCTGTCTTTGCTATTGCGCTGAGCTGGTGTCCTCTCCTTCTTGCCCGAGCCGATTCACCTTGATCTTGTTTCCCTATGTTTGCGTTCGGTTCTCATCCAGAGGGACAGCAGTTATCTCCACTTCGTTCTTATCTTTAGAGCGGCAAATCTTCGTTTTCTTCTTTCCCTGTATAGAAAATAACCATTATCAGTGGCTAAGTTATACACATCGATCCTCACATGTTTTGTGATAGTTTCTTATGACTTTCCAAATCCATGATACAAAAGGTTCACAAATTGTATTAAAAAGTCATTAAAGTAATCAGCAAAATCACGATAATACCTTTGATACTCTCCTGGTGGAAGTATGACCTTAGAAGCAGAAAAAACCAAGACAACTCCAAGAAAGGTATCCCTGACACTGCTAAAACCCCTGATACCATCCTTAAAAAAGTAGTGGATAACAACAAAATCCTGGTCAAGAAAACTGACCAAAACAAAGATAAAGCTATTCAAACAAGTCTTGGCTCAGATGCTCCTAGTACCTCCACAAAGACTCTCAAGGTGGCTGTGTCAAACAAAATCCCGAACCAGAGTCAGCAAATTAAGAACATAGAGAAACTCATGTCCGAAAAAGCTGAAACAAATTTGTCCAAACTACAAACTCCTTTTAGTTTCAAAGGGGAAATTTCCAAAATAAAAATAACCATACCCCTTACTGAGCTAATAACTGTAGATAAGTATAGATCTCAAATCTTCAAAGTTTTTGATATAGGAAATGAGGAAAATACTTTAAATCTAACTGATGACAAACTCGAGCTCTTGTTCGGCCCCAAAATAGAAGGTGAATACCAAGAAGGAACTGTCTCTCCTTTCTATGTAATATTGAACATACATGACAAGATATTACATAATGCCATGTTAGATTCTGGTGCCTCCCATAACCTCATGCCTAAAGCAATCATGGAAAACCTGGGGCTAGAGGTAACTCAACCTTACAAAGACCTGTATTTCTTTGACTCAAGTCAGGTCAAATGCTTAGGTCTAATAAAGAACCCATGTTTTGCTTTAACACAACTACTAGCAAAAAACCTAGTCATGGACGTAGTAGTGGCTGATATTCCTCCTAAGTATGGAATGCTACTATCAAGGGCGTGGGCTGCCAAAATACAAGGTAACCTTCAAATGGATATGTCATTCACTACCATCCCAGTTTTCAACCAGACTAGGATATTATACCGAGAAACTCACATGAAATACATGGTCAGCGACCGGGATAAGCCAAACAACACTCCCATTTATTCCATTCATTCCAATTTAGATTCTTTTATCTTATACAATGAAAGTGATATAAACAAGCAGATAAAAGAAAATGAAGAGGTTTTCAAACCATCAAAACCAAATTTACCATTACTAAATGAAGAAATTGATGACCAAAGCTCTAAGAAACCTGAAAAACAACTTAGTATCATGTATGAAAAAGAAGCTCTTTGGAGTATAAGCTTTGACGATTCTTGTGAAAAACTGGTTCGGGGGCCGACATCTGGATACAAAATACTAATGAAGGTCATTCTTTCAGATTATAATTCCAATGTACTAACAACATTGCGGAATATGAGGCCCTTCTCCTTGGTCTACACATACTTAAGGACTTAGGCGCCAAGAAAGTATCAGCCCAGGGAGATTCAGAACTTGTGATCAGGAAAATCAAAGGTGAATATTCGGAAAAAAACCCAAGACTAAGAGAATACAGGAATGCAGCTTTAGACATCCTCAAAACCTTTGAGAAATATGAACTCACTTATATTCCTATGGTTCAAAATGGCCTAGCAAATGAGCTCACCTTTGCCGCAAGCAATGGCCAAATACCATGTTTAAGTGAGAAATATAGTATTCAGGTCAAAAATCACCCTACAGTACCAGATAATATTGACCATTGGAAAATATTCAAAGATGATGATCAAATTGATGATTTCTTACAATCTAGGAACGAATTTGAAGTAACCAAAATAGACTTAGAAAATGAAGAAAAGAAATCTGGAAAAAATCAAGATAAAGAGCCAAATTTACATTCTTGGACAAATCTAAACCTAGTAGACCATTCATATGGAACTGAGATAGGAGAGGACATTTACCAAAGAGAACTTGAAGTCTACACTGTGAAAATGACACCATACCCAGAGGGCTTGTGCCTTTAGAGGAATTTTTTGATTTTAACGATGTGGCCAAAAAGCCAAAGATGGAATCTACTGAGGTCGACATAGAAGAATATAACATAGGAAGCTCAGAAGAGCCTAGAAAGATGAAAATGTCCAAAACCCTTCTGCCTCACATAAAATATAAGTACATCAAGTTGTTTAAATAATTTAAAGATGTGTTCGCATGGGGATACCAAGATTTGAAATCATATGACACAAGCATCATTCAACATAAGATTCCCCTCAAAGAAAACCAGAAGCCTTTCAAACATAAGTTAAGAAGAATAAACCCAGTATTACTACCTTTGGTTGAAAAGGAAATTAAAAATATGTATGATGTTGGGATAATAGCGTCCCTCAGGTATTATGAATGGGTTTCAAATCTAGTATCAATTAGGAAAAAAACTAGCGAAATCAGACTTTGTATCGATTTCGAAAACCTGAATAGAGCCTGTTTAAAAGAAAACTATCCATTGCCCAAAATGGACCACATACTCCAGAGGGTAGTAGGTGCTAAAAGGATCTCATTACTTGATGGTTTTTCTGGTTGCAACCAAGTATTTGTTTACCCCACTGATCAACACAAGATAGCTTTCACCACACCTTGGGGCACTTTCATGTATGTTAAAATGCCTTTTGGATTGATGAATGCTGGTGCCACATTCCAAAGAGCCACGGACATAGCCTTCTTAGAAGACATAGGTTATTTCATAGTCATATATATCGACGATATAACAGTATACTCCAAATCAGATGAAGAACACTTGGTGCACTTAAGAAAGGTTTTTAACAAATGTAGAAAATATGGTTTATCCCTAAACCCCAAGAAAACACTTTTCGGTCTAGAAGAAGGAAAACTCCTAGGTCACATCATTTTGGAAGAGGGAATAAAAATAGACCCCCAGAGAATCGAAGGCATATTACAAATAATTCACCCCAGAAACATAAAGGAGCTGCAATCCTTTATTGGAAAGATTAATTTCTTGAGAAGATTTATCCCAAATCTTGTCAAACTTCTGAGAGATATCACAAACATGTTGAAAAAGGAGGTCGGGGTTAAATGGACTACAGAAGCCAAAAAATATTTTGAATTAGTTAAAAAATCCCTAACTGAAACACCTGTGCTGATAAGTCCTGATTTCACTAAGTATTTTTACATTTTTTCATTTGCCTCAGAACACACGATAGCAACTGTATTGTTACAAAAGAACGCAGCAGGGCAAGAATAGCCCATTGCCTTTTTTAGAAAATCCCTAAGAGACGCTCCCTTGAAATATAACATCATGGAAAGACAGGCATTCACATTGGTAAAAGCATTGAAGGATTTCTGAGTCTACATCTTGCATTATCATATCATAGCTTTTGTTCCTAATACCATCTTCAAAGACATATTAAACCAAGATCCCGATGGTAAAAGGGGAAAATGGATCGCTATCATCTTAGAATATGACTTAGAAATCCGACCTACCAAACTAGTTAAAGGACAAGGACTTGTAAGACTAATGGCTGAAACCAACCTCCAAGCTTTAGATATAAATTTTGTTGATGCCTTAGAAGAACAGGAAGAATGCACATCCCCTCATGTTGAAAAAATGTTTCTAGATTCACCTTGGTATGCAGATATTCTTTATGTATTATTTTATCTAAATGCTCCTCCAACTTTATCAAAAACAAAAGCAAGATTTATTAAACAAAAGTATTTAAAGTTTTGAATTATAGATGGTCTTCTGTATTGGAAAAATCCCACTGGTATGCTACTTAAATGTTTGCTTGAGTCTGATGCAGAGAAAATTATGCATGAAATGCATGAAGGGGAATGTGGTGGCCATCTCTACTGGAAAACCACAGCGAAAAAAATCCTTAGGGCCGGTTATTATTGGCCTACCTTATTCCCTGACACTCACAAGCTAGTTATGACATGCCATAAGTGTCAAATTTTCGATGGCAAGAAAAAGCTTTTACCTTTGCCCTTGCACCCCATCATAGTCAAAGGACCCTTCTAGCAATGGGGCCTAGATTTTATTGGGGAAATTCACCCTTCTTCATCCGCTCAACATAAATGGATCCTCACAACCATTGATTACTTTACCAAATGGATAGAAGCCATACCTTCCAGGAATGCCACCGATTCAGTCATCATCAAGTTCCTAGAAACCAATATCCTATCTAGATTTGGCTGTCCTAGAAAGATCATTACAGATAACGTCGCTGCCTTCTCCTCCAAAAGAATGGTTGACTTCTGTTACAAATATCACATTTCATTAGGACATTCCACAGCTTATTACCCTCAAGGTAATGGTTTAGCCGAGTCCTCTAACAAAAGCCTAGTCAACATCATCAAGAAACTTCTGGAACAAAATCAAAAAGCATGGCATGGAAAACTAGTACAAGCACTATGGGTTGATAGACTGACCACCAAAAAATCAATCAGTATGTCTCCCTACCAACTAGTGTATGGCATGGATGCCATTTTCCCAACATCCTTAGGGGTTCCAGTAATGAAGCTATTGAAGAAGTTCAAATAGAAGAAAATGACATGAAAAGGAGGGTAAATTAGATTATCCATTTACAACAAACAAGAGAAGAAGTTTACCAAAAGGCTCAGTTAGCGCAAGAAAAAATAAAACAGATTTTTGACAGAAGGACCAAGGAAAATGATTTTCAGATTGGGGACAAAGTGTTAAAATGGGATTCTATAAGAGAAGACAAAGGTAAACATGGCAAGTTTGAAAACTTATGGAAGGGGCCTTTCATCATTAGCTCAGTTAGCAGAAACAATGCCTTTTTCCTATAAGAACTCGATGGGACTGAAACTTTTGGAGGTCCTATGAATGGCAGGAAATTAAAGCATTATTTTTGTCAAGAGCTCCAATTTTAAATATTTTCAATCATTGTATATACCATTGTTTGAAAAATAATTAAAAAAACAGAAAATTCAAAAACAATAGAAAAATAGAAAAAGAGGGCGGTTTGAAAAATAGAAAGAAAGCCCCATGTTCAAAAAATAGTCATTCTGAAAGCGCGCAAGTCTAAATGCCGCTACTAGTGCTCAAATGTCTTGTTCAGTTATCTAGCCTAATCATAACTGAACATGTTTTAAATTTATTTGCTGATAAGTTAGTGAGAGGAAAAGATAGTCAACATTGTGTGAGCTTGACTTATCAATGAGAGTAGATTAGGAAAAGACACTGGTTCCACATGCTCAAAACAGAACCAAAGAGGAAAGCAGGGATGAAAAACAAATTGTGTATCCTAGCCTTGTTTTCCTAGATTTCGTTTTATGCAAAATAATATTTGTGTGCAGCTTGTCTTTCATGCCACAAGTACATGAGAAATCAGACTATCTAATCCTGATTTGGTCATTTTTCAATTTCATGTTTTAGATTAGAGAATAAAATCCTGTCAAACAACTTAACCTTGACAGTTGATCTAGCATAGGTAGAGAAACAAAGGAGTTCATCAGCTTAAACTCCCGGTAGATATAAGTGTAGAACTAGATAGGTTCATTTTTCAAAAAATATATATTATGTCAAAGGGGTGTTAGTCCAAATGCACCCAAAAGAAGAAAAAATGTTAGGAAAGATAGTGGGGTAGGTAGAAATATCATTGATGCTAACCATGCTATTAATTTTCAAAAATAGCATCAAGGAAGAATGAAATTTGCGCCAATGGATCAGACGCTGGTTTTCATGAGCCAAAGATCTGCAATTCTGGACACCTCGTGAAAAGGAGTTGCCCTCCCCAAATGGAGCCACTGTTAGTCATCAGTATTTTTCACCTGTTGATGATGACTAGTTGTTACAGCCAAGTTTTCTAGCAGCTGATCTCAAAATTTGTCAAATTTACCAGCTGGAAAACACCCATAAACATTTTTTCCCTCCTACCTTTTCAATTAACCCATGACGAGATAAAACCTCATTGTCAAGCCTTACCTAGCCTCAGCCATACTAGCTTGTCCATCAGCTCCGAAAATAACAATCCAAATCTGTCCAAGAAGTCTCCCCTAAGTTAGGTAGTGGAACTTTAGGCATTTCTCCCTTGGCAAACTATCCTAAAGCCAAAGAACCTCTATCTATTATCAACCAGTCATAACATACCTTCCTATTCTACAAATAAATTTGGTTACACCCTTAATTCGTGCCACTAACAAGCCCTGAAGTCTCAACAATGCATATGCCATAGGTCAAACTGATATTAGGTGGTTTTACAGTATTTCAATGGATCTTTCAAGAGCAGAAGTGTACCAGTATTCCAGAAGACAATATTAAACTCAACATGAGAAGACAGTTGCTTCTCATGTGGTTTTGAGCCTGGATGTAGCTACAAGACAGAGAGTTGTTTCATTAAGCCCCTGCAATCACAGTCAAAGGTTAGTGAATTATAAATGACAAGAAATGCTTTGTAGATACTAGCCAAATTGCTTGTGATGTCTAAAGAGGCGCAAAGGTATTTGGAAAGAAGAATTACATGTCTTAGAGAAATGCCCATCATGACTTATTGTCAGTTTTTCATCTTCATTTGCTCAAGCATGAATAGGTAGTAAAGGAAAGATAGCACTGTTTAAAAGTTGATGAAATGGCATCACTAAGAAAACCTCCTCCATACACGAGCAGAGGGTTGAAGACTGAGAAAACCTCCTTCATTTTACAAGTAGAGGGTTTGGCACTGTGATAAAGGCCTCCTTCATCTATAAGGAAATAAAAGGGTGAGTTTGATTTGTGGTTTTCACTCGACTAAAAGGCAAATTTTAAGAGAAGCGAGAGAAAATTAAAGGCTTATGAGTTAGACAAATGGTGTTAAAAACAAAGAGAAATCATGGGTACTATAATGATCAAAGAGGCCGACTTATCTCCTATCGATTTCTTTCAAAATCATTCTGAGCTAAAATGAAACAACTCACGAGGTATGTACTCAGCTATGTGGTTTCCAAAGATCCCTCTCCTTATGAACAGGTATGAAAATCTAGTCATTATTTTCCAAAGAATAGAGTTAAAATTAGTAAAAAATATATTCAAAGTTTGTAATGAGATGGGTTAGACATTAAAGCAAAGAGTGAAAAGAGTGATGTTAATATTCAAAAAAGTTCTGTTCTTCCTATTCATGAAGAATTTTCTTTCAACAACTCATCACAGTGGACAAGAAGGTAACCTGAACTTTGTTTTCTCAAGGAGGCTTTGCAAATAGACGCATAGGTTCATAAATGTGTAAGAAGGAATATGGCATGTGTTTCAGGTTTAGGAACAACACTCAAAGCAAGTAAAGCATGCCACTGTTACAAATAAAGACCTGTTCCTTATGAAAATATGTAAAAAGTACCTTGCTATTGCATCTGATTGTAAGAGAGGTTTTTAAAAAAAGAAGTTCCTTTTGATAAATAGATGATGGTAAAGCCTAGGTGAATATAACTAAGCTTCACCCACAGTCAAAGAGAAATGTCATTTGAGGAATGCTTCTATAGTCAGTATATGATTTTGAGCAAAGCTTCCTCTTAAAAAACATATATGGACACAGCAAACAACTTTCCTGCCTTGATGAGAAGACACTAAGTGGGATTGTGGCTTTAAGGATGATTTCTTCACTTTGAAAGGTTTCATATCAACGAATACCTGCGAAAGTGTCATCCACAACACTTTAAAGAGTCATTGTCAAAGTATTGGGTTTGTTTTACTTTGAATATTATAAATGATAAATTCAGGCTTGATTTGTGTTTTACAACCAATACCTTTTTCGAAGGTTTTCAAAACCCTCACCAAGAAAATATCAAAAGGAATTTGACTTTTTCGCTTTCAAAAGGGAGTTAAAGACCATTGCAGGGCCTATTGTAAATTCAAAAAGCATGAGCAACACATCTCCCTAGCTGCTCTCTGACCGAAATGAAAAATTTCAAGTGAAGTTGAAAATTTTTGGAGGTTTTAGACTACGCGATGCACCTAGAAAAATGTGCGGCATGTTCAGGATCAAATTTACAAAGGCGTTGTATTGCTGCGCGACACGTGGCGTGCCTGTAGGCGTCGGTCACAACCACCCAAAGGCTGACCCGACACCCCTGTTGCTTCGTGGCGCTTATCCTTTTGAACATGGCGCGCATGTTTGAACAATCAAAACGCCTCGAAAAGCGTCTTGAAGCTACTCAACTCTTCAAGAAAGGGCCACAAACCATCTTCGAGGTATTTTTATTTGCCTCCTTGGTGTGTTCAATTTTCTAAAAGGGTGATTGATGCTGAGTTTTTCAAAACTAAACAATGTTTGAATAGAGAAGGTCTCGCCATAAAGCAAGGTGGTTGTTACGATATTGACAAAGATTTTTACCATGGGAAGCTAGTGGAGTGTTTATATTGTTTTCAAAACAAAGTAATCAAACATATGCTAGTGACTCAAAGAAAAAACAATGTTATAGGTTTTCAAATGGTTGAAGGTGTCCTGACAGTGGTAGGACAAAACTAATCTCTGTCAGCAAAAGTATAAAGTGACAAACAATGTTATAAGGTGGAAACAGTCCTTGAAAGGAAAACACAGTGTTTGAAAGATGAAACAGTGAGCCTAATTTAACAAAAGTGATAATGTATGAATGCTTTATCACTTTCAAAAGTCCTCTCTATGTGGTAAAAAGAAAAAAACCAAAGGTCGCTCCCTGATCCATTACCGTAATATGGGTGAGTGCTTCTTAAACTAATTTGAAAGTGTTCTTTTCGTTTATGTGCATGTGAAATACAAGAGGAGTGTTTTGATTGGGAGGGGTGTTTTTTTTTTTTACAAGGCTATCTTTCTTATACCAAAACACAAAGGATCCTTGTAACCTTACCCAAACACAGTAACAATTTTACTGAGTGCTTGTTATTTTGATAAATATTTGTTGTTTCGCACAAAAAAGACAAAACAATAATTTTTAAGGAGCAGAAGGTTGGTGTTGGGAGGATATTTCACAAAGCATTTCAAGAAGTTGTATTGGTCAAACAGTGACTGATAGGCAGGACAGAGGTGTGTTCTTGAGAAAAAATTCCCAAAGGCCATTTGAGACAGCCTACAGCTTGGTGTTGTAGAGAGCATTCAAAACAAGATGCCTCCCAGGCAAGACAGTAGGAGTGGCCTGCACAAGAGATTTGAGCCTGTTTCCACTGAAGAAGTGAATTCCCACCCATCAGTCTTGTTCAATTTCCATAAGGTTGGGTGTCTAGATTTTTGCCAAAGAGTGCAAGAGGTGAAGAGATTTTCCCCTTTAACACACCTTTGTGCTTTGAGGTTTTGAGAGAAGCATTTTCAGCTGGTAGGCCTAGATTTCAAATTCTCTCCAAGGTCCATCTCCAAGGCCACTAAAATCCCTTATGTCAAGGAGAAGTGGTTTAAAAAAAGCCACCTGGACTTAGAAGAATACAAGCCCTTTCTAAAGCCTGAGCACAGAGATTCATGTCCATCCATTTTCCCCTTCTCATATCTTTTGACTAGCTATGCCCCCCTCATGAAGATCATCATGAAATACTTCACTTGTGAGGGAAGATTCTCCTGAGTCTATGCCTATCACATTCGATTGCTCATGCATTTCACGAGGGCCAAATTGTTAAATCTCCCTTTCTTCCTACATAGAAGCATTGAGAAAATGGCCTCCACTGTTCAGAAAAAGCCTCCTTCACAGCAGACAACCTGCCTCTTCCATCACTCCCTCATCAAAGTCATCATTCTTCATCAGCTTGAGAAGAGGGAGGTCTCTTGGGATACTTTCATCACCCATCCAGATTTCTCCACTGTCCCTCCAGTTCATACATCTCCTACACCTCCTACTCACCATCCTTCGCCTTCTTCTAGAAAACCTATTCCCAAGAAGCTCAAGTTTACCATAGAACAAAAAAAAGATCATGAAGAGGGAGAAGAGCATGAGCATGATGAGGAACAAGAGCATGAAAAAGAAGAGGAAAGTGATGATGAGAAGAATCACAGTGAGGAAAAACAACAAGGGGAAGAAGGGAATGATGATGAGCAACATCATAGTGAGGCAGAACAACATACTCCTGAAGATGATGAAGGGCAGCAGCATGAATATGTGCAACACAGTGAGGGTGAGTAGACTAATGAAGATGTTGAACAGGGGCAGCCACAACATGATACATAGTAGCCACAACATGATGAACAGAGACAACTACAGGATGATGAAAAACAGCCTCATGAAGAAGAGGGGAAGTAGGATAAACAGGTGCAACACAGTGAGGAGGACAGCCCTCAAAAGGAAATTCAAAAGGAAAGCCTAGGCATCCATGAAGAAATCCAAGACAGTGGAAAAATGAAGAGCAAAGTGACAAGGGTAAAGAGCCCATGGAGCATGTGCAAGGTGTCATGCTCTCTTCTTCGAATGTGGGCAAGCCCCGGAAATCAAGGAAAAGGGTGCCTAGAGTTGTAACTCCAAATGTTACTAGGGCCCTCCGAAGCAAGGGAAAATTTCCCAAGAAGCCCATGATCGAATTTCCCAAGAGGAAGAAGACTAAAAGAGCCACCCAAAGCAAAGGGAAGGACAAGGAAGAAAGCAGTCATGAACAGGAAAGGGAATTCAACATCATCCAAATCCAAAGTGATGATAGTGATAATGAAGCCCGAATCCTAGAAAATCTCTTGATCCATAGAGAAAACCAAATTGATGCTTTGAGGACTGATCTTGATAGGGCTAGGAACTTCAATCACTTTTTGCAAGTTCAAAACAAGCAGATGAGTGTCCATATGGCTGTATATGAGACACGGGCCATCAAATACAAAAAGGAGGCCTCCAAAGCATAAGTGAGATTGGAAGAACTCATGGGTGAGTTTGATGAGAGTGAAGGTGAAGATCAGCCCAGGCGAAAGAGGCCAAGAACCATGGGGCTCAAAAAGGCCCTTGAGAAACAAAAGGAAGAAGAAGATGCCCTTCTCCAATCTACCCCTCTCACTACATTGTTCGAACAAGAGATAGAGAACAATCGGGAAGCATGGCTTGAGAGAGTTAATGATCACTTGGAGAAGAAATTGGAGAAGGCAAATAGGGACTTGGACCTTCAATGGAGGATGACCGGGCATTATAAAAATCTCAATTAGTTTGCCCAGTGGAAGTTGAAGACTGCTCAGGAAAAACTCAAGGAGGCTAAAGGGAAGCGCCCGGCACCAAAATTGAGGAAAGGCACCTCAAGGCTCCAAATTTTGGCCTCTGCTTCACAATTTGTTTCCGAAAACCCTTGAGGGTCATGCTCGCCAAGTTTGGGCGAAATCCGACATGTTTTGTTTTTTTGTCATTTTTGGGTTTTTGGCCAAACTCGTGGGCATTTCCATTTCAGTTTGGGGCATCATCAAAGGATGAAAATGGTATCATTGGATGCCATAATTTTAGGGGCACATACTCAGCAATTTTCAGAACAATTGAAGATCATTTTCTCCCCCAAAATGGCGAAAAACACTCGCTTTTTCTACACTCTGCCCCGTTTATCAGCAATGCCTATTTTCTGGTTTTTTACACACAGGTCTACTTTTGGAGGATTTTTAGTGGTCATTTGGGAGAAAAATAAACATTTTTAGAAAGTAGACACTTAGAGATTTCCAAAGAGCCATCATGAACCTCGTTTTGACATCGGGAAGGCCTCCAAAAGTTGTCGGCAAGTCAGGGGACCTTTTGCTGATGTATTTTTTGAGTATTTTTGTAAAAATTGAACCTTTCAAAAGTGACTTTTCTTCATGTGCGTTTAGCTATTTTTGCACATGATAAGTTATGAAAATTCAATTTATTTCCCTTTTTTAGAATTTTTGAGATATTTTATTAGATATTTTGTGCCTTGGGCTTTGCAAGGACAAAATCAGATATTTTGGATAGGCCAATGAGATTGCAAGTTGAACAAAGAGGTTTTACTTACTTTGGCCTATATATTCCAAAGGCTTTCATTGTAAACAAGGCTGAACTTGATGAATATAAGCAATATATGGTCATATAAGCTTTGGAAGAAATACTTGTCTCATGCAATTGGATAGTTTCTTGGATGTTCTTGGATGATGAAAGAGGATTGTTGTTGGATTCCATGACTTGGTAGAATGGTATAGTCTCTCTCTCTCTGTTTTGTTTCTTATTTTTCATTCATAAATCCATGTTCTTGCTTGCTATAGGACAGTAGAGAACAAATTTGAGACATGCCCTTGGAGGCACCTCAAATTTCTTGTTTCTTTATAGCTTCTATGTTTTCTTCATTCTTAGTCACATTAAAGAATTCTTGATTGCTCTTTAATAACTTAAGAATATTGCTTGCTTGTTTCATTCATGGTTTTATGCATGCTAAGTATGATTTACGATATGCCCTGCTTACTCATAGCTAGCCATAGTTCCACCTATGAAACTTCTCTTTGATTGGTTAGATTGTCATTTGTTGAACCAAGGAGGTCTTGTTCTGATCTTTCCCTTTGCCTAAGACTATGCAATCTTGTTTTCAAAGTGCCCAATAGCTTAAAGTACTGTGTTTAGGCATTCTGACATAGTGATTTGAGTTGTTTTTCTGTATTAGATGTGTTTTCCCCAAAGTCTGATAGCCATTTCCTAAAGTTAGAGAGTTATATATCTCTATGCATGGCTTGAATGTTTATTTCTATGCATGGATTAGCTTATTGTTAAATTTCTCATGATTAATGGTCTTCCCTACCATGTTTATGTCAGCTATTAAACTATTTTTGCTTGAAATCCTTTGTTATTCACAAAATTGATGTCCATCTCACTCCATTTTTCCCAAAGATACATTTTACCTCGAATCAAATCGGCCCTTCAGCAACCTTGTATCACCATCTGAAAGCTTTCTTGACCTTTTCGACCCCATAGCCTAGTTGATCTAACATATTTTTACCTATCTTATGTCTTTGATCAGTTCATGCCTCACAACTTAAAAACCAAAACCAAAAACCCACTTCATAACTAGCCTAAAATCAGAACACAATAAGCAAACACACAAATAGAGAGAGCCCTCTTTGAGTCCAGGAAGGCTAGGTCCTTGGGCTCCAAAGATTGGTTTGATGTTACACTGTCATTTGGCTTGCCAATCAGCCAAATCACGGGACCCTAACACATTCCTCACACTCATTTCTCCAAATATGATTGGTTTGGTTATCATATATTTTTTTAAAGAGTCAAAATTTTAAGTGAAGATTTGGAGGTTGTTCAAAATTTTTAACTTTGGTGATTTCTTTATTTTACAACTATTATATATATATATATATATATATATATATCATGTTCACTAAATAAAACGAATAAGGATTTTCTCCTTCTTCTGGAAAAGGTATTAATGAATTTAAAGATTAGATTGATTATTTGCATAGTTGTGTGTACTTAACTTTCTGTTCAGGATTTTAGCTACAGAAACTGTGCACATTCTGCAGCTGAACATGAATATTGCAGCTGAAAAACCTCACTATTTCACTCAAATTTCAAATTAGCCTAACTTTCTCACACAATATCGTATTTTAACGATTCAATCATCGTTGGAAATATCTCGACGAGATATACACAATGAGAAAGCTATCATTAGAGTTTGAAACAATAAAAAATGAAGAAATTGCAGAAAATACACAAAAGGTAACTTGAGGCACTAGTTTCGACACAGGCATAAATTCTTTTGGTTTTCCTTTGTGAAATTGTTTTATTAGTACCAATTCTTAGTTTTTCTATGTAAATTTCATAACCAGAGAGATTGATCACCTCTCTCTTTTTATATCCTTACATTCCATTGCAAAAGAAGTACTAGTTTTTTTTTGCAGGTTCAAGGAAGAAGGACAGATGACCATAAGCAAACAATGTCTCTCATAGAGACCACATTTATTCACAAGAATATGATCAGCAACAAAGATGAAACATCAATGCATGAGCACATGCTGATGCAGATCAGATCCAGCACTTTCAAGCCTTTCATATGCCATTGTCTCCATTACATCCATGCTTCTTAGTAAAACATTCACCTCATTTCCCTTCATATTTTTCATTCAAGTTCACTATCCATTCGCATTCATTCACTTCCATCCACCCCTAAATCATGAATAAAAGAAACTAGCTCACTTACATGCTGATTAACTCCATTATCTTTCTCCTTTTCATGTTCATTTTCCTTTCCCAAATAAATCTTGCTTCAAAGAAAACTATATATCTATATTCCTTTTTGAGTTTTAAAAACCTTTTCAAAAAGTACCCTAAGGCTTACATGCCTTAATGGAAAGTTATCTTGCCGACAAACAATGGGAACACATTAATGTTCCTTGTTTGATGGATCTTCTAGGTGACTCGACAACAATAAATTTATTCGTACCTAGCAAGATGTGATTAGGCATCTTGACTCTCATTTTCATCAATGGTGAGAGGTCTCTTGTTGATTAGTGGCATACATTAATGACCACTAATTCAACAATTTCTTACTATGTTCGATATCAACAAATTCATTCACATAGATATGAATTGTACCTATGTGATAACGACATGAAGACTATCAGATCCATCATTATTCAGCATTTGTATTAAATGTAGCAAATTCAACAAATTCAGTAGCAGTAATAAAGATTCATTTTCACAACTTCATCCACCATTTTCACGGCCAATTGAAGAAGCATCAGATCAAATTTTTGCAGCAGCTACATATGCACAGCTTATCCATTTCATAGGTAAGTAAAGGTATGTTCTTTTCTAACTTTTTATCATGCAATTCCTTAAAATGCTAAAGTTATAATTTTTGGAGAAACACTCCATAATATTCCTTTTCTCACTTCATAAAATTGCAAAACCATTAGTCGGGGGGAACGGATTGTTGGCTTGAAGGGTCCTGACCCAGGTTCAGTGTGCAAGGTTTGCCAACAAACCCCTATACTATTGGCCCTTTCGATAGTGACCTGCTTTCGCAGGTCATAGTCTCACCCGAAGTAGTATGGGTGGGTGTTGCAACCAGGTTTCCGCACCCTGAGAAAGGATGGGTTAGGCAAGCAGAGCTGCGTTCTGTTCCGTAATTCCCAAATTACCTTGTTTCTTTGCAGGGTTAATTATGTATCTATTTGCATCCACGTGCACTAGATCTATAATTATATGCTTTCTATAAAATCAACACAGCATTATATAAACAGAGTGGAATAGATCTAGATCCAAGCATTCAGTACACATACCTTCGCAGCGGAAAGATAGAAAATACATAACACAGCAATTATCAGAAATTCATACAACAGTACTCACAGATTCAGATCTCTAATGATCCTTCGCATTCATTCATTCATCAATATTTCCTTACAATTCCCTTCCCAACCTGCGCACACAGCAGCAGGGTCCGCACACAGCTGGACTAGGATCTTCGCGCACATAGCCAGCAGGAGTCTGTTCCCCAAAACCCAAATAGATAGCTTAAATGATAGATCGCATCAATAGCTCATCAATTCCTATCCTTTACAATCCAAATTGCATCTCTATTTATAACAATCTAGCATCAATGTTCCTATGGTCCACAACCCATGGTTTTCGAAACCCTAGTTTACCCTTTGACCCATTACAATACATTCAGGGCTTTGACCTGCCCCAAAACCCCTGCGCTATACTAAATATAATAAAAAATAATCAAAATGGACCCGTTTCGCAGCTTGTTAGGAGACCCCATTCCAACAGTCCCCCAACACAATCTTGTGACTCGTCCCGAGTCATGGCACTGGTGCGGCTTCTATTTTCACGCGCAAGGTAGCCAAACTGTGAACAAGTGGAGGGAGTATGTCCTAACTTTGGGCCACAACGTGTTGTGCAATGTTGACCAGCGCCAAAGAAGAAGGCCCATCTGTATCCATAACAACTCATTCTAACAGCCGGTGAAGGCGTCTGATGGCGGACTGAGCATCGGGTGCAAGCTGGAGTGTGGTATTAGACCATGGCTTCAACTGTTTCTGAACAACCTTCTTGGAGTGGCGAAGGTCCTCAATCCTCTGCATGGCAGCTAGGCGCTGCGTGGAGACGGGGGAAGGTGTGGAGGCCCGGATTTGCTCCAGAACAACTTTTGCCTGCTGTAATTCCTGTTGGGAATGTTGAAGCGTGGGATGGTGTTGTATTTCTGTCCATAGCTATGTGGCCGTTTCAACCAATTGGACTCCCTACACCTGCTGCTCCTGAATAATACACATTGCATCAGTGACCATGGCAATTCGCTGGGCTCGTTCTTCTGGAGGCATGTCATACTGTTGTTGCCTGTCTCGGTCATGGAAACGAACTTCTCGCAACAATATGGAGGATAGTCCTTGTAACTCTGTACTAGATAGTTGTGCTAAGTCTACTTGAACGTCCCCGGTAATTGGGTCGGGAGTGCGAACTATGGCAGCGCGAGGGAGTAAACATATATTACTTCTAGTGGGCGGCGTTTAGAAATGGCGGAGAAGTCGCAGCAAGTCTCAGTACCGCAACGTTCCTGTTGGGCGTGGTTCGTAGATAATCCCGTCTGTCGGAAGCCCGTGCGTACTCCTATTACTGCACTCAGCATCCCCAAGTCCTCTTAGCAGTTCCTGTGGCAAGTTGGGGTCCATATTTTTGACAGAGAGACGAACATTACAGAGAGTATGGATGAACATAGAAAACCAGAACGCAGATAGCCAAAGCCTATGGAAGGGAGAATAAATAGCCTGACCCAAAGTTTTCCAGCCATCCACTCCCCAACCGAAGCTATTTTATTGCGAGGTAGCTCGTACATGGCACGTACCCTCAATTTGTCGGACCATGCTTATCATAAATGGCAAAATTGATAATCCGCCACCTGTTTTCCGTGCTTGCAGGTGTCTTTTCTCATTAACTTGGGATGTGCGGACGGTCATTCTTTGTGCCCAAGGGTGTGTCCATGGAGTGTCAGACCATGGATGACGCTTGGAGGTCGTTTGCGTACCTTGAAGGAGGGTTGATGCGAGGTGGACTTGCAAGTTGATAGGCAGTCTTTTCGAGGCCTTTACGTTGTTTGTGGGTGGGACGTCCTTGTGTGAGAAGGCTGTGTCATACGTCCTTATGTTATTTATTACTGGAGATGTTCGTAGAGTCTCTCGGATATACATGGTTTTAGACAGGTCCGTAATCCTACGCGTGCTTAAGTTAGTGGTACCCTAGTAAGTCTGGTTGGGAAAGGGTCGATCGCACCCTTGAATGTTGCACGTGAGCAGGTGTCCACGTAGCTCGACTGACCTTGGAGCCCATCTGGCCACGGGGAATTCTATACGCAGGATCACCCTACTCCAATACTGCCCCTGAGTGAAGAACACCGATCCCTGCGTAGGTGCTTCACATCGGGTTAGCGGTAGTGCTTCTGGCCTGCGTTCTGTGGGCATATTAGGATTCTCAGGTTGCTGATTATAACCTGCATCCTCCTAGCAGGGCAAGGTTCTTTCTGTGGTAGAGATGCGACGGAAATTCCTGATGGTCTGAAGGCTGCGAAGCACCGAAACCTCATGCAACCGACCTTGGCAATTCTCCAGCTCCTCATCGGAGTCGGAAAAACATTCACTGTCCTTTTCCCAACAGAGCATACCTTCATCCATGGGGTTAACCAGATCTTCATCCTACGCAGTTATCTCATAAGTGTAATCTAATTCCTCCTTTGCATAGGCTGGCTCTGTATACCACGTACCTTCTGCTGGATCTAAGGGTACTATGACATGCGTACCTTTGTTTTCAAACACCATGCTGCGTTTCTTGAGATTGATGACCCACCCCATGTCTATTGCCCAGTCTAGCCCGAGGAGTGCAGGGTAGGGGTCCGCGTCTTCAACTATTTCTATTACTTCAAAATCAGCTAGGACCCTTACTCCTGCGATATCGACCACAACTTTTGGCAACCTTCCCAGAGGGATGATCTTCTGTTGATTCGCCATTCGTAGCTAGATGGTGGACCAGTCTAATTTAACTTCTCCCATTCGTTGCCATGTCTATTTTTGTAAGACGTTCGCATCAGATCTAAGATCAAGAATAACCTGATCCATCTCATAGTCACCAATCTGCAAAGTCAATCGCATTTCCCTCCTGGTACGCCTTTTGTAGCTGTGTAATTTGTGTAATTAATTAACCTCAGCTGCTATGCTAGGCCAGGCTACGTAGTTCTGTAGCAATACTTGAATATTTTCTCCAGCTTTTGGGTTGCATAGTAGCTTCAAGCATGCCCTTAACAAGGTTTCAACTTCCTCTTCTGTCTGGAGGTGCACTAGCGGCTGCACAGGGGCTTCCAGCGACTCCTGTTTCCTGGGATTTGGTTCCTTCTGGGCAGCAAGCTCCTCCCTTGCTTCCTGGGTGACCATGCTACGCGTTATGACTTTTATACTGGGATCTTCGCTCCTTAGCTCCGTCTTGAATCTCTGTACATTTTGTGTGGGGGTAGACTGTTTGTCCTTCATGTTTGTTAACAAGATCGAACAGTCTTCGATCTCATGGTCTAGTTGTTTGCAATATTTACAGGACTGCCTAGTGGGATTTGGGCAGTCCCTAGCGAAGTGCCCTACCTCTCCACAGTTGTAGCATATCAGTTGGCCCCGTCCTCATCCTGCGCTCCCTCCCCGTCCCCCCCTATCCCCTGCAGGGGAGCTACCAAAGGTCACGGGAGATCTTGGAGAGGCAGGATCGGACTATACTCTATAAAGGTTTCCTCGATCTACCAGTAAGTCATATGTGCGACAATTATGCTCATCGTGCCCTATAGATCGGTAGAACCTGCACCATTGTTGCTTCAATTCACCCCTATTTATCTTAGGACACTGGGTTGTATCATGTAGTCCCGCTACCTAGCATTCTTCGAACCAGAGGTCCGTGTTGATTCCTTTTCCCCGTTTCGTCTGTAAGCTCTGTATTTCTAAGTGCATGGCCCCGAGCTACTCCTGAATTTTCTGCACTCCTTTCCTCGTGTCATCCTTAGGCGCAGCTTCAAGTTTCATGGCAGCTTCCAAGGCTTTTTCCTGCGATTCGAAGTTCTAGTGGCCCATGGGTATGCGTAAGTGAGGTAGTAGCATAGCAATGAACCATTCCGTGTGTTTTTTATTGTCGTACTTGAACTCACCTTTCCTGATCGCTTTCTTTAACCATTTATCGGCCTCCCATACTGACTCAGACATTCCTTGCTTGAAGTCTTTTACTTCTGCTACCAGCTGGGAATAGGATTTCGGCTTTCGTAATTGTTGTTTTAGGGCATCCTTAATATTTTGAAGTGTTGCGCTCCCGTTTTGAGATATATACCGCATATACCAGTCCAACACCCTCTCTTCGAAAGCTAAGGATATCTACATCTCTTCACAGTATCGCTTACCACCCGTTGCGTCGTCCACACCGAATCGGCCACGAACCAAAATCGATCCATGTCCTCATCGGCTGCTCCTTTAAAAGTAGGTAACTTTAAGTGCCATGCCATGGGCTCCTCTAGTTTATCTTCCTGGGGCCCTAATGTCGGGGCCCCTGATAGACCTTGTGTAGGTCTCGGCGGACTATGAGTAGAGCGATCCTCTCCTCAACTGTCTCGATAGTTCTTACTGCTCCATGTTGCACTTCCACCCAGAATATCACTCATTCCACCCTGCGTTAGATCTCAAATGCCATTACCTGATCCCATTTCTAAGACTCCTTCGATCCCAGCAATGGAACCATTTGTTGGCTTGAGGGGTCCTGACCCAGGTTCGGTGTGCAAGGTTTGCCAACAAACCCCTATACTATTGGCCCTCTCAGTAGTGACCTGCTTTCGCAGGTCACAGTCTCACCCGAAGTAGTATGGGTGGGTGCTGGAACCAGGTTTCCGCACCCTGGGAAAGGAAGGGTAAGGCAAGCAGAGCTGCGTTCTGTTCCATAATTCCCAGATTACCTTGTTTCTTTGCAGGGTTAATTATGTATCTATTTGCATCCACATGCAATAGATCTATAATTATATGCTTTCTATAACATCAACACATCATTATATAAACAGAGTGGAATAGATCTAGATCCAAGCATTCAGTACACAGACCCTCGCAACGGAAAGACAAAAAATACATAACACATCAATTATTAGTAATTCATACAACAGTACTCATAGATTCAGATCTCTAATAATCCTTCTCATTCATTCATTCATCAATCTTTCCTTACAATTCCCTGCCCAACCTGCCCACACAGCAGCAGGGTCTGCACACAGCTGGACTAGGATCTCCGCGCACACATCCAGCAGGAGTCTGTTCCCCAAAACCCAAATAGATAGCTTAAACGACATATTGCATCAATAGCTCATCAATTCCTATCCTTTACAATCCAAAATTCATCTCTATTTATAACAATCTAGCCTCAACGTTCCTATGCTCTGCAACCCATGGTTTTCAGACCCTTAGTTTACCCTTTGACCCATTACAATATGTTCGGGGCTTTCACCCGCCCCAAAACCCCTGCGCTATACTAAATACAATAAAAAATAATCAAAATGGACCAGTTTTGAAGCTTGTTAGGAGACCCCGTTCCAACATGGATATCACTCCATATATTTACATCTTATGCCACATCACTTTCATATAACCAACATACAACTACTATTGCATTACGATTCAAAAAGATAATATGTTTTTCATACCATGAAATTGATGAGCTTATGGCTAATTGAAAAGATAAATTATCAATGTTTTCAAGATATTTGGATGCAACAAAGAATGAACAAAGTATTGTTACACAAGAACCAATACTCATCATTTTTTGTTGTCACACAAGAACCAACCATAAAAAAAATCAATTTTGGTTGTCACACAAGAACCAACCATAAATATGAATGTTGCAATCCAATGTATTTCAAAGAAAACTTTGCAAAAAAAAAATGAAGTTATCAAATGCTATGATAATGCAAAGTTAAAGGAGAATTAATGCAAGCCAAATCTCATTCAAAAGCAAGACAAATTAAATATTAAATGAATCAATGTAATAGGTTGCATGAGGACATGCAACAACTTCATTTGGGGGGTATGTTGGGTCTCAAAATTTTCCGTAAAAAGACATCCACTTTCACCATCATGTCCATTATATCACCTTCATTTCACCTCCATTTCACTACCATGTCACTACATTCATCTCACTTTCATCATCATTTGGGTTACCCTTGTGTTTTCCAAACATTATTAGTTTCTAGTGTTTTTAAGTGAATTTGTGATCAAAAGTTAGGAAATAATATGCATATGCTTATACCTTAAAAGTGGAAAGAGTTTTGTAACATGTGTCGGTTCATTGGAAGCTTCCAAGGCCCTCTTATGTGGCTCCCAAAGATCAAATTCGAAATTATCTTCATGATATGAAGGAGATTTGAAGGAGGGATATGTGGCCTATGGTTAGAAAATTGGTTGAGAATATTATGAATCAAAGGAGAGGAAGAAGGATCATCATTAATGAGGAGGTTTCTTAGGAATTTGTATAAATAGGAGATCTCTCTCCTTTATTTATAACTCTAAACAATGGAACTCTTGTTAATCTCATTATTTTGTACTTTGTAATTTTGGAGAAATTGAATAACGCTTTAAGGTTCCAAGCATGGATGGAGATGTGAAGTAGGAGATATCATGGAGCATATTATAATGTAAGATATAATAGGTTTTATTTTGCAATTTTGTTTTGATACTAGTTTCTATCTCATTCAAGTATGTCATTTCATTTTAATTGTTATGATGTTTTCATTTCATTGAAAGTTTGATAGTTTAGATTTTCTATTCATGCAAGTTTAATTCATGCAAGTGTGTTCGACTGGTCGATTGTAGATTTACTTTTCATGTAAGAGTGTTTTTGAATTCATGAAGAATGTTAGATTAGATTTGATTTATGCAGTTATTTACATTTACAGTTTACTGTTGAATCTCGTGCTCGGTAATTCATCTCAAGAAAGTGGCTCTGTCATTTTCCAATTAGATCAAATTTGGGCATTCAGTTATACAGAAACCATAGGTTTATGATTTATGCATGTGTGTTAGATTATTTTTCAATTCTGCAAGCATATATTAGAATTTCAATTACGCATAGTTGAAGTTATATTTCATGATTTTATGGATCCTATCATTGTCGTGACATTAGCTCCCAATTGAGATCCATAACTTGCATTTGATTACACAGCAACTATGAAGTTTAGACTATTTTTAAATTTTGCAAGCATAGATTAGAATTCAATTATGCAAGTAGATTAAATTTTAATTCCTTAAGGTAGAATATATTTTCAAGTTAATATAGGAATGGTGTGATTAGGTTATTTTTTAGTTTTCATAAACTGATCCCTAGCATATGTTATGCATGTATGTCTCACAATTCCTACGAATCCTGGATTGATAATTTATGTTAGTAATCTAATACAAATTATTTTAATCAACAACAAGAAGACCGCTTTGATACCACTTGATCCGGGTAAATTCCTGATACCCTTTAAACCAATACCTTTTACTTCGGCTGTTGTGTTAGACTTGCATTTTATCAAAGCATTAATGAACATAATTGAAAATATATGCATGCTGTGAAGAAGAGGAACATAACAAGCATTAGCAACATAAGATATTGATAACAGATTTCGTCCAGGAGGGACTACGTCTCCAGGCCTCGGTGTCAAGATGGTGTAGGCCGCTGCATTAAGTGCTGGAAATAGTGGTGATGTACATGGATTGTATTTTCTCTATCATACAAGGAAAATTCCCTCACGCAGGAGTGGTTGGACCTCTCCACGATAGGTTCTGCTATAGGAACTCTCATTCACAAAAAGGACACCTATCGGTACGACAATCTCACTCAATGGAGACTATGAGTATCTCAATGGCGACAATCAGAATTCTAAACATCTAGTGATTCAAACCCTATAGCATAGAATTTCAAAGCATATGGTGATTAAATTTTATGGTAATAATCATTTTTTTACATTTTTTGTTTGATTTAATACATTGTAAGTAAAAAAATTTAATTTTACTATTCATTTTCAGAAAAGAAAAGAAAAAAAAATCCATTCTTACGCTAAACCCTTGATTATTTTTGTTTCTACCCTTGCTTCTTCCTGTTTCTGTGACTTTAGAATTATGGATTTTCATTTTAGATTTATAGGGTTTTTATTTCTATATATATAGGCCTATGACATCTAACCCACGGGATGACTTGCAGATTTAGATCCCAATCCATGTCAGCCCTTGTGTGAATTTAGAAAAAAAACAAATTTTTTTAATCGATGCGCCCTATGTAAAATAGCGCACCGGTGTGCTATTTTATCACAGTGTATCATGCACGTAATGTTTGATAAAAAAAATTAATATATATATATCAGTGCGCCCTATGTAAAATAGTGCACCAGTGTGCTATTTCATTATAGCGCACCATGCACGTATTTTTTGTTATTTTATGTCTGTGTTAATCGGTGCAGCGGTTAACATAATGCAGCGTGTCTCCTTGTTGACAGAAAGCACCGTATGGTGGTCCCCTGTTTTCTTGGTGGGTTTATAAGAACATGTCGCGTCGCCCCCACCACAACATCATATGCTACAAAAACTAACACTAGAGGATTTTTATTAATTTGTATGTGTTAATCGGTGCGCTGGTTAACATATAACACACCGGTTCTCCTTTTTAACAAAGCACACCGTACGGTGTTTCTACTGTTGTGGCAGTGCATTTATAATAACACATCGCACCGACGTCGATGCATACTGCTTGAAAGGCGCACTGTTTTCTTGATTTTTTTTTACCTAAAAATTTTGTGATTTATTTATAAAATATATTAAAATGAATGGTATGGTACATGTTTCATATTGATAAAGAAATGGCTGATAAGAGATCAAGTAACAAAAATAATGATAGCACATTGAGAAAAGAAAAAAAACAAGTTCTTCGTAAATTCTTTACAAAAATTATTATTTTTGAGCTATATGTAAGTTTAACTAAAATGTATTGTTTACTGTGTATCATGTAGAGCCAAAAAATGACGAAGCTCGATATGATTATTTCTAATCTAGGACCAAAAGAGCCTAAAATCTTGGTGAAAAAATTGCAGAAGGATGAATCAGATGAATGAAAAAATACTATCGATCCAATGAGTTCATTTTTTTAATTTTCATTAATAATATACTTAAAAATATTAGATAACATGTTTCAAACAATCTATTAATTCACATATGTTTAATGTTCTACAGGGACTAGAAACTCAGAAAATGAATGTTTTTCTACGAAAAGAAAAGAAAAATAGAACATGCAGATGAAAATGAATTGCTCCTTAGCTCATTTGGAGTGGTGTTGGAGGTTAACGAAAGGGGGGGAAATTTTTACAAAACTTTGAGGTATCTAATGGAATGAATGTATAGACGTTCTTTCCACTTACAATACAAAAATCAATCCAATGATTCCAAGACCCAAATTTTATCTAAACTACAAGAGAGTTTCCAGAGAATTTGTTAATGAGACATGTTAGGCTTTTAATAGCAAAAAAGTACAACAACAACAAAAGAAGGAATGAAAAAGTAATATTCCTTTAAATTTTTTTCTAGAATTATATGTATATATTGCTAGAAAGCAATCATTTATAAATATCAATTTTGTTATATTTACTTTTGATACATCAATATAAAAATTAAATAGTTTATTGTCATGTTACATTTTCAGGAAGATTATGAAAATCTCAAAGGATGAACGAGCTGATATCAGAAATATGTCAGTAGGAATGTCCAAAAAGGTGTATAAGGAGATGGTCAAAGAAATGGTCATAATTGCATCACACGAGGAGCCATCTCAACAACAACGTGCTTCAAATGTAATATGTAATCATTGAATTTTTTGATGAGGTACAATAAATAAACAATTTAGCATTAAATATTATTTTTCAAGTATTTTATTGCAGAAAAGAAAAGAAAATGGAACCCATTCAACACATAAAATAGGACGACAAGGAAGAAAATGGTTGATATCTAAGTTTGTGAGTAATTGTTACTTCCTTATAACAACTTAACTAGATTTCATTTTTGTATATTTTAAGTTTTTTTACAACAATCATCATTGAATGTCTTCAAATAGGTGCTAACATACAAAGAAAAACCATCAGTCGAATTGATTGACATTGGGTTAAATATGGGTTTTCAGTATATGTTGGCATATCAGAAATTAATTGTGGAATTTGTAAGCATCAATCGATCTTGTTTTACTTAGCTCCGGGTCTATAATTAATATGACAAAAAAATCTTTTATATTAAATATATGATTTTTTATGGGGTATAAAACTTGTAGGAAAAAAAGTATGGAACTGTGCCAACAAATGAAATGTTGAAAGATGACATTAAATTTGGTTTTGAAAGAATGTGTATAGTACACGAGTCAATTTTTGCTATGGTACATCATTTCTTTTCGATTTGCATTGATGTATATTATTTAATATTTCAATTTTCATTATTCTCACCAATGTATAAACACTCATTACCATTTATTTTTATGTTTGTAGATGGATGGTGAAGAAGAAGAAAACAATCAACACCGTGAACAAAACATTCCTCAAAATAACCCAAGTCATGGAAGTAGCTCGAGCAGTGACAACAGTTTCAGCGAAGAATGATGATCGATATGTTTTGATATCAAAGCAAGGCATTGTATTTTTTGAAATATTTGGCTGTGAAATTGGACATTTTGTTTAATGTAATGGACATAGTGTCACATTGAAAGACAGATGGATACCAATAACTGTCCCATTTTGTATGACAAAGAGTGTCTTATATATATATATATATACATTTTAATTTATTATATTGCTTTCTCCATTGTCACTGTGAAATGTAACACCACTGATTAAATATATGGATGATTAAATATTATAATGAAGAGATGTGAAATATGATGATATGATATAAAAAATTAATCCAAACATCACATTCAAATGCACTAATAAAAATTTAATTGATATGAATACTGTTATAATATATGTGTCGACTTATGATGAATAATGAATTATAAAAATCACAATAATTTCACTATCACAAATCGATGTTTCTAAAAAATAAGAAATGAACATTGGTGCATGTTAATTACTGTGCACCGGTGCGTTTGTATGATAATGCGCACTGGTGCATTTCAACCAATGGGCACTGCACAAATACCAATACCAATTATAACACTCGATGCATTTGTGTGATACTGCGCACCTATGCGTTTATGTGAGACTGCTGACTAGTGTGTTTCTATGACCTATGGGCACAACACAAATACCAATACCAATTAGCATGCTCGGTGTGTTTGTGTGATACTGCGTACCGATGCATTTGTATAATAATATGCACCAGTGCGTTGATACGACCTATGGGCACCGCACAAATACCAATACCGAGTAGAACGGCCCAGTGCTTTGTATCACCTATAGTGCGTCTGGTGTGATTTTACATCTTAACGGCTTGGTGCATGCACCTTTGACCGCCTCGAGGCGACTGTCAAGCTAACACGCACCAGGATGTTTCTAAATGCCCTAGGGCATCCTAATTTTTTTTCCCGTCCCGGTGCTTGGTAGGTTTACAGTACCGGTGCGTTCACTGTAAAACGCAATGGTGTGTTGACACCTGATTAGCGCACCGATGAGAAAAACATTCGTAACAACCTTCGGCCGCCCAATTTTTTTTTGTTGTGTTGAAATTTTGTTAGAAGCTCCACCAAAACCTCTGTTACGGAAAACGGATGTTGTAGCAAATGTTTTTTTGACAATTTTGGCCAATTTTATAACACTAAAAACCTCTGTTATAGCCTACGATAGAGGGTCTTTTCCTTGTAGTGATGAAACCACTGCACAAAGTCTTTATGATGAAGAAAATCATAATAAGGGGGCATTTATTGTAACATTTGGAGGTTATGACAAAGAACTTCCAAAGGAAGTCCCTATTTTTCCCTTTGAAAATCATGTAGAAAGTTTAGAGTTTTGGTTCCAGATTTTGACGATGTGCATACTTCTTTAGGAGAGGGTGTGGAACACACCCTTGAAATCCATAAAACCCTTGATGGAAAATACATGGATGGTGAGTCTGAGCCAAAAGAACATTTGTGCCAAGAACTTGAAGAATACGGTAGTGTTGATTACACCAACGAAGGCCACCATGAAGATCATGATCAAAATGTTATACAGAATCTTGGTGACAGTCACATGACAGTACAGGTATCAGTGACTTAAATATTTATGGGTTTGGTGATGTGTATATTTCTCCATAAGAAGGCATGGAACAACTTTTTGAAAAAAATTAAACCACCATAAATAGGCACCCTCAAGATGTACAGTCCCATGAAGAATATACAGTAGATCCAAAAGAAGACAATTTTGGCGCCCTTGATCTAAACTTGTCTTTTAAAAAAATGAGAGAAAAATATATATAATATGTTTCAATGGTCCACCAAGGTTTGATGATGACCATCAAGAGAAAAACATATCATCAGAGGCTTGTTACAACAACATGATGATAGGCCCACTACTGTAGAAGGGGGCACATATCCAGAGTTTGAAGGGGACAACATTGATGACCACACAAATTAATTTCACCATGAAGACCATAATGAAACCACTACACGAAGTCTTTATTTTGAATAATACAACATTTTTTATTACGCCAATGAAGGCCACCATGAAGATCATGACCACATTGCACGACACAAAATCTTGGTGAAAGTATGAGTATTAGTGACTTAAACACTGATGGTTTTGGTGATGTGTATATTTTTCTAGGATAGAGTGTGGAACACTCCTTTGAAGATGTTGAAACCACCACCAATAGGAACCCTCAAGATGTACGATCCCGTGAGGATGTACAATAGATCCAAAAGTAGATATTTTTTGTGCCCTTGATCTAAACTTGTATTTTAAACAAAATGAGGGAAAATATATACAATATGCTTCAATGGTCCACCAAGGTTTGATGATGACATTTAAGAGAAAAAAAAATCTGAATATGACCCTGTCACTAGCATGCTAAAGGAGCATTAAGATAGACTTACTACTCTAGAAGGGGGCCCATAAATAGAGTTTTAAGGGGACAACACTAATGATCACACAAATAAATTTCAACATGAAAACCATAATGAAAACACTACATAAAGTCTTTATGATGAAGAACATCATAATAAGGGGGAATTTCTTGTAGCATTTGGATTTTATAACAAATAACTTCCAAAGGAAGTCCCTATTTTTCCCTTTGAAAAGCATGAAGAAAGTTTAGAGTTTTGGTTCCAGATTTTGATGATGTGCATACTTCTTTAGGAGAGGGTGTGGAACACACCCTTGAAATCCATACAAACCTTGATGGACAAGACATGGATGGTGAGTCTAATCCAAAAGAACATTTGTGCTAAGAACTTGAAGAATATGGCTGTGTAGATTACACCAATGAAGGCCACCATGAAGATCATGATCGAAATGTTATACAGAACCTTGGTGACAATCATATGACAGTACAAGTATCAGTGACTTAAACATTGATGGGTTTGGTGATGTGCATATTTCTCATAAGAATGCATGGAACAATTTTTTGAAAAAAATGAAACAACCATCAATAGGCACCCTCAAGAGATGTACAATCCCATGAAGAATATACAGTAGATCCAAAAGAAGACAGTTTTGGTGACCTTGATCTAAACTTGTATTTTTAAAAAAATGAGGGAAAATAATATATAATATGCTTCAATGGTCCACCAAGGTTTGATGATGACCATCAAGAGCAAAAAAATCTGAATATGACCTTGTCACCGGCCTGCTACAGGAGCATGATGATAGACTTACAGCTCTATAAGGGGGCCCATAAACAGAGTTTGAAGGGGACAACACTAATGACCGCACAAATAAATTTCAACATGAAAACCATAATCAAACCACTGCATAAAGTATTTATGATGAATAAAATCATAATAAGGGGCCATTTCTTGTAGCATTTGTAGGTTATGAAAAATAACTTCCAAAGGAACGCCCTATTTTTCCCTTTGAAAAGCATGAAGAAATTTTAGAGATTTGGTTCCAGATTTTGATGATGTGCATACTTCTTTAGGAGAGGGTGTGGAACACACCCTTTAAATCCATAAAAACCTTGATGTAAAAGACATGGATGGTGAGTCTAAGCCAAACGAACATTTGTGCCAAGAACTTGAAGAATATGGCATTGTTGATTACACCAACGAACACCACCATGAAGATCATGATCGAAATGTTATACAGAATCTTGGTGACAGTCGTGTGACAGTACAAGTATCAGTGACTTAAATATTTATGGGTTTAGTGATGTGTATATTTCTCCATACGAAGGCATGGAACAACTTTTTGAAAAAAATTAAACCACCATAAATAGGCACCCTCAAGATGTACATTCCCATGAAGAATATACAGTAGATCCAAAAGAAGACAGTTTTTGCGCCCTTGATCTAAACTTGTCTTTTAAAAAAACTGAGAGAAAATCATATATAATATGTTTCAATGGTCCACCAAGGTTTGATGATGACCATCAAGAGAAAAACAGATCATCATAGGCTTGTTACAACAACATGATGATAGGCCCATTACTGTAGAAGGGGGCACATATCCAGAGTTTGAAGGGGACAACATTGATGACCACACAAATGAATTTCACCTTGAAGACCATAATGAAACCACTACAAAAAATATTTATTTTGAAGAAGACAACATTTTTTATTACACCAATGAATGCCACCATGAAGATCATGACCGCATTGCGCGGCACAAAATCTTGGTGACAGTATGCGTATTAGTGACTTAAACACTGATGGTTTTGGTGATGTGTATATTTTTCTGGGAGAGAGTGTGAAACACACCTTTGAATATGTTGAAACCACCACCAATAGGAACCCTCAAGATGTACAGTCCCATGAGGAATGTACAATAGATCCAAAAGTAGATAGTTCTGGTGCCCTTTATCTAAACTTGTATTTTAAACAAAATGAGGGAAAATCATATATAATATGCTTAAATGGTCCACCAAGGTTTGATGATAACCATCAAGAGAAAAAAAAATATGAATATGACCCTGTCACTGGCCTACTACATGAGCATGATGATAGACCTACTACTCTAGAAGGGGTCCCATAACAAAGTTTGAAGGGGAAAACACTAATTACCACACAAATAAATTTCAACATGAAAACCATAATGAAACCACTGCAAAAAGTCTTTATGATGAAGAACATCATAATAAGGGGGCATTTCTTGTATTATTTGGAGGTTATGACAAAGAACTTCCAAAGGAAGTCCCTAATTTTTCCCTTTGAAAAGCATGAAGAAAGTATAGAATTTTGGTTCTCGATTTTGACGATCTACATACTTCTTTAGGAGAGGGTGTGGAACACACCCTTGAAATCCATAAAAACCTTGATGGACAAGACATGCATGGTGAGTCTAATCCAAAAGAAAAATTTTGCCAAGAACTTGAAGAATATGGAAGTGTTGATTACACCAATGAAGGGCACCATGAAGATCATGATCGAAATTTTATACAGAACCTTGGTGACAATCAAGTGACAGTACAAGTATCGGTGACTTAAACATTGATGGGTTTGGTGATGTGTATATTTCTCCATTAGAAGGCATGGAATAGATTTTTGAAAAAAATGAAACCACCATCAATAGGCACCCTCAAGAGATGTACAGTCCCATGAAGAATATACAGTAGATCCAAAAGAAAACAGTTTTGGCGCCCTTGATCTAAACATGGCTTTAAAAAAAATGAGATAAATTCATGTATTATATGTTTCAATGGTCCACCAAGGTTTGATGATGACCATAAAGAGAAAATCATATCTGGATATGACCCTCTCATAGGCTTGCTACAGCAACATGATGATAGGCCCACTACTCTAGAAGGGGGCACATATCCAGATTTTGAAGGGGACAACACTGATGACCACACAAATTAATTTCGCCATGAATACCATAATGAAACCACTATACGAAGTCTTTATTTTGAAGAAGTCAACATTTTTTATTACGCCAATGAAGGCCACCATGAAGATCATGACCGCATTGCTACACAAAATCTTGGTGACAGTATGAGTATTAGTGACTTAAACACTGATGGTTTTGGTAATGTGTATATTTTTCTGGGAGAGAGTGTGAAACACCCCTTTGAAAATGTTGAAACCACAACCAATACGAACCCTCAAGATGCATATTCCCATGAGGACTGTACAATAGATCCAAAAGTATATAGTTTTGGTGCCCTTGATCTAAAATTGTATTTTAAACAAAATGAGGGCAAATCATATATAATATGCTTCAATGGTCCACCAAGGTTTGATGATGACCATCAAGAGAAAAAAAAATCTGAATATGACCCTGTCACAGGCTTGTTGGTGGCTTTTTGCAAGAGCATGATGATAGGCCTACTGCTCTATAAGGGGGATCATACCCAATGTTTTAGGGGAAAATAGGGAACACATTCTTTCAGGTATGTTTTGATGGGGTACTCACTCTCTCGGTTATCATTTGATGTTGAACTCTATAATCTGGTGCTACCCTGGCTCAATCTATATTTCGTTTGGTGGAAACATGGTGAAATCAATATGCTCATACGATAACAACTTGGATCAATATCTTCTGTGGTATGGGGATAATGAGAAAGAAAGTACATGGTTTCAAGTTGAATAGCAAGATCGATAAAGCAAGAAAGATTCCTAACTTCAGTAAGATGCTCAATCCGTGGAACTTAATCAAGCTGGTATGTTGGCTCAAGGGGTGAAATAATTCAAAGGCCCTCTAAGATCCGTCTCACAGTCGAATTCCCTCTCCAGATCGGCCCTCTCATATCCAAAGACGAATGCTCTTTCCCTCTCTCACTGCGTCTGTCGAATGCATGCTCTTTCTCAATCGAATCCTCTTGCCCTCTTTACTCAACACAGTCGAATGCTCAGCAAAACACCAGCTTGCTGCAATGCGAATCCCTCAGTTGTTGCAATTTGAATCCTGCTCTCCCTTGCCAAACCCACAAAACACCAGCTTTCTACAATGTGAATCCCTCAGCTACTGCAATGAGAATGATCCATCATGCACTCTCCCTTTCCAAACCTGCAAAACACTAGCTTGCTGCAATGCGAATCTCTCAGTTGTTGCAATGTGAATCCTTCTCTCCCTTGCCAAATCCAGAAAACACCATCTTGCTGCAATGTGAATCCCTCAGTTGCTGTAATGCGAATCCCTAATTTTCTACAATGTAAATGATCCCTCATGCACTCTCCCTTTCCAAACCCACAAAACACTAGCTTGATGCAATGCGAATCCCTCAGTGGTTGAAATGTGAATCATGCTCTCCCTTGCCAAAACTGAAAAACACCACCTTGTTGCAATGTGAATCCCTTAGTTGTTTCAATGTGAATGATCCCTCATGCACTCAATGACCCTCATGTGCTCTCCCTTTCCAAACTCGCAAAAAAAGCCCGCTTGGCCCAAAAAATAAAAAAACAAGACCTTAAATTATTTATATTTCCTATATAATAAAAAAAAAAACCCTCTAACCCTTAGTTATATAGCCAATATAATTTTTTGGGTTTTTTAATTTTTTTTACCCCAATATGAATGCATGTGATATAATATTGGTTTTTCAGTGACGCCCCCATGCTAGGGACCAAGTTCAGCAAAAGTTTCCCCATCTCATGTAGGCATTCAACACAATGGGGACCATTGCATCCTAAGGAAGAAGGGCTTATCCAGGTGGATATTGGTGGCCACCCACCTATTCCTCTTAGACACCCACCATTGTGTCTTTTAGCTTTTCAGTTTCCTTAATTCTAGCACAATTTACTATTTTTGGTAATTTTTCGGGTCTTGTACTTACGGAGCCATTTTGAGGCCCTAAATGACGTTTTTTTGGAAAATGGGAAAATAATCTCCCACTCATATTTTCAATCGAAAGTTTTATTCCTCGGATAGATATTTCTAATGAGGTATCGTGTGTGTCAAACGATGATCGTATGCCAAATTTACGACCCCGGGAATTTGATGCACCAATTTACCCTAACGGGGCCTACAGTTTTGGCAATTCATCTCCAAGGGTTATGTTTTTGGATGTTTATGGTACTTTTCCATTGTTTCTCAATAATAAATAAGCCTTCGAGCCTCATTTTAACATAGTTCAGAGGCATGTAGCCGCCACATCACTTCTCAGAGATAAGCTACCCTCACCCAGGCTAGTTTATTTCCATTTTGTATGTAAGCATATTTCAGTTATTTGATATTACTGAAATGTAGTTTTATTTATTCCAAATCTCTGTGTTTGTTACACGTTATTTTTTCACCATGACATTTGACTGTCCATATAGGTATATCACCACCTATATCATGCTCCCTTAGAAGTCAAAAACCCTAATGTTCCTAAACCAAGTCTTGGAATTGGAGAAAATCCCTTTAAAACCCTTAAAATTCTACCTCCGCACTTTTTCTAGCCTTTTCCTACGGGTTTGTGGATACTTAGTCTATAAACTATGGCAACCCCCGCACATTCTGCTACTAAAACCCGCGGACCCCCATAAAAATTCAAATAAAAGAAAAAGTAAATTCTAGAAGCAGAGCTAGTCGAATATTCTCCCAACTAGAAGCTTCTAGAGGCGCGATCAGTTTGAGCTTTATCCCTCCACTCATGGAGCTTATCCCTTGATCTATGGAGATCAAATCCCTTCATGAGAGGAATCCATCCCCCTCTTCATGGAACTAAAACTACCTCCATTCCCCTATAAATTGAGCTCATGTTTTAGTCTCAAGGGTAGATTGTAGATGTTGTAGATTGTATATGGTAGTTGCTGAAGAAATTCCAAAGAGAGCATACTCTCTACACTAGTTATTGTTGGCATGAGAATGATCACACCCTTATGTCCATAACTCTATGCTAGTATTCAGAGAGGAAGGCTTGTCAAACTGAAGGAAAAACGATTGTTCAGGACCCAAGGAGAAACTTGTACAACATCAAGGCATCAAGTTGTAAGGTTACTATTTTCCACAGGGGCGTCACTCAATTAACCTATGGCATAGCACGTGCGTTCGTGGCATACTAAACTATACCCTTAGTTTGACTACATATTGGAAAATACCTCTAAAAATCACTTTATTTAACCCCCTACCAATACTAACCCATTGCATTTTCCCAATTTAAAAACCCCCTACTTTCACTAGATATTGTAGGTATCCATTTTTTCATTAACATTTTTTATGCCCCTTTATATTTATATCCTTAACATAATGACATGATGCCTCTCTTATCACCCCACATGCATTCTACAATTCACCTTTCTTCTTGTGATATACATAGGAGATGCATATTAGTATTCCCATAATGTGATTACTCAATCCACACTCAAGCACATCCCACTATGATTTGTTGCATTTAATGGTCTAAGGCATACAAAGATCAACCATGTTTTAGGAAGATTGATTATGTGCATGTCTATAAAATGACATAGAAATTGATCTATATGATGATGAAAAATCAATTGATCAATCTTTATGAATATGTTTGCACCAAATAAGGTGTTCAATCACAAGTCTAGACCCTCTTCCCTTTGAAAGCTTCTTGTTCAAAAATCCAAATACAACCTCCTGTATTCAAACTAGTGTCTTATTAAGGTGGAACAACAAAAGTTACAGTTTCAGAGAGTTATATAGAGAGGAAAAGGCAAGGTGAGGATGAGAGTTATGAGACCCTCCCTTTGCTTTAATGAAAAAAAACTAAAAACATTGTTCTTTGTTGTTTTTAATTTAAATGTTTTAATGAGAGGCCCATGGTATATTTTATTAAGACATCATTTGGAAACGACCCATGTGGATGGCATTAATGGTTTTTTAAGCTTGGTGATGTGATTTAAAGAGCTCTTACCGCTAGATTTCTTGTTTTCAGGATTATTAAAAAGATTTTGTAAGCATTGTAGATAGTTTCCCCCAAGTTCAAATGGATGGTATTATGTGGCTATGTTTTGTGAACCTTCCCAACATCAACATGCTAGGTAGTTCTACCCCCAAGTTTTTCAGTAAGCATCTTTCAAATATGGGATTTCACATTTGGAGGGATCTGTGGTGTCACAACACTATCTTGGTTGGATTGGAGAAGATTTCATAAGCCCAATATTCACTAGATTAAGACAAGAATGTGTTTTCAAAATGATACTAGAAATTTCAAGGCCCATTTGGAAGCACTGGAGATGTAGTCATAATTACTGTAACAACTATACTCAACAACCTCAAGATTAATCTTCAGTCATAATTACTGTAACAACTATACACAACAACCTCAAGATGAATCTTCAACAGTGTTCACAAAAGGGGATCATTGTCACCATGTCATGAAGAATATTGTTTCTATACAGATGTCAAGGTTATTGTGACAAAAGCAAGATCTGTCATGTTGTCATTAAACATTAGTATACGAATATGAAACAGGGTCAATCACTGACACATAGGTCACAGTCTATAGATTACTTCCCTTAATAGTCTCATTATTATCTATCCACAAGATTATTATAAATTTCATTTTCAAATCAAGGTTCTCTTATGTCACCAAAGGTGTCAAGACATCGTGACGATATTAAATGCTCAATCACCATGCTCAACCATACTGCCTCAAGAATCAAATCTTGCAGCAACCAACTGAAATTTATTTTGTTAATAAGCTTTAGAACATGTTATCTATGATATACAAATATACTCAAGACTTATTTACATCTAGCTAGACAACTCAATACATCAAAATCCTAGACAATTGTATACTTTAAGGCTTGTTCATTTATGCACAAGCACATAGATTTCCATTAGTTCTTTTCACTTCCACAGAAGCCCTTGCTTTTGAACCTGTTCCAATTTAATCATGTCTAATTTTAATTTTTTATTAACTAGAAATAGCAAAACAATGCATAAAAAATACATCTCACTTTCCAAGTATTCAATACATGTCACTTTCCAAGTATTCATAAATGGTAAACCAGGTAGACCATCAGTATTGATTAGAGTGCATAACCCCAAAGGAATTCAAGTATTCATAAATGGTAAACCAGGTAGACCAACAGTATTGATTACAGATCATAACCCCAAAGGAATCGTAGGAGTTGAACTCATGACATCCCACTTCAAAGGAATCACAGGAGTTGAACTCGTGACATCCCACTTCTGGGAAGTTCAATGTCTGACTCCAAGGCCAATCAAGCCAATCCTCGGGGCTCAAAAATAAGATAATAAAAAATATTTGTATTTGGTAACAATGCGTGATACCTATCATCCAACTTAGAAAGGATATAGGTTGGTAACAATTGAAGTAGACTTACAAATTAGCTAATTTAGATAGTTTCATTGTGGGAAAAATCAAGAATCTCATTCTAGATTATGATTCAAGTTGGGAATCAAACCCTACTCAAGGACTGAAATTTTCCAAACCGCTTTCCAGTACTAATTTAAATATGTAGACTATAGATTGGCACTCCCCAACTGACATTATCAAGCAGCACATCGGTAGCTCTAGAGTGATTGATACAAATGTGGATTCTTATTCTCCCTCTACTTTTTACATCTATCCCTAATGACAAGTAACGGACACTCCCAAAGTATGTTGTAACTGGTGTAATTTTGAGCCCCATTGACCTATCTTTTTGTCGCCCACTGCCATTAATAAAGCTATTCTTATCTTATCTTCTGTCATCCATTAATACGAAATGGTACTGTAATATAAAATCAATACTAAATAGCCAGGACTAACTCTCACCAATTTAGATCCTCATCTAGGAGTGAGCACTTAGTGCCTATACTTTCTTTTCTATATTTGACGCCAATGTACATTGAGGAATTACACTGTACAATACAAGTATTCAAGAGACATCTACTATCAATTCCATCTCAGCAACACCAATATTAGTTACATACCATGAACCACATAATCCAAATGTACATCAAGAAATTAAACTGTACAAAACAACTATTCAAGTGACACCTCCCATTAGTTCTGTTTCAGCAAAAACAATCTCAATTATTTACCCTGAACCTCAGATACAGGAACATACTGCACAAAAAACTTAATTTCATGGACCCAATTCCAAAAACCATAACACCCTATATCCAAAAAAACCTGAAACTAGAAAGTCGAACTATTGTTAAGGTAGAAACATGGGCATAAAAACCATAATTAACAAATCAGACAAACCCTCCCTTTACAAAAACCATATGGTGTCATGCAAAGGAACAACATGACCACTACAACAGGTAGAAGCTAAGGCTGACCTCCCCAAAAGTAAAGATATTTAATTTCTCCTTTTAAATTAAACTGGTTTGCAGAGGTGGATGAAACAAACTTCTATGATTTTTATCCTTGTTTTATTAGACTTACTGATGCAGTCAGTTTTCCATTCCCCAGTTGAAAATTAAGCAAGTAACTTACAATTGTGACTTGCATAGTCTTGTATTTTTAATCAGTTCTATCCCTTTTTGAAATAAATAGTTTTAAATAAATAGATATTGTTATGGCATAGTTTACAGTTTTTCTATAAAGTCAATGCAATGAAGCAAAATGCTAAAACTATACTGACTATACTAAATGATTTCTTGCATATAAGACAACATTTCACATTTTGATTTTTAGTAGGGGCTTGGTGAATTGTTTGAGGTCATTTGAACATCAATTTTCTTGCTTTTGCTAGTTCCAGAAGCTCAGGTTAGCGAGCTGAATAAAATTATCTCTTTACTCACGAGTCACTGTAGAGCACCGATAAACATGGTACTGAAAGATGGACTAGTGGTCAAACGATTGGATATGGTGTTCTTAAATCTTAATTTGCAGAGCTAGACACCATATATCCTGTAGAAAAGAGATATCTGCATACAGTAGTACCAAATTCCAATTGAACTATGAAATCCTTAATTATTTATTTTTGATAATTTATTTATGTAGATAACTCAGAGTTGCTTACTTTTTTTGAAAGACACAAGATGAGTGCCCTCATATGTTTAGTTAATATTCTTGTGGAAAATGAAGACGTGGTATGGGAAATTTGGAATTCTTCATACTATGAATTCTTCAACCTAAGGGGATTGGAGTATATCAGGTATTTACCAGCTAAGGATGGAGTTAACATGTTCATTCTGGGAAATACCTTTGGACCATAAAAAACTAGGACCAAAAAATGCCTTCTCAATCATGAAGTTATCTCATTCTATCCACGAGTTGCTTACATTTTTTGAAAGACACAAGATGAGTGCCCTCATATGTTTAGTTAATATTCTTGTGGACAATGAAGACGTGGTATGGGAAATTTGGAAACATTTCTTCATAATGTGAAATTCCCCTCTACAGTTCATCAACCTAAGTAGACTGGAGTATATCAGGTATTTGTCAGCTAAGGATGGAGTTAACATGTTCATTCTGGGAAATACCTTCGGACCATCAGAAATTAGGACCAAAAAAATGCCTTCTGAATCATCAGGTTATCTCATTCTATCCTTTTCTCAGGGACAATATAAATATACTATCTTTATTAGTCTAATATTTATATTTATATATGGTCTAATCTTTATCTATGCTTGGAATTTTTCTCAGGGATCAATTCCTGCATAGATTAGTTTAGTATTGAACCACGATATCTATCGTCATCTATTTAATTATTTATTTATTTTTAAGCTTCAGCGAAGTAATGAACTCAGAGTTGCTTAAATTTTCTGAAAGACGCAGGATGAATGTTCTTATTTTGTTACAATTCTCGTGGATAATGAAGATGTTGTACATGAAAAGTAATTTGAAAACATTTATTGATAATGTCAAATGCCCTTGTACTCTATGTAAACCTAAGTAGACTGGAAGGGTTAGTTATTTACCAGCTAATGATGGAGTTTAAAAAGTTCATAATGTGAATTGCCTCTGGACCGTTTGATAGAAACTAGGACTGGAAAATGTCTTCTCATTTATGAAGTTATCTCACTTTACTTTTTCCTCGGGGATAATATACTTGGTTTACTTGTCTAATCTTTACATTTATATACGGTCATGCTAATGCCATATTAATTTCGATGAAGACCTTGTACATTTCCCGTTTATGATTTACTAATGACTCAAAAAGTTCAAGATAAGATGAGATTTGGGATTCATAAAAATCAAGTTGCAAGATTGTTACACATTCATTCTCAAGCATTTTATTGAGATGAATTTGCTTTGGACTTTGAGTTTTTATCATGGTGAACTAGATTTTAGAACCAGACACATCCTTTGAGAATACATTTCACATCGATAGATAAAATCGAAGCTATACACATTCAATGTCATTTATATATTGACATTTTTTCAGGTGTAGTTGCATAAGAATGATTATATAATGATTATATTAAGAAAGTGCATATCATTTTGTGGCACCTGACCTATGCATGTAATAGGTAGACCTGTTTACTTGAACTCACGTATGATATTTATCCAACATGTTTGGACAAAATATCACCTATGGCATCAACTAAAATTGTTTACTCGATTAGCATGGTCACACCTGAACGAGGTCTTAACATCATCCATTGTGTCCCACAATCATATATTGTGCTGGAGGTGAGGCATCCTACACATATGGACTCAACAATCAACATCTTTGTAACCATACTATGTGGACCTACCAGGGTAAGCAAATAATGAGGACTTCCCAAACCACGGTGAGACTATGGATGCTTAATAAGCATGGAGCTATGATAGAACTATGAACCTCAAAAACTCAATAAAAAATTGTGGAAATGGTGTTCAACAATCTAAAAATCCTGGATCAGTATCAAGTTTAGGTGTTTTCCTTGCAATGATAATGACACCAATTCAAACCTATTGTTGCTAACAAGGATAGTGTTATAAAGTTTTTAGCTAAATGAATTACAGTAGTGATAATGGGGCAATATAGGTAGACTTTGATAGCTTTCAGGCTTTTTCATTGTAGTGTAGGATGAGAAATGGAATTAGAATGAGCATTTAGATAATTAACTCATTCTATAAGAAGAAACTAACACAACATAATTTCCCTTACAAAACAGAGCATAAATTGATTTATGAATTCTGTTTATAACTCTTTAGAACAATCAGTGAAAGCATAAGATATGAAATGGAATTGAGAAGGCATTCGATGAAATGAAACATGAAGGAGATACAATGCTATAAAGCCATACCACATGAATCCCAAAATTCTTACTGCAACTGCCTCTGTATTATCAAAAAAAAATCTCCAAGTACAATAGCTCTCCTGTGATATATCCAATATCCAACCCCCCTCTATTACAAAAACATTTCTTTTTTATAGGCCAAATTACAAGGGCCTATTTTTCCAAAACAATAAATGTATTTTTGCAAAAATAAAAATAAAAATGATATCAAGGTGGCCAAAATATAAATACTTGCAAAAAGACTCTGATGGCACATTTTTTGAGCTAAAAACTTTGATTTATATGTCCAATTTGAAAAATAGGAAATCCAACTACCACAAAAACATTCAAAATCAAATGCACTTCATGTGTTAGCCATTGCTCTAGTGTAAATTTGTTGACTTGAGTGAACAGAAACCATCCTGATTGAACCCCGTGCCATTAGATCCTTGATATCCTTTCTAGCAAGCGAACCATTAATATAAGAATTCAAGGAAAACATTAACATTAGTTAGAAGAACCACATATGTTTCTTCAAAACATATTCGTAAAAAAGGAACCAATTCTTCTTGCTTTTTGTGATTAAATGGACCAACTTCAGAAGAACCACAGTAGAAGGCATCTAGCATAAGTGTTGAGGTAAGGGATGCCCTTATATTCAAAATGTATATATGTGTTGAGGTAAGGGGTACATATAGTTATATAGGTATGTAATTATATTGTTTTTATGGAAGAAATACCAAATTAATGTTTGAATGAAACACAACTACAAAAAGATAAATGGCCAGTGAAAGAAACTTACACCAAAAAGTAGGTAGCAAGAAAAGGTTGAGTTATCTCGAACATTCACCATTTGAAGTATTCACTATACCTAAAGCCAAAAAGTAAAAAATTAACATCATATTCATACAAACAAATCAACAAAAATATAACCAAAAACTATTTATAAATAATCCAACATATGGAAATACATGAGGAAAGTGAAACTAGAATGTTTTGAAAATTAACCTTGTTCAAATTTTTCACAAAATCTGAAAAAACTTTGTAATCACTTTCTTCTAATTTGTATGTATCATTCTTAGCATTGTACGATAAGTTTTCGATTGCTATAACAGATTCAAGTTGTACAAAAGCATGATCAGTCAAATCATACTTATACATGCGTTGCCTCTTTACTCTACTATACCAACATAATTGAAGCTCGATGCATTCTAATCTATCCAAAAGGTCGATGTCATTATGGTAATCAAACACCCTATTACCATCTGTCTTCCTTATTCTTTGAACCCTTCCAATGTACCACATTCCACAAGAAACACCTTGTTTTGTACTTCGAGGAACACCTTTTCTTGCAGTATGTTCAGTGGGAGGAATTGAGTTGTTTTCAAACAACACCCCACAATCTGATCTAATTCCAAAGCCAATTGAAACACCCTTTTGTAGAGTATTCCCATCTCGCCTAAAGTAGACCCCACTTCTCACTTTTGTCAACCTATATTTGGATAATGTTGGATTTCCATTCAACTGACTAACCAAACATGCTTTGAACATATCCTTACCATCAAGATTCACCACTAGTTATATAGTTTTGCTTACATTTTCATCAGTGGAATCTAAAATTTCATCCAACTCGTGTCTCCACTCACTTTCCATTATTTTCAATTCACTTTCATTGTGTACCAATGAAGATGAATATTGAAATATGGAGTTGGAACATCTCGGTGGAGAATCATCAACTACTTCATCCACAATTTGGAATGTTGGATAATATTTATCCTCTGACCACGGTTTAACCCACCAAGAACATTGAGTGTAATTTTCTAGTTTCATTCCAAGAGTTGATAAAATGTCTTGTGCATCCTTCAATCCATTCTTAAGGGCTTCTACAATTTTAGCGTCTGTGGATATTGAATCATATTGCGACAATATGTCAATGTTTTCTATTGTTTCTTGGGGAAATTTATTCCAAATGTTTTCTTGCTTCTTATGGGATTTATTAAAATGAAGCCCTTCGGAATTTGATTCTTCTTCAAAAACTCTATTAAGGGTTCCAACAGTATGAAGCAAGTCAGTGAAATCATAGGCCCTCTCCACTCCAACCATCCCACCAACTTTGCTAAAGAAGTTCTCACATACATCTAACCCAGTCAAGTGCAAAACACATGGCAAGTTAAAGTATTGATCTCAAAACAATCTCATCAACAAAACTGCAAAATGACAAGAAATTCTCACATCTTGATATGCCTCTCTGCTGATGAAATTTATGTTGACATTAGTATGAGATTGTTTTTGTACCCAACATAACCATAATGCGAAGAAATGATGAACTCGTGAAGCATTTCGCACTCTTTCCCAGAGGCTCAAACTATGAGACATAAAGATGTCAATGTAGTCAGCAACAATCATTAGGTAAGTCTCTGTAGCTAGTGTCCTCTCTAACTTTCCAGTTGGTGTACTTCTCAACTCTTTCAAACACCTCTGAACATGCCTTGAAGCAATGCGTTGTGCGGAACCCCAATTTTGTCGATCCATCCTCTCTATATCTTCACACTTAAGCTTGTGATCATCCACTTTAAAAGTGTGATAAACCATTCTGACAAGGCTAAAACTTATGTACTCATTTCCTAAAACCAATTCTCGTCGACCGCTAAACAAAGGATTCGCTATCTTTTTGTCGTTGTGGATGTAATCTTGGTCATGCAATTTTGTTACATTGCAACCATTGTACAACCCAGTTAGCCTCCACCCTTCCCAAGGAATTTGGTATCAAAGACCTGATGTTGAAGAATAATCCTTCAACATAAATTGTCTTCTTCTGCTATCCCCATCCGAGGAATGACCAAAAATAGGTCCCAAATTGTTTTCTACGTGTTTCTTCCACATAAATTCTACTTTTTCCCATTGTTGATAAACAAAATTTGCATTGAATTTATTGCATGTTGGATGAACAACCACAACCAAACAAGGAATTTTTTCATGTAAAGGGTTTGCAATAATAACACGTGCATAATGTCCAATAACATTGTTTTTAAAAGAATTTGTTATAATCTCATAGCCTGCATCTCCCTCACCAACTGTCACCAAGAAATGTGATTGGTATTGATATTCTTCTTTCAAACCACAGAACCTCACCAGTGTATCACTTTTTGCTACCCACCTAACATATTTTTTCATAATTGTTTCATCTTCTGCAAGGCATACAGGAATTGGTCCATATATACCATGTTTGGCTTTATAAGAAGCATAAATTTTTCCAACTGCCTCAAAAATGTGTTCATGATTCCCTGGAATATATGTCAATGACTTTCTAACTTGCCTTAAAGTTGTAAATATTGAAGGACCATCCATATTCAAGCTAATAAGTTTATGTAATCTAGGACCTCTCCACAACTTGATCATCTCATAAAGGGATTTTGTGGATGTATTATACCTTCTCCCTGCTTTTTCATGAATCAAGTTATGAAATATATCATTTAAAAATTCCCAAACTGCATCTTTACCTTGTAATTTTCCTTGCTCATGTGCCTCACAAACATCCTTACAAAACCTAAAGACATCCTTCCTTTCTGCCGATTCAAACAACTTTTCCTTTAGAGATCTCATTCTAATAGAGAGTGTAGCAACCTTTGTCCTCTCCCACCAAAGAGCTCACATTGTTGATCTATGGTTAGCATTTGTAGCCCTTGCAGCATTCTTCAATTCATTTTGAGTCAAATAGTCCAATCTTCTACCTTTTCCTGTATCTCGTTCACTTCTTTTATTGGTGCACCTTGATTCACGATATAATTGCATCCTGAAGTCATTACATTCTGGAACCAACTTACAAAATCTACATGTTAATGAATCAAAAGGGGTCCCTGTTTCAGAACCCCTCTGGCAATGAATATGCCTATATGTACCGTCAATACAACATTCAATACCCTCATAACATAGCATGATCTTGGTATGCTTCTCTATGGCCCATAATTTTCCACCCCTTTGATCATCCATTAGGACCTTTGTTTCCAATCTCTCCCCATTTCTATCAATATAAGGATACCAATACCCCCAACATTGTAGTAACAAGGGAGACAATTGAGCTATAATAAGATGACAACATAATAAATAAATAAATAAATAATTAGAAGTATGATAAATAAAATAATATACAAATTCATATTCAAGTTTATTCTAAACTATTAATTAACCACTAATTAACACACCTGAAGTAGGAGTTGCACTTGTAGAAACCCTATGTAATACTGATGGTGATGATGGCACTAAGAACCTAGTCAAACTTTGTTGGGACTTATCATTGGTAGGCTTCTTAGGTCTTCCAACTATGCCGCTCCTCAGCCCAAGCTCCTGATGTGAAGCCTCATTTGTAGTAGTAGTAGTAGTGTGTGTCTTTGATTTCATGTGTTCATTTAGAGAACTGACAATATTACCACTTGTCGGAACTAAAAAAAACCATTTATTGCATCGTGTACATTCGACTCTCACTTTTTTCATGTCCTTATAGTCTGCAAGTGTTGCTTCCACCACCTTGAAATGCTTCCACCACCTTGAAAAAATTAGGCTATTGTGTCTTGTTGAAATCATCTAGAAGTTTGATTGCTTGATCAATATGAAATCGATCTCCAACCATCGTTATTTGTTGTACTTTGTTACATGAAGAAATTTCACTACCACTTGGCATTGAAAGGCGTTGTTGATGGGACGTTGTTTTAATATGATGGTTTTTGAAGTTGTGCATTATTCGTGCTACCAAGGATACATCACCTGTTCCATAATCAATGCCACAAATTTCACAATGGATCTTTATTTTAGATTCTCTCTTTTCTTAATATACTTTGAGAGTAAGTTTCTCATTGACAAACTCTTCCATTAAACTTTTCACTTTTTTTCCCAAGATGCCAATACACAAGGATCAACAATTGTGGCTTCTTCCACTGACAAAGGCATATTTTCAACTCTTGGTTGTTTATGCATAGGTTCCTCCACATTCTCTTCAATGTTTTCAAAGATTGGTATTGCTTCCACTGCATTTGAACCCCTTGTTTCCACATCAAATGTGCCTAGTTTCCTCTTGATGCCTAAAAGTGTTGTATAAACTTTCCATTTCTTCTCTTGCTTTGGATTTAGAGTTACTCCATCCTGGATAAAATCAAAAGGGTATTCAACGATTCCATCATCCACAATTTCATCATGGATTTCAGCAAATGTACAACCTTCTTGACACCTGACAATGCCAATGACAGGTTTCTCTTCATCGATAGTAATTTTATAAGACAAGTCCATCTATTTTTGCACATAAATAAATGAAAAAGTAAGTAAAATTTCACAAACATATTGGTTTATTATGAAAAAAAGAGCAAGGAAGCAAGGTATGCACTTTCAATTCAAATCTCCAAAAAACAGGAATAACTCTTACTATTGCGATGAAACACTTTGATTCAAAATGTACTATCGATGGATTCCTCAAATGGAACTAAAACCAGAAATAAAACATAGTACTAAAATAGATTTGAGAGTTGATTTATTGAGTCAAACATTGACAAACTTATAAGCAAGCTTAGGCCCTAAATCTGCCTCAATTTTGGCCTTATTTACATCATTTTTTGTGTCCTAAAGAGGTCAAAACCGTGTCAAAATCAAACCATCGTAGCTTTTACTATTCGTTGGTATGAAATGGATTCTAAAGTTTTGAATTCTTCGAGACTCTACTCATCTAGGTCTTGGCTCTTAGTTTCCCATTTCTGATTTTTCTTTGATATATAAAGAAATTCTTCGTATTTTACTGATTGAGAATAAAAGAAATAGAAAGGCAAGATACAAAGATTAAGTGCTCATTTATGCATGCAGTGACCTGATGTAAATTGTTAAGTTGAATTAGCTTTTACATTCCTCGATAATCCTTACTCTTGTGTACCATATTGACTTGGCACAACCACTTTGTACTGACAATGGATATACTACCTTTAGTCCTTCTGACATACTTTTGTGGTTTATTCTTGGACATTAATAAAATGTATTATCTCTCTTATCTATATCACATTTATAATAGTAATTTTGATTGTCTGAATCAATACCTAACATAGCACAATGAAAATACATAACATAGCACAATGCAAATGACTGCATATAAAAATATTCATTACCTAATCCAACATGATCCAAATTATTGGATATAAGAAGGTCTATTCATGTTTATCCTTTAGTATGTTGTGTCCTCTAAGCAAATAATCAAAACTTTAATGTCAAATCTTGTGGTGTGCAAGTCATTATGTACATAACTTGAAATTATGAAGTAATAATTACAACATCTTATCACCACTACGACGGTATGACATTAAATTCTGAGACTTATGTCCAAAATCAAATTATTCATCTATTTCCTGGAATATGAGATGTTATATATCTATTTCATATAAATCTCCAAAGGAGTGAGTTTGAATGCACCTTAGACACTCCTTAATGTAAACTCTAATCTCTGTTGGCTCAATGATCATGTGCATTACAACTTTGTCCGTGCATTAGAAAATCTAATAGTTGTTCTTTAGCAAAGCACAGAATAGGTTCCATAACATTTAGCATTGTACAGAAAATTGAATGAGTAGCCAAGCATATTAAATGCACACTGTTAATAGAAATATAGCATTCAATGTCAAAAGACTGGAAGTATAAAAACATACTTCAGCTGTTACAAAAGTTTTTGAATTCAATAATAATAGTGACGATACAGTTCAATGGATAGTGTACATATTCAACATTTTCTGAATGCTGAGCATATTCACATTTCATTAAAAAATTACCTGCCATGAAAGCACTTGTTCTATTTGAAGTATAAATTTTGAAAGCTTACAATGCACAATAAAGTATATCCTAATATAGGTAGTGATTTTGACACATATAATTTGGACAGAGGCAATTTCTTAATTAACAATAGTTTCATATTTTCCAAGGATATAATTTGGGAAGCATCAATATATAAATGATAGTTTTTTAATTTTGAAGTATATTATTCATGTTTTGAATGTGTTTATGATATTTAATAAATATGGATTGAATTTTTTCATAACGTTACCGCAATAAGATATTTCAATGCCCAAAGAATTATTGTCAATATTGTTGGACATTAGGCTAGTTCCATGCCAACAGTTGTCCTATTTGAATCCCCCTAAATAATGCTTTCTGGTATACACTGACAGGTTTACTAGGGATGCCATCCAAAAATGTGGACAAGCATCCCTAAGGTTTCCCCACAAGGTTATCCTTGAAAAGAAAAAGAAGGCTAGTTGCTTTTCCTAAGGACAGAAAGATTGAAGGACAACACAGTGTTGTTAAGGGCTTGATGATATTGCAGGTAAAATGCACTTTGCAAGGATAGTTTACAGGAAGACAGGCTTGCTAGTTGTCATTAAGATCACATCCTACATATCCTTTCCAACTTGGAAACGAAGGGGAGACACTAGCTCTCCTTGTTTTAGGACGGTGGATCCTGTGTGACCACTCTGTGACTCCTAGATATCACAATCTTCATATGCATTTTGCTGTTTAGAAAATGCTGTAACCTAGAAAGATCACTCTGCAAGGATATTTTACGAGGAAACAAGCATGTATTTGGCATTATGATCACATCCTACATATCCTTTCCAACTTCAAAACGAAGGGGAGATACTAGACTTGTTAACTTGTCTCTACTCATCCTTGCCTCAATTAGAACTGAAACTCCCACTAGTTTTAACTAAATTTATAACTGCCAATCGATTTGTAGTCAAACTAAAGGAATACTCATAACTGGTCCTCCAACTCTACGCATGGATTCTCCAACTCCATGAACTCGTCCATGGTCAAAGGAAAGACAAACTTGGTCTTTATGGCTAAGACACAAGCCATAGAATAACTTCTCTCACTACGCTATTCAACATTTTCTGAATGCTAAGCATATTCACATTTCATTAAAATATTACCTGCCATGAAAGCACTCGTTCTATTTGAAGCAGAAATTTTGAAAGCTTACAATGCACAATAAAGTATATCCTAATATAGGTAGTGATTTCAATGCATATAATTTGGACAGAGGCAATTTCTTAATTAACAATAGTTTCATATTTTCCAAAGGATATAATTTGGGTAGCATCAATATATAAATAATATTTTTGTAATTTTGAAGTATATTATTCATGTTTTGAATGTGTTTATGATATTTAATAAATATGGATTGAATTTTTTCATAACGTTACCGTAATAAAATATTTCAATGCCCAAAGAATTATTGTCAATATTGTTAGGCATTAGGCTAGTTCCATGCCAACAATTGTCCTATTTGAATCCCCCTAAATACGCATTCTGGTATACACTGATAGGTTTACTAGGTATGCCATACACAAATGTGGACAAGCATCCCTAAGGTTTCCCCACAAGGTTATCCTTGAAAAGAAAAAGAAGGCTAGTTTCTTTTCCTAAGGACAGAAAGATTGAAGGACAACACAGTGTTGTTAAGGGCTCAATGATATTGCAGGTAAAATGCACTCTACAAGGATAGTTTACAGGAAGATAGGCATGTTAGTTTTCATTAAGATCACATCCTACATATCCTTTCCAACTTGGAAACGAAGGGGAGATACTAGCTCTCCTTGTTTTAGGACGGTGGATCCTGTGTGACCACTCAGTGACTCCTAGATATCACAATATTCATATGCATTTTGTTGTTTAGAAAAGCTGTAACCTAGAAAGATCACTCTGCAAGGATATTTTACAGGGAAACAAGCATGTAGTTGGCATTATGATCACATCCTATATATCCTTTCCAACTTCAAAATGAAGGGGAGATACTAGACTTGTTAACTTGTCTCTACTCATCCTTGCCTCAATTACAACTGAAACTCCCACTCGTTTTAACTAAATTTATAACTGCCAATCGATTTGTAGTAAAACTGAAGGAATCCTCATAACTGGTCCTCCAACTCTACGCATGGATTCTACAACTCCATGAACTCGTCCATGGTCAAAGGAAAGACAGACTTGGTCTTTCTAGCTAAGACACAAGCCAGAGAATAACTTCTCTCACTGCACTATTCAACATTTTTTGAATGTTGAGCATATTCACATTTCATTAAAAAATTACCTGCCATGAAAGCACTCGTTCTATTTGAAGCAGAAATTTTGAAAGCTTACAATGCACAATAAAGTATATCCTAATATAGGTAGTGATTTTGACGCATATAATTTGGACAGAGGCAATCTCTTAATTAACAATAGTTTCATATTTTCCAAAGGATATAATTTGGGAAGTGTTGTGGATGATTTTGTCACCCTCCTAGAGACAGCCTAGAGTTGCCATAGACCAGTGCCTAGGACATCTTAATATAGCAAGGAGTTCATTTAGTTTGGGTTGTCAGTCCAAGAACTCGCTTACTATCTCTTGTTTTTAACAAGGAAATTGGATTTGAATGGGACCAATCTCTCTCAGAAGCTGATACAAAGATAAGAATAATGTAGGGACACAATGTAGAACTTCAGCATGAAAGCATCAGACAGTTAAGAGACCGCTTACTGTAAAGAGGGCCGATTCAAATAATATATCACAGAAATCAGATATCAGGAAGTGAGTGCAGTGAGGAAACATAAGAAAATATTAGCTGGCATGAGACTGATACCCAGATACACAACAGAACCATATAAGGGAGCACCAATCTACGAATCCTTACATGACAATGGCGTTTTAAAAGCACCCTTCTCAAGAAACTAATATAGTAGAAAGTATGAAAGGAGTGAAAGTGAAACAGTATATCATGACTAGGCCTATTTAAAGCGCTTGACTAATTTCAGGAAGGGCACCACTTAAGATGAATCCTTACTGCAAACTAGTGAGCCACTCGCATTCTAGAACATGATACAAGAAGACAAATAGCATGAAATGAGATAATGTATTAACACATAAGAGAAATTACATACTGTGAGATACCATAGATCAGAATCCTCAATACAGTTATAACCCCTCCTCACTGAGACCCTACGGGCTCTGAAACTTTATACAGAAATGTTACAAAATGTATACAGAAGCCTTCTCGCTGCACAGTCTGCTGACAGAAATCTGGAACCCTTCAAAAATCTTATTTTTAAGTATTTATAGAGAAGACAGAAACTTCTGGAGGAGGAGGTAGACGAGGCACAATTAATGACTCAGTTTGAACCAACCTGGCGGAAAACATCCGCGCCTTCTCCTATGAATGACTGACTATAAATGAATACAACTAACAATCCGCCTAAAGAAATGAATGCTGGGAGATAAAAATCTCTTTATATACAAGACAAGAATAATAAAATATATGCAATATGCTGCCCGCGGCTGAGGGAAGATCTGTTGCCGTAAGAGATTTGGAACAATCTGTATTTCAGTACTGTACTATCGGCCTTTGGCTTTGGATTTGAGTCCTGGATCTTTAATGCGGGGAGGACGCATCTGGAGAGTTCTGAGAATCTACATCTATGTTTTCTTTAATGGCGGTCATCTCTCCCACCTACCCTCAGCTTCTTTCTTTAATTTCTCCAGTTAAAATATGTCCTTCAGATCTTAGCAACGAAGGCGGCAAGTTAAAGCGCCATCTGAGTCGTTTTAAAACCTGCAAAACCCGCAAAACATTAAAGAAAAATGACTCGGTGACAGGGAATGTGGATATGACAGCGGCCCTGGAGTCGGTAATACAGACTAGGCGAGATATTGAGAAGGTGCAGGGTGACAGGAAACGCACGAATATAATGGAGAAATAGAGGGGGACAGTGCAAAACACAATGGAGCGACAATGGATGGACGGGTCAAAGGTTCATAAAAATATGACACGTAACCAAAATATATGAATGGTGGAGGAGGAACACGTCATACACTTGTGAATAATGATGACACGACCACAGGAGGTGGGACCCAAATCGGCAATCGCAATCGGGAGGTGGAGCGGGGAGACCGGGATGACACATTTTGTAAGTTCCGATTGCGATTGGAGGCAGGACCGCGATTGACCCAGGGCCGTTCAATCTCAGAACAAGATCAACGGCTACACTTGCATCGGAGGGTAATAGAGTGGTAGGCCGTGAAACACCGTTGGTCTGTTGTGCGCGGGCCCCCCATATGAGTTGATTGTCGCGCCGTTGATTTGAGCCAGATCGGATGGCCAGCATTGTGCCCGATCGTTAAAACAATAGGCCCCTCCTTGCTTTAAATTATGGTTTCCAAACTCGGGTCATATGGAAGCCGAAACGGGAGGGAGTCAAACTCTTAGGGGCTCGGCCCGATTGTTTAAATTTGGAGTTTTTTAACTATTGTAAAGCAGATTTTCGGGCGGAGATAGCAATACCAAGCAGGGTCATGAGATTTTAGGCCACGGCAGAGGCTGAGAACGGATTTGAATGAGGCAGCGGAGCAAAAATCACAGGCAGAGGTAGATATGTACAACATCGGCTCCATCTGGGGACGACATGTCCTTCCTCGGGCATGTCGAGAACACGCAGACCATTAAATATTTCATCTTGTTTTTCAATTCCCCTGCACTTTTACTTCAAGTAATTATCAGCATTCTTTTCCTCTATAAAAATAAAATCCAAACAAACTATATACAGTATATACAACTAGGCATTCCTAGCCTGGGTCAGAATTGAAAATAAGGCTTGAGGAACTGGCCATTCACGGGTGCATCCAACAAATCACCCTGTAGATTTTCTAAAGTAAAGGTGTTGTTTCTCCCCAGCTTCACTATTTTGAATGGCCCGAACCACAATGGATCAAATTTAGCATGTTTGCCCTTTTCTGCTCTGCGAACATCCCATCTAAGAACCAGGTCTATGACTTGAAAATTCCTATCCTTTGCGTGCTGATCAAAGACATTCTTCATTTTTTCCTGGTATTCTATCAGTCTCTGATCTACCTGGTTCCTTGTTTCCTCCAATTCTACCAGCTGATTAATTCTTCGGATCATGCCATCTGGTTCTTCTTGATTTTCCTGCATAAAACGTGCCACTGGCAATGCCAATTGCAAAGGAAACACTGCAGCCCGTCCATATACCAGCTCATAGGGTGACTTCCCTGTTGCTCTTTTGCTGGTTATCCTATTTGCCCATAGGGCAAATTTTAATTGAGAGTCCCAGTTTTTCTGATTTTCAGCTATTGTCTTCTTCAGGGCTCTCACCAGGGTTTTATTGGATGACTCTGCTAGACCATTTCCCTATGGATAGTATGCTGTAGAATGAGTCAGGAGGATGTTATATCTTTTCGCAGAATTTTACGAACCTGGCAGACTTGAAAGCCTGTGCATTGTCAGTTACAATTCTTGCAGGACAGCCAAACCTAGATATGATATTATCTTCTATAAAATTCATTATTACAGCATCTGTAGCATTTATAGTAGGTATGGCTTCCACCCATTTTGTGAAATAGTCTGTGGCTGTTAATATCCATTTATGTTGGCCACTTGATGGGGGATGTATCTCACCTTTAAAATCCAATCCCCATTTCTGAAATGGTTCGTTTACATGAATAGGGATCAAGGGCAATGCTGCTAATTTCTGTCTTTCTGCAAACCTTTGGCATTTGTCACACGATCTGACCCAAGCAAAAGTATCTGAATACAATTTCGGCCAGTAAAAACCAGCCTTCAAGATTTTATGAGTTGTAGCCTTCCAGCTGTAATGTCCTCCACATATCCCCTCATGAAATTCTGTCATTACATTTTGCACTTCATTTTCCGTGAGGCATAAAAGTAATATGCCTAGAGGGTCTCTCCAATAGAGTTGCCCATTGGCAATTGCATATTTCTGAGATTTCATCCTTACAGCTCTATATTTCACCTTGTTGCATCCTAGAGGACAGCTAAGTGTTGACAGATATTCAACTATCTCTTTATACCAAGGACTAGTTAGATATTTCACATGTATCTTTTGAGTAGCCATCTCTAGTCCTTGTTGCTCTTCTTCTTTTTCTGATTCTTCATTTGCCACCATGGACAGGTTAATGCCCAGAGCATGATGATTAGATTCGGATAACATTTTTGCAAGTCCCTGTCCCTTGATCAGTTTAGTAGGCCTTATATCCAGATCATACTCCTGAATTTTTGCAATCCATCTTCCCCTTCTACCTTCGTTGTCTCCTTGAACCAGAATGTCTTTGACTGCCGCGGTAGGGACATAAGCTGTAATGTGAGACTGCAAAACATAAACTCTGAAAGCTTTAAGGGACTTTACCAGGGCATATGCCTGCTTCTCCAGTATATTATATTTCAATTCAGCATCATAAAGCACTTGACTGAAGAAAGCTATGGGCTGTTCATATCCCTCTTCATTTTTCTGCAGTAACACTCCAGCAATTGTATGAGGTGAAGCAAATGAGAAAATCATAAATGGATTTTTGTAGTCTGGCCCTGCTAACACAGGAGCTTCAGCAAATGCCCGTTTTATCCTTGTGAATGCATCTCTAGACTCATGGGACCATTTTACCTCATTTTCCTTTTTCAACATATTGGTTATGTGCCTAACTATCTCTGCATAGTTAGGGATAAATCTTCTCAAGAAATTAATTCGGCCTAAAAATACTTGTACCTCCTTTTTATTCCTTAGCAAAGGAATACTGTTTATTACTTCAACTCTCTTTGGATCAATTTTTACACCATCTTTAGTCACGATATGCCCTAAGAGTCTTCCCTCATCTAATGCAAACAAAGATTTTTGAGGATTTAGAGAAAGGCCATACCTTCTGCATTTTTCAAAAGTTCTTCTCAAATGCTCAATATGCTCATCATCATTCTTTGAGAACACTGTGATATCATCAAGATACACCACCAAGAACTTGTCCTGTTCTCCGACAAAGGCTATGTCCATTGCCCTCTGAAAAGTAGCTCCCGCATTGATTAATCCGAATGGCATCCTAGCATACATAAAGGTTCCCCATGGTGTAGTGAATGCGGTCTTCTTCTGGTCTTCTGGGAACACGGCCACTTGATTATAACCGGAAAATCCATCCATCATTGACATTCTGGATGCTCCCACTACTTTCTGCAGGATGTGGTCCATTTTAGGCAGTGGATAGTTATCTTTGAGAGATGCTCTGTTCAAATTCCTGAAGTCTACACACAGCCTTATTTCTCCATTCTTCTTTCGGACAGGAACAAGGTTCGCTATCCATTCTGAGTATCTTAATGGTACAATTATCTTGGCCTTCAACAACTTCTTAATTTCTTTTTCAATTGAGGGAAGTAACAGAGGATTTATTTGCCTGAGCTTCTGCTTGTATGGCTTTGCATCCTCCCTCAGTGGAATCTTATGCTGTATAATATTTACATCAAAAGTTTTTAGGTCCTCATAGGACCAAGCAAAAACATCTTTATAAGATTGAAATAACTTCAGATACTTTTCTTTGTACTCTTCTGGGACTTTTTTGGATAATTTAACAATTTTGGGGTCAGTGGAAGTACCCAGATTCAAATCTCCTACTTGATCATCTTCTACTACTTTATTTGGCTGCATTGGAACATCATCTTTATTGAATAACCTCTCTAGGGGTACCAACCCTCTAGGTATCACATTACCTTTCAGCTGCAGCACTTTATTTCCTGCTATTCTTTCTTCCCATTTGTTCTCAGCAACATTTTCAGCTTCTTCCTCTTCGTTATCGTCAATCTCCATATTGGAGAATTCTCCCACAGTTTCCATAAATCTTTTCATTTGTTCATCATCTTCGAATACCTTCCAATGCTTTATATTATCTGGAATGGATGGTATGTACCGTACCTCCACTTCATATCTTAAAAGCGGATTCTGAGGAGGACGAAAGGTACTAGCAGCTACAGCGAGAGAGTCTGCTATTCTGTTTTGCTCCCGGCGCATGAAATGTATGTTAAATGCTGAGAAGAAATTTTCTATCATGTCCCATACTTCATTTCTATATGCTCTGAGCCGTGGATGCTTAGTTTGACATTCATTTTTAATCTGCCTTACGACCAGCTCAGAGTCTCCAAACACTTTTAGACATCGGATGCCCATGTTTCTAGCTGTCTGTAATCCCAGTAATAATGCCTCATACTCAGCTACATTGTTTGTAGCCTCATATTCCAATTTAAAAGACAGCGGCACCCATTTCCCTGTGGGAGAAATCAACAAGACCCCAGCTCCATTGCCTTCCCTTGAATTAGCTCCATCAAAATGCAAAGTCCAAATCTCTGATTCCTGATCTTCTTTAGGCTGCTCAGCCTGAATTTGGCCAAAAAGGGGCTCACGAGCGTAACTTTGGTTTTCTTCTAGCATAAAACATGAAAATTCTCCCTCTTTGTTATAAATTGGGGAATTATCTGAGCAGTCAGCCTTGGTTACCATTTTAACAAATCGAGTTTCTCTGTACAACCTCCTTTCTTGACCTCCAAAGACTGGGACAGTAGCATATGTTAAATCCAACTTGATTGATCCCCCAATCTTGGTACCCCAGGACCTTGACAGCAACATACCAAAGCGAGCTGGGATATCAGCAACCACAATGTCCATGACCACACTTTTTGCTGGGATTTGAGCCAAATTGACTACTAAATCTTTAATCATTCCCAAGCATTTTACTCTTTTAGAATCAAATGAATATAAATCTTTTTATGGCCTTGTAATTTGCAGCCCTAGCTGCTTCATGACAGAGAGAGGCATGAGATTATGTGAAGCCCCAGAATCTAACATGCAGTTATGTAACAGCAGGTCATGAATGACTAGGGATACGTAAAAAGTAGGAGTGGAAGGGTCTATCTCCTCGACATGTGGGCCAAAGACTACCATGGGTCTTTCTTCTTGAAGATTTAAACTATCAGGTGCAATTGGTAGTTCAGGAGGAAGAATGAAAGAGGTAACTTGAGACTGATATGCAGGTTGTTTTAACAACTCAGTCAGAGGGACAGGAATCTTAATCTTCTCAAGTTCTTTTTGCAAATTGAAAGCAGATGTGGGCTTTTCTAGCACTACTTCTTTTGACTCCTTATTCTCAACTGAAGATTTAATTTCTTTTGACACTGGCTCAGCGTTAGGAGGACCGACTAGTTCAGAAGAGGAGGGAAACTGATCATTAGACTGCAAGGGGGTATTCAGAAGATTCTTACCTTTTTCCATACATCTCTTTGCTGCTGATTCCTTCTGAGCAGATGCTTCTTTCTGAGGTGGTTCTTCTTCTTGCTCCTGAGTTCTGGTCCTCTTCCTCGAGGATCTGATATCATATTTGACGTTGAATTGTGCTTCCATGAAATCAGCAAATTGCTTGCAGTAATGGTCAATTTCTGCTTCTTCGTCTTCTTCTTGCAGGGGGCACTCCATATCATCATTATTTGAAAAAGCCAGATTTGAATCTTCTAGTCTATAAGTTGCATCTCCAGCGGAGTCATCTGCTGGTCCTTCCAGGTACAAGGGATGAGGTACCTGATCTTGTTGTTCTTTCGCTTCCCTTGGCAATATTTGCAATGGAGGCTTTCTGTACTGAGGATTATATCCTCTGTTTGGAGCGTTATAATAGTTCTTGGGAGCTGCATTCTTAGCTTCCAGTTCTAGCTTGACCATCTTCTTTATCATCTTGCTTATCTCATCCATTTTATCTGAATCTTTTTCTTGATTAGAGGTAGAAACCTCTTCTTTGCCTTTTCTTCTAGTTTCCTGTTCAATTTTTCCTTTTAACTTCCCGGTGGCAGCAAAATTTGCCTCCAACTCTAGAGCGTCTGTCTGAGCATCGTCCAAGGTGACAGACATCCTTTCCCGCAGAGAGAAACTGAAATCAGAATCAAAAGCTGCTATGAAAACAACTTTGGCTGCAGCTTGCTGGGGTTTCATATTAGTGGGAAGGTTCAGATATAACTTATTAAATCTTTTGATAAATTCTGCCACTCCCTCATTGTGTTTCTTCTTTAGCGTATTGAATTCAACGAGGCACTGCCCTTGGTCTTTCTTTTCTCCCCACTTCCTGAGAAAAGCATTCTCCATCTGGTCCCAGGTGGTGATTGAACGATTTTCCAATGTCTTGAACCACTTTCGGGCTTCACCTTCCAAGGATTGCACGAATAATCTCAGGACCACATCTAGATGTTCAACATTTAAGTTCTCTGCAAAAGAGCAGAAGGTCTCGAGGTGCTTCTGAGCGTCAACTTCATTCTCACCATTGAATCTTGGCAAAATCTTCAAGTAATCCTGCGACATATCATTTAGCGCTTGGGGCAAAGCCAGAGGAGCATATTTATTTAACAGAAAAGCAGGAACATTGGCCATTGGGGGAGGCGGGGGTTGCACAACAATTTGAGATACAGATGAAGGGAGAGGAGTAGGAGGAAGCGGAGTATGAATAACAATGGGAATATATTGCACAGAAGCCTGAGGTGTAGATGGGAATAACTCACGGTTAACAACAGCTACTTCTGTGACCTCTTTAATTTCTTCAGCCTCGAATGCAGGATGAGATTCTCCTTCAATCCAGGTCTTTCCTCTACGTGGATTTTCTGAGTAAAACTCGGGTTTTTCCGTTCTAACTTCTTGAGAAGAAAAGGGCGATGATCTTCAACGGAATATTCAGGATTTTCGGAACGAACTGACTTCTTCTCTTTCCAAGCTCTTTTATGAATGATCTTTTCCGGGTCAGACACGGGTGTTTTCGGATGGGAGGTATCCGACCTCAAATGGGGCTTCCGGAAAGCCAAGACTTCTAATAAAACTTATCAAATAAAGACCAGTGGAGTCGCCAAGGTGAGAAATCTGCAACTCTTCACCTCTCTGTGCTCACCTGATTAGAGAGCGAATATAAGATGTCAGACCCAGGGAAACAGATATTCTTGAATTCGTTCCCCGGCAACGGCGCCAGAAAGATGTTGTGGATGATTTTGTCACCCTCCTAGAGACAGCCTAGAGTTGCCATAGACCAGTGCCTAGGACATCTTAATATAGCAAGGAGCCCTTTATAGTTTGGGTTGTCAGTCCAAAGACTCACTTACTATCTCTTGTTTTAAACAAGGAAATTAGATTTGAATGGGACCAATCTCTCTCAGAAGCTGATACAAGGATAAGAATAATGTAGGGACACAATGTAGAACTTCAGCATGAAAGTATCAGACAGTTAAGAGACCGCTTACTGTAAAGAGGGCCGATTCAAATAATATATCACAGAAATCAGATATCAGGAAGTGAGTGCAGTGAGGAAACATAAGAAAATATTAGCTGGCATGAGACTGATACCCAGATACACAACAAAACCATATAAGGGCGCACCAATCTACGAATCCTTACATGACAATGGCGTTTTAAAAGCACCCTTCTCAAGCAACTAATATAGTAGAAAGTATGAAAGGAGTGACAATGAAACAGTATATCATGACTAGGCCTATTTAAAGCGCTTGACTAATTTCAGGAAGGGCACCACTTAAGATGAATCCTTACTGCAAACTAGTGAGCCACTCGCATTCTAGAACATGATACAAGAAGACAAATAGCATGAAATGAGATAATGTATTAACACATAAGAGAAATTACATACTGTGAGATACCATAGATCAGAATCCTCAATACAGTTATAACCCCTCCTCACTGAGACCCTACGGGCTCTGAAACTTTATACAGAAATGTTACAAAATGTATACAGAAGCCTTCTCGCTGCACAGTCTGCTAACAGAAATCTGGAACCCTTCAAAAAGCTTATTTTTAAGTATTTATAGAGAAGACAGAAACTTCTGGAGGAGGAGGTAGACGAGGCACAATTAATGACTCAGTTTGAACCAACCTGGCGGAAAACATTCGTGCCTTCTCCTATGAATGACTGACTATAAATGAATACAACTAACAGTATGCCTAAAGAAATGAATGCTGGGAGATAAAAATCTCTATATATACAAGACAGGAATAATAAAATATATGCAATATGCTGCCCGCGGCTGAGGGAAGATCTGTTGCCGTAAGAGATTTGGAACAATCTGTATTTCAGTACTGTACTCTCGGCCTTTGGCTTTGGATTTGAGTCCTGGATCTTTAATGCGGGGAGGACGCATCTGGAGAGTTCTGAGAATCCACATCTATGTTTTCTTTAATGGCGGTCATCTCTCCCACCTACCCTCAGCTTCTTTCTTTAATTTCGCCAGTTAAAATATGTCCTTCAGATCTTAGCAACGGAGGCGGCAAGTTAAAGCGCCAGCTGAGTCATTTTAAAACCTGCAAAACCCGCAAAACATTAGAGAAAAATGACTCGGTGACAGGGAATGTGGATATGACAGTGGCCCTGGAGTCGGTAATACAGACTAGGCGAGATATTGAGAAGGTGCAGGGTGACAGGAAACGCACGAATATAATGGAGAAATAGAGGGGGACAGTGCAAAACACAATGGAGCGACAATGGATGGACGGGTCAAAGGTTCATAAAAATATGACACGTAACCAAAATATATGAATGGTGGAGGAGGAACACGTCATACACTTGTGAATAATGATGACACGACCACAGGAGGTGGGACCCAAATCGGCAATCGCAATCGGGAGGTGGAGCGGGGAGACCGGGATGACACATTTTGTAAGTTCCGATTGCGATTGGAGGCAGGACCGCGATTGACCCAGGGTCGTTCGATCTCAGAACAAGATCAACGGCTACACTTGCATCGGAGGGTAATAGAGTGGTAGGCCGTGAAATACCGTCGGTCTGTTGTGCGCGGGCCCCCCATATGAGTTGATTGCCGCGCCGTTGATTTGAGCCAGATCGGACGGCCAGCATTGTGCCCGATCGTTAAAACAATAGGCCCCTCCTTGCTTTAAATTATGGTTTCCAAACTCGGGTCATATGGAAGCCGAAACGGGAGGGAGTCAAACTCTTAGGGGCTCGGCCCGATTGTTTAAATTTCGAGTTTTTTAACTATTGTAAAGCAGATTTTCGGGCGGAGATAGCAATACCAAGTAGGGTCATGAGATTTTAGGCCACGGCAGAGGCTGAGAAATGCATTTTAGTATACAATGACAGGTTTACTAGGGATGCCATCCACAAATGTGGACAAGAATCCTTAAGGTTTCCCCACAAGGTTATCCTTGAAAAGAAAAAGAAGGCTAGTTGCTTTTCCTAAGGATAGAAAGATTGAAGGACAACACAGTGTTGTTAAGGGCTCGATGATATTGCAGGTAAAATGCACTCTGCAAGGATGGTTTATAGGAAGACAGGCTTGTTAGTTTTCATTAAGATCACATCCTACATATCCTTTCCAACTTGGAAACGAAGGGGAGATACTAGCTCTCCTTATTTTAGGACGATGGATCCTGTGTGACCACTCCGTGACTCCTAGATATCACAATCTTCATATGCATTTTGCTATTTAGAAAATTTTGTAACCTAAAAAGATCACTCAGCAAGGATATTTTACAGGGAAACAGGCATGTAGTTGGCATTATGATCACATCCTACATATCCTTTCCAACTTCAAAACGAAGGGGATATACTAGACTTTTTAACTTGTCTCTACTCATCCTTGCCTCAATTAGAACTGAAACTCCCACTCGTTTTAACTAAATTTATAACTGCCAATCGATTTGTAGTCAAACTGAAGGAATACTCATAACTGGTCCTCCAACTCTACGCATGGATTATCCAACTCCATGAACTCGTCCATGGTCAAAGGAAAGACAAACTTAGTATTTCTGGCTAAGACACAAGCCAGAGAATAACTTCTCTCACTAAACTATTCAACATTTTCTGATTGCTGAGCATGTTCACATTTCATTAAAAAATTACCTGCCATGAAAGCACTCGTTCTATTTGAAGCAGAAATTTTGAAAGCTTACAATGCATATTAAAGTATATCCTAATATAGGTAGTGATTTTGACGCATATAATTTGGACAGAGGCAATTTCTTACTTAACAATAGTTTCATATTTTCCAAAGGATATAATTTGGGCAACATCAATATATAAATGATAGTTTTGTAATTTTGAAGTATATTATTCATGTTTTGAATGTGTTTAGATATTTAATAAATATGGATTGAATTTTTTCATAACGTTACCATAATAAAATATTTCAATGCCCAAAGAATTATTGTCAATATTTTTGGGCATTAGGCTAGTTCCATACCAACAGTTGTCCTATTTGATTCACCCTAAATAACGCATTCTGGTATATACTGACAGGTTTACTAGGGATGCCATCCACAAATGTGGACAAGCATCCCTAAGGTTTCCCCACAAGGTTATCCTTGAAAAGAAAAAAAAGGCTAATTGCTTTTCCTAAGGACAAAAAGATTGAAGGACAACACAGTGTTGTTAAGGGATCAATGATATTGCAGGTAAAATTCACTCTGCAAGGATAGTTTACAGGAAGACAGGCATGTTAGTTGTCATTAAGATCACATCCTACATATCCTTTCCAACTTGGAAATGAAGGGGAGATACTAGCTTTCCTTGTTTTAGGATGGTGGATCCTGTGTGACCACTCTGTGACTCCTAGATATCACAATCTTCATATGCATTTTGCTGTTTAGAAAAGCTATAACCTAAAAAGATCACTCTGCAATGATATTTTATAGGGAAACATGCATGTTAGTTGGCATTATGATCACATCCTACATATCCTTTCCAACTTCAAACGAAGAGGAGATAGTAGCTCTTCTTGTTTTAAGATGGTGGATCCTGTGTGACCACTCTGTGACTCCTAGATATCACAATCTTCATATGCATTTTGTTGTTTAGAAAAGATGTAACCTAGAAAGATCGGAGATTACTACAATTTCATATTGAAAATAAGATTTGAGAATTGCATAGCTCAGTTGCAGATATGTTAAAATCACCAATTTTAGGTTACTAGTGATAGAGCTGCAATAATAAAGGGACACTGTAAGGTTTGGTTGTGGGCCCTCAAGTTGTACATCTCTTGGGTCAATTTCGAAAGGACTTTGAAGGAGAAACCTCAGTTTTGCTTCATCCTAGAACTCTATCTATCATGGAGAACAATAGTACTAAAAACTTATAGAATAAGCCAGTGATGAAGGTATTAAATATTTTATTTACAGATGTTAAATTGATTACATGCAATTTTTTAATATAATTGCACATTGTGAGATTGAGAGATTTGACATATACTCTATTTTATACCCTGCAGTATACAAAAATAAATTTTGACAATTGTTTACAGCAGACACAATTGGTAGCTGCAAGATGAAGAGGCATTGTCCTCTCTGCAAATGATGATTCAGCAGCCAACAATATATTGTCTGATCATGTTGCAAAAATTCGGGAGATTGTCGTGACTGTTGTTAATAATAGTAGAGAAATGAAGGACAGCCAGCTTGAAGAAGGAGAAATCCCCTTCGGCCAGGACCACGAATCTAACTGTGACCTCAATGTTGCATTTTCCTACATTGTAAGTGCCCATGATGTTCTTTTCTAACTACACTACAAAGTGATGAAAAGGGCCATAGTTTAATTGTTTCATTCCATTCAAAGGCTGCATGCTGAAATCACAATGCATGCGTTAATAATAAACGGTCGAGTACAAGCCTTGGAATAGTTCCCAAGTCCTTAAATACCATCTTCATATCTAACATCTATGTCAATGGTTTTGTTGTTGCTCAATCTGAAAGTACAAGTTATCTTCTTGCTAGACCTAAGATATTGTTTTTTCGGGGTTGATGCAGGATGCTAAACTACAGAATGTTTTGGGTCACTGTCAAAAGGATTTCGAGGGTGAAATTTTAGCTGAGCATTTGGGTGAGTAGAAGGATGCGGCATCAGCAATGTGTTGGCTGAATAACAATTCCTCTTTGCCATTTTCCCTCCATGTTGGCAACATTGTAGTGTTCATGTAGAAACATAGACAATGGCCAACAAATATATACACCATTTTGAAATGAGATAATGGCTGTTATTTTTTGTCCTTTTAAAACTATCTTTGGGTTTTCTGTCACAATTATTTGGCATACAAACTAGACTACCAGTGTATTCTTAAGCTAACACATTTTCTTCTCAAACAACAATTTATTTATCTAAATTGACAAGTTGCTTGTTATATGCTTGTAACTCAGAAGTTTCTTTCGGTGACTGAATTCAGTACTAGGCATGTAATCCTAGTCCTTGTTACAAATGATAACGAAGTTTATGATCTTCCATGGAAAATCATTATGGATTTCAGTGCAATAGAAGAATGAATTCATCCCTTAAGCACATTCATTTCTTTCAACTGAGTTGTTTGGATGCACTTCTGTACTTGATAATGCAAATGAAGTTATAAAAAACAATCAGATGGTACCATCGAAGATTAAGGGAAAAAAAAAACCATATCCTTAATCTTAAATATCTGAAAAAAACCTACTATGAATTGTTAATATGGACATTCTTCAGATGGTTTAAGGTGGAAAATAATCACATGTTTCTACAGTTCTTGGCAGGAGATGGCAAGTTGCTCTAATTCTAAGTCGATCTGCTCGAATGCTTAGTAGATCTCTTGTTGAGTCGTTCTCTTCCTCTTGCTGAGTCGATCTTTAGGTCTTGCTCTTGCTGAGTCGATCTTCAGGTTGAAAAACTCTCCTCCCACTCTCCTCCGCGTGATTTCGTATGGATTTCCCTAACCCGCTCAGGGACCAACCCCCTCTCACAGACCAACCCTCTCCTTTGCGCGATATTTCCCTAAACCTCTCAGAGACCAACCCTCTCCTCTGCGTGATATTTCCTTAACACTCTCACATACCACTTGAAGCAATCGCAGCTGCGAACTCATAATCGTGTTTACCTTCCTAACCCCACTCCTCCAGTCTAAGCCAGTCCTTCACCCGATATTTCCCAGCTAGGGCCAACGTCAAGTCCAGATTGAAACTTTCTCCCTGTGATGGTGAAATGGCTCATGAATGTTTGCTCCTGATGGTGAAATTGATGGTGAAATGGCTCATGAATGTCTGCTTTGCTCCTAATGGTTTATGGGAACCCTAAACCAGTCGAACCAAAACTCCAAGCAAAACTCAAAATCGCATCTACCTCTCCTCCGGTGCTCCTCTGCACTCTTTGCCTTCCATCTGCTCCTGATGGTGAAATGGCTCATGAATGTCTGCTCTGCTCCAAACCCTACACCAGTCGAACCAAAACTCCAACCAAAACTCAAAATTGCATTTTCCTCTCCTCCCGTGCTCCTCTGCGCTCTTTGCCTTCCCACCTTGCTCTGCTCCGAACCCTACAGCAGTCGAACCAAAACTCAAAATCACATTTTCCTCTCCCCCTGGGCTCCTCCGCGCTCTTTGCCTTCCCACCTTCCCATGACCTTCCTAACCCCGCTTGGCCAAAAAAATTAAAAAAAAATACCTCAAAATATTTATATTTTTATATAATAAATAAAAAACCCGCTCCCCTCTAGTTATAGAGGCAATATAATGTTTTTTGATTTTTTGATTTTTTTTACCCCAATATGAACACACGTGATATAATATTGGTTTGTCAATGATGCCCCCGTGATAAGGCTATTCTTGCTTCTGAAACTACTACAACACTCGGTCCTAGCAAAAATCTGGTAGCACAAAGAGTTCACTGTTGGGAGTGCTTAAATTTGTTCGATCCCAAAAACTAGTTTAATAAAAAGGGAACTAGATATGAACCGAAAATAACTTATAACCAAACAAATCAATAAATAATCTTTAGATATGAAAGATGAGTTCTTAGCTACTTGTACCTTTGAAAAGTGGTGGAAATTGTAAAAGTAATAACGACAGTTCTCGATAATGATGTTCTTTTGGAGCCAATATTGGGAATTGGATTGAGGCATATGGCATAAGCAACTAAGCCTCCTAGAAATGATCAATCATATAATTAATTCTCAACAGAATGCTCAAGGGAACTTTTAAATAGAAACCATAATAGTTCACCTACTAGTATCTCTATTAGATTCACCTTTCCACGTTAGAAGTCTCAAAGCTGATGCAATACAATGCACAAATTCATAACTAAAAACACCCACTACAAAGTAACTCCATTCCTAAAAAGGAAACGTGAAGAATGATCACATACTAACCTTTATGAATGCATTTTTCCTAATGTAATAAACCTTTCATGGATTACATATTCATCACCTACCAAACGTTTTCACTAGAATCACTTCTTAAGTTGAGAAAACCGTCTCTGCATGCTTACTCATCTAGAAAATGAAAATCCCCCATTTCTTTCTCTTAATCTCCAAAAGAAGTGATTTAAAGGTTTTAACCATAAAATCCAGCAAACAGTGTCAATGCTTCAAAGACAAATAAATTCAAACTCTTTTTCACTCAAAGCAACATCACAACTCATGTCTAGTAAACCCATATAACGAGAGTAGACCATTCAACTCTACGCTAAGTTTGGATTTGCGAAAACTCGGGAAAAAGTAGGGAAAAGTATGCAAAAAATTAAATCTTTAATCAAAACTAGTGTATGAATTGCCTCATAAAACTCTCACTAAAGTATTTTAGCGTAAACTAACAACAGTTCGTGCCTCTATGAATGATCTTGCCCCTCAATTTCCCTTATATATCAAACTCCAACATGCAAAATTGGGGTACGCAGTTACAAATTTTTGAGAAATCGAGCAGTTAATTAGTTGAGGGCAGCCAGAAAAATTAGAATACCCAACAAAATTGACCTCCTTCTAATAGACACTTCCTGAGCTCTGCCCTTCTTTTACATGCACTCATTGACGATTGCCCAGAGTTTATTAACTAAAAAAGCACAACTTTTTTCTGTGAAACCTCAGGAAATAGAAATAAAATAGAAACCCCAATTCTTTGATTGAAAAAAATTCAAGAAAGCCCAAACCCTAGCCATTCTAATGCCGGATTCATCTTGTTAAATTATTATTTCAAAATAATTGTTTTTTTCTTGCCCTTGTGATCTGCCCTTGGGAAGTATACAAATTGCACTTGTTTAATTATAATTTCAAAAAATTTGCTAGCAACAATTAAAGAACAACCAAGATAAAATTTTAATAACACACCATGGTAAGAATTGAACCTTCTGCACATAAAAAGGCGCAGTCGCAATTCCTGATATCAGGGCTGAATGAGGCAGATACATGTGAAATAACTTTCCTTTCTACTCACAATCAACATCTGACACGCTCAAATAGCCTTCCATGTCGCCACTCACAACAATAACCCTCTCACTATAAGGCAAGATTTGGACTTTGAGTACTCTAGTTGGAGTAAGCCTAGCTATGTCTTTGGGCTCCAACTTTAGGTCTTTCGGACTAATTTTCGCCCAACAAAGCCTCGACCTTCCGATTCCCTCTCTTACTTAACGCATATCAAATCTGCCAAAGGCGCATAGTTCCTGAGCGCTCTAAGCCGGTTGAAATAATGATCAAGAGGGCCCTTCCCCCATATGTGCATAAGTTTAAGCTAAATGTAGAGGTCCCTTCCTCGAGGATGTGGGAGGTTTCAGAGAACAAGTGCTTGGCGGAGTAAAACCCTCGTGGGGTGTAGCATGCAAGCCATCACTGTCAAATCCCCAATTCTCTGAGGGGAGAGTCATCTGGTCCGCAGGGACCTTCGAAATACAAAGGGTTTTAGTTCTTTTTCACGCTTGGGGGCTTAGAAGCCTTAGCCTCTGAAGGTTTTTGGACGAAGAACTAAGGTTCACGGATGCAGAGCAGGGTTGTATAACCTTTGAGGTGAACACAGACAACGATGTGACCAGAGGTGACTATCCACGTGTCGATTTTTTATTGCTGCGAGGAAGACGAAAATGGATGTCGTTTATTCGTTGAGATGAACAGTGCTCACCCTAAGCCCACAAAGAGAATGCCTATTGACATAATTAAAACTTGTCATTTTTTAATATGCACTTCAATATGTCTTTTTTTAAACAAAAATTATTGAAAAGTTAGAAATGACTTGTAGATTTTAAAATAACTAGTATTTTACTTGTAAAAAAGCCAAAAATCTGTATAAGGGCATCAAATTTAACTCCTGAATAACTAGTATTTTACTAGTAAAAAAGCAAAAAATATCTGTATAAGGGCATCAAATTTAATTCCTGGTTTGTCCATAAAAGAAAAAGATGCGACGAATCACAAGGACAATGGCAGAAATAGTCGGGTGATACAAGAAAATTAATAGCCGGCCGATCAAAGAAAAACATGCGACATATCACAAGGACAATGGCACTAATGACTTCAATTACTTGCAAAAACATGCGTAAATAATGTCAAATCAATTATGTCGCAAGGTAGTCAGGTTTGCCACGCTTCATCTGACAGCAATAGCGGCGCGCCCTGAATCTGGTGGGGACTTGTAAGTCGTCGGACGCGATAAATCTGATTGTGGTACTGGTGGGTTGGAATGACAGGGAGAAGATCCTTTGCACTTTGCATTTTATTGAGCAACTTGCGTGTCTGGACAAATAATCTGTGTATACGAGGCAGCAAATTTGTATAGATGCTTAAAAATGGTAATTTTTTTTTTAATTACAGGGGTTTGAATTGTATTTTTATGGTGAAAATGTTTGGTATTAAGGAGTAAATTTGTCTAAAATTTAAATAAAAAGTTGTTGCTTATGATGAAAATAGATGAAAATAGATTGAAATTTATAGACACTTAAAATCTTGAAATTTGACAATTATAACTTACTAGTTTAAATTTCCAAAAATTTAAAAACAACATGTTGGATTCTGTTTATTGACATCTATCCAAATAGAATTATTTGTGATCTCTTCACTGCCAGCTATCTATATATATTGGGGGTGACCATTACTACTGCTGATAGAAAAAAGAGTCAATATTGCTGTATTTGTATCTGTATTGTTTGAATATTGAATCAGAACGACAGCCATGATATTATGGGTTCAGTGAAGCACGGCAAAAAAATTGGAATGCTGGTGAAAATTCTATCTTTAGAGATAGAACCTGGTGGCCTTTGATCGCAGAGACCGTCAGCTTCATTTGAGCATTAATTCCGGTGCTCAACAACGCCACTTCATTCAAGTATTTTTCTTCCACTGTCGTTGAATAAACTCTTGCAATGAACTGGCGTGGCTGAGCACTGGAGTGGTTGAGCTTCATTGGATGCTTATAAATTTCACTTTCTGGGGTTCTTTCTGGGGTTAAGTAATCTAATTTTAATCACTTTTAGGTGATAATGTAGGTGTTATAATTAGTTTAAATCTATTTAATTCCTGATATATTACTAGTCTGGTTGAGTACCAGAGTGGTTAAGCTTCATCCGAGGTTTATTAATTCTATTTTTCTGGGTTAAGTTTGTCGGAGAAACTAATTCTAATTAAATTTAGGTGTTAATTTATGTGTTATAATCAATCGGTGTTATAATCAGTCTAGATCTATCTAACTTCGGATTTATTATATGTCTAGAGAGATCAAATTTTTGGAGGTGCAAACATCTCTTCAAATTTTACACTTTACTGAAATATCTTTTTTGTCACTTTCCACAATTTTCTGCTCCCTGTTTCCCACTTGCACTTTCACTTATTAAGCAAATTTTTAATAACAAGTTTTTGTTTAAAATCATATTTGATATTTACCTTTATCAATGTGTTTTTTATTAATTTTTTATTTAAATATATATTTATTTTAATATAAGTTTTGTGCTGTATTTCAAATTTTTATTTCTAACTTCTTCATACAATATGGACATGTTTTATATTATTTTTTGAAGACAAAATATATATGGTTTATATTATTTTTTGAAAACAAAATATATGTAGATGTCTTAATTTAAAAATTTGTATACTAAATTTGATCTAATTTTAAAGATTATATAAAACACTGTGAAACATTACTAAAAAAATTTCAAAGTAATTTGGTTAAATGTGTAACCCTGTTACATGAATCTAAAACAATTAAACTTCAAGGTTATCTGTTCAGGGTTTAGACTTAACTATGCATGATGCAAAGTTGCATGATATGAGTAGAGGAGGAGAAATACATTTTCTAACAAATCTAAAGACCTTTATAAGTGAATCTATGTCTATCATGGTGTCTCAACATTATAAATGCTTATCTTGCAATCTCATTTTGAAGTCCTAGAAGTTTTATGTGAAATAGTATGTAATATTTTTCTTGAACCTTAGCCAACAATATCAGTGGTATGTTTTTTTTCTCCTGCTATCTTATTTAGACTTGTCTATATATGAGATATTTTAATATATTTATTTATTAATATATTTTTGAATTTTTAAAATTGTTTAGTAAATTTTGAATCCACTAATCACATTAATAGCATTAAAAATCAAATAAAAATAGTCAAAAACATATAAATTTTAAAATGGTCAATATTAAAAATTAAATATACAAAATATGGATAAATACTTGTCAAATTTAACCCCTGCTTTCCATTGCTATTGCTAGCAACTAAGCTTCGCTGTTTCCAGGTGGTTTTGCTGGCCTCTTTCAGTTATCACTGCTCTACGAAGGGCACCATGGTTTGCTCAGGCCAGGGATTTTCAGCTCAAAATAAATACTTTCTCCGCATGAAAATTGTGACACTAGCTTAAGGTTTTCAGTGTTAATCAGCAATAATTGAGCCAAGTATTGTAGCCAATACACACGGACTCTATTTTATAGAAAATGGGCACAAAATGTACCCAAAATATTTGAACTGTTGATGTTGTAGTGGGTGTGCACTGGGGGTTCGTTGATGTTGACGGGTGTAGTGGTATTATATTCACAAAATATCTCACATATTATGAAAATGATAAAAACGAAAGCAGCATGATTTTGAGTTATATTTGAGTTTTTGCTGGATTTGCTGGTGATAAATTTTATCACACATCTTCAAAATAATTATTCTATTTAAAAAAAAAAATTCTAACATATTTATGTTGCAAAATTATTATTTGAATTTAGTAATTTTAATTTTCAATTTTCATGTTCATATAAATGTGTCAAAATTTCTGGATTAATATGTTTCTTAATTATTTATAGAAACATTAATGGTGCAACAATTATGTTGATTGCAAATCAATCTAGTTATCTCTTAACTTTATATATAATTGTCATTAAATTGCATTAATGTGGTATATGTGGTACATGTTTATTTGTTGATAAGAAATTAGTTGATATGAAAATGGTCATAGATGAATAACTTACTTAAGGCAGTTAAATCACAAAAATGATATCTAATATAATGCAGTGGGAAAACCTCCATACTTAAAAACTATATAATTATCAAACACTTGGCATATATGTATTTGATGTTGAAAAGCCCCTTATACTTAAAAACTATAATCGTCAAATACTTGGCACATATGTATTTGATGATGAAAAAAACCATTAATGGCCAAACACTTACTTTAATTATCAAACACTTGACACGTATGTATTTGATGTTAAAAAACCCCTCATACTTAAGAACTATAATAATCAAACACTTGACACATATGTATTTGATGATGGGAAAAACCAATAGTCGCCAAACACTTACTTTAATACATTAAAATCTGACTTCTTTTATTTATATTTTCATTTCTTGACAATGTAACCACTTTACAATAAAAATTCATAATTAAAATTAGCATAAATCTATCTTAATCTTAATTTTTTTTAAAAGACAAATGACCTTAACTTTTTTAAATTCTACAATCTAAAATATATATTTGTAACTTACAAAATTTGATCATACAAATATATTTGTAAGTCAAAAAATTTGACCATAACTCAAAAAATTTGAATATATATTTGTAACCCAAAAAAGTTTGATCATACATATATATTTGTAACTCAAAAAATTTGAATATATATTTATAACTCAAAAAATTTGATCATACATAATCAAATGTTAAAATGAATTTACTCTCATACCAAATCGAATATTTAAAATAACCAAAGGGAAAGAACCATTCCCATTGAGTCGTGTAGGTGATCGAATCCTAATGAATCCGAATATGGTGAGGTTGAGTGGAATATAAAAGGTCTTTTAATTTTGACCAAAACTTATGCGTACGGAAATTGGTGCGGGTTTTAATCTGTCTTAGGTTTGTTTTTTCAACGAGGTGTACAATAATGCTACGTGGTTAAAAATTGTATTGACTTCATTCTTTTCATTTAATCTAGTACACCAAAGGAATAGGGATAGTTGATACAAATAAGAGTGCCAACAATTTCAAACAATGAACCTGTATTAAATGGCTAATCAAATAGAGAAATGTTTTTGATAAACTACATTAATGTTTTACATCAGCCTTGGAGCAATTTAATTTAAAATATTAAAAAAATTATTAACATTTAAAAAAAATTTAAAAATTTATTCTATATTAAAATTATAATTTTATTTAAAATAATTAATTTATATTAAAATTATAATTTTAAAGTTAAGATGTTCTTTTTATTCAAATTAATTTTAGTTGATATTGATATAAATTTGTTAATTTTTTTTAAAATAATTATACTGACTACATATTAAATATTTTTTATGTTTAATTAAATAAATTAGTGTTTCCAATAAGTTAAAGAATCACTTTTATTCTCTTATCCTTCTTCTCTCTCTTTTAGTTTCCTCTTCCTTCTTTCTCTTTCTCCCTTCCATTCTGTCTCTGTCTTTGTATCCACATTAGTCTCTATGTATTTCTCTCTATTATTACCTTTTCCTCTTTTCCCCCCTTCCATCTCTATCTCTATCTCTCTCCCCTCCCCTCTCTCAATGTTGGCGCAAAGGGGTGACCCAGGGTTTAGATTGAAGCCAACAAAACCTCCTCAGAAACCAACATTTCTCAATACCTATAAAGAGGTGATCAAGTCTCACTCGATGTATGTTGATGGGATTGTGACAACCTTTGAAGGTTATGCAAGGGAAATTGGAAACATAGACGACTTCGATTCCGAATGATCCACCTAAAACTATAGTATTCACCATATGTCACAAATATAACCATTTAAAGGGAATTACACCCAAAATCCTTCATAATGCGTGTTATGAATATTCTCAATGAACTATGATGCACATTAGTAAGTGTAAGACCATTCCATAATAAATGAAGTAACCATTCAACATGAGTTTCGTATACAATTGAAAAAATAACTTTGACACAGAACATGGTAGCATAATTTTATTCATACAATGATACCATTATTGACATTACACCTCGACTACAAAATATCAACATAAAACATTTACCAAAAGCTCTGCAATAACTCCATAATATATTCATTTATAAAACTATTTATACAAGATGCATATATAGTAGAGCCATGAAAAACTGGAACAAAATCCCTGAATACTTCATATTAGTAAAAAATATTAGTCATATAGTTTACAAGGGCTATCATACACTTGGATGGGAAAAATAAAATCATCATGAAAAACCATCACAATTCATTTCATAGTATCCATGCATACCCCAATACAATTAGCAGAATGAGAACCTATAAAGAACCATGAAATATTCATAAAAGCATAAATTAGGAAAAGCATTAAGAATCCAAATAGAAGTGGTAGGAAATTTTTATATAACTCGATATCTAGCATAGGACTCCTAGGAATCTTCAACCATCTCACATAACTAGCTAACACCAATGAGTTGTCCATTCTGATGTTGAATTGCAACAAATTTCTTTCACATAACGTGGAAATGTGCAACCAACTACTTTACCATAACTAACTAAACCATAGTTTTAGAGAGGAAGACGTTGAAAACTTCATATTTTTGTTATGCCGTGTTCTTCATTTATTCTGGTGCACATTTGCACGATGTGTTGAACATCTACGCAATCTTCTTGTCTACCTATTTGTTTTGCAAAGTGTCGACAAACCACTATTTTTCATGATATTCCCCTTTTCCTCCTTACAATGTGATATCTCCATACCTTGCCAATATTTCAAGAATTTTCACCCTTTTCACCTTGGCCCTAACATGCCACAAACATTATTTATGGCTCACCGCTAAGCTACTCTATTTTATTTGTACACCAAGGGAAGAGTGAACCTTTGTTTTTTTCGAATACTCAAATGTTTTTTTCGAGAGCATTGTAGTCTTTGCCTCCTCTAATTGACTGATAATAATTTTTGCTAACTCGATAGGCATAGGAAGATTCAGGAACTAAGGTTGGTTCTCTGTAACTAACTGATGTGTTGTTTCCATTGTTGCAACAGTGCCATCCATGATTTGCAATGCTTAATCTTGTAGTTGCGCAAAATTTCCAGGCAAGTTGTTGTTGTTCTACTCTTCATTGATTGATTTTCTTGCCAAGCATCACACTTTCTACCATAGTCACTAGACTGTTGTGTATAGGTTGCAACGTATAGAATCACTTCATTGCTCCATATATTTAAACCAATTATGGAACTCATCATTACACCAAAATTTATGTCTTTCTACTCCATGCTTTATAATTTTACCACCAAAATTAATATCAAAGTCCTCCATAAACTTAGTGAACTGAATTGTATCAAAAAATCCCCTCTTTCATGTGTGTATGAAGTAATGAAGGTTTCTAGTAATTGAATTACCCTTCTTTCTAACTCCTCGTTGCTCATGATTTAGTTTTCCACAGCACAAATTAATTTATGGAACATGCTACCATAGTCGATAACTTCCATCCTTCATGACCTCCCTAAGATATATTCCTCATATGGTTGCTTTCTTGTCACATCCATCCAATCAATTCCACCTGTCGACCCCTACTCTTGTGCTTGCTACCATTCATAACATAATCAGCTTTATCATAAACTTGCTTTCATTCATCATGTGTCTAATCAAATCACCTCCAATTCATTGCTATTATTCTAATTATCATGTGTTCAATAATTAATTCCAAACCCATTGGAAATTTCTAATCATTCTTGATCATATCAATTAGCAAAATACCCTCATAAACATAAATATTCATGTATTACTTACATATTCTAAAACTTATTGACATCTTCATATAATTCATTTGAAAAAAATCAATTTTTAAATATTTAGAAAATCTATAACAGTAGAATGTTGCGCTAATTTATGAAAAAAATTGCATTCACTAAATTTCTAAGGATAATTATAATAATATTTGGTTTCACTTTCTTTTATTAAAATAATTTCATTTTTTTAATTAAAATATATATATATATATATATATATATATATATATATATATATATATATATATATATATATATATATATATATATATATATATTTTTATTTTTTTTCTTTTTTCTAAGTAAAACTATATCTATTAAGCAGTCAAACCAGAGTTACAATTCTCATCCTCGGAAATGGATGAATCCATGATGGAGGGAATAGGCAAAACACTACTGTCCAAAACTAGACTGCCCCTAGAGGGGAAACCAACCTTGAAAATCCAACCATAACATGCTACCCATAGCGGGAAACCAGCCTTAGTAGAAGTACAAAAAGAGATAAACAAAGCTAAAAAAAGATAGCAGATAAACCAGTAAACGAAGAAATTCAAAGAGTGAACTCTATGGAGAACCTTCATGCGAGTCGCTGGGGGGAGGCGATTCTTCGAGAATGCGGCAGATATATCAATAATCCAGAGTGTCCAGGCCTTGTTTCACGTCCTCAAGCGATTCATGCAGAGAAGGAGGAAGACCGAGGCGCTCCTTCGGTGAGTCCTCAGAGGCGATATCCTGCAGAAGGTTGGGTTGTCCAAAGAGGCCATCACATTGTGGGCATCTTTCTTCGAGGGGGTGCCCGAATGTCTCAACCCCGAGAGTCGCTTCTCCGCAACTGATTCAAAATCACTGTCATCTGAATTAGAGCTGGAAGCAGGCTACACGGGGAGGGATTTAAGTTTACAGGGAGGAAGGCGGGCTTAGCAGCAATGGTGCATTTACGAGCCCTCTTCTTGCAACGAGAGGAGGAGGGTGGAGCATACGAATCAGAGAGCTACGCAGGAGAAGCCAAAGGGTCGGAAAACACGGCGGGAGGCGAGGCCGAAGGAAGGATGGAGGGCGACAAGTCCACCATATCCCAGTCGATAGGAAGATTCAAGTCCATGTGGAGAGCATGTGGCAGAGGGGGCCGCACAGGGAAGCCCCTTCCCCCGCCTGCTTGCAACGCTGCTGATGGCGCCATTGCATCTTAGCGATCCTGGGTAAGGCACAATATTGTTGCAGAGTCGAGACAGAAGACGGAGCCCAGAGGCTTCTAGCCAGAGCCGAGGGGGGCCGAAGCCACATAAGCACAGGGAAGGCAAGTAGAACAGGTTGAAGAGCTGAGGGAGGAGCGGGAATGGCAAACCTTGTAGCGCAGGAAGAAGTAAATAAACAAGACGCTGAGTACATCGAGGGAAGGGTGGCGCACGGGAATTTAGAGCCCAACCCACGTGAGAAATAAAGGCTTCGGGTATCCCTAGGCCATGGCACATGGGCGCACCGTGTGGTGAGCCACATAGCCGCCCCCTGTAGCCCATCGAAACTATATAACACCTGCATCCGAAGAATTAAAATAATTTATTGATCATTGTTAATATGAATAAATAAATTTATAAATATAAATATAAATAAATTTATTGATACTCTTTATTGAAAATCATAATTCATTCAAATGATGGATGAATGATCTAGATTTAATGAGCGTTGGTACATTCATGTGTCTTAAGATACATCAGAATTGATCATGTTTATTTTCAGTTCTTAATTTGATGATGTGCATATTTTTATTTTTTAATTGTTATTTTAATAATTAATAATAATAATATTATAATGATTTTTTTAACGAAATAATATTTTAAAAATTTGATATATACTCATTATTACATATAATAAAATATAAATTAATTATAGAAAACTTACCGTGTTTGCTCATTTGTATATTGAAAAAAATTAAAATGCATGCATAGAATTTCGAAACTTATATCACACGAAACCCTTCATACTTTTATCTTCCATTGATTTGATATAAATAGACCAGTTGAGCAGTAGAAGTAGAGAAAAAAGAATTTTGTTTTGTTTTGTTTAATAATTGTGTAATTTTTACAAATAATTAAATCTCGGGAAGTATTTGAAAAGATGGAGAAAACGCAATCTATTGATGATTTCCAAAATGTCACGTCATATGTGCTCATCTAAAATAAGTAATGGAGCAAGATGGTTGGTTCAATGGATGGACATTTCAATGGCAACTACATCTTGACAAAATTTACCACCTTTGCTAATCAAACCTTGATAGTGAAAACTCGCATCATGAAATCCACATAGAAACGTACAATCTCATTTATGTGTTTAATCGATTAATAGGAATTTGGATGGCTGGCAACCACGCACGTTGTCTCCAAAGGATTGTTGTGTCATCTATCCATTTGAAGCAAACTCCTATATGCGTCTCGTCACCTCTCCTTTTACCAATTCATTTGAATCACTGAAACGAAAACACTCTGTAGTTGGCGTGCTACCAGCCAAATGTGCAACAAAATTTTGCACATTTGCACATACTTGTCGTTATAGTTACACATGTATTGCTCCAAGGTGTTGGAGAGCAAATACTCACGTTTTTTGGAGTTGGTAGGAAACACTCCAAAATCACTGAGTTGGTAGAGATTTAGTTGATGTAACATAATTTGATGTTTTGGGTATTCATTTTGAGCATATTATTACATTTCAGATAAATATTTTGAATAGAAAACTATCACTTGTTTATTTTCCAAGTGATACGTTTGAGGTCATGGGGCTGGACTGCATGATCTCTTTAAAGCTACAGAGATGTGGAAATGTAGCAAAGGTTTCGACAAAAAATAGACAATGTCTTGTCATTCTTTGGCAGCTTCTCTTGCAAATATGGAACTTCAACAAATGCAAATAAGTCTACTTTCTTGAAGTCTATCTTAAACCTTTAATCATAAGAATGAACAAATTACAATGATGGTTAGAAAGAGAAATATTAGCATGTTAGTTAGTTTCATTTTATAAATTTCCAAACTTGAATTTCAAAATGGAATATAATATAGCGTTGCATGAAATCACATAATAATTTAGTAATAAGAATTTTTTTCATGTTTCTTTGCTAGCAAGGAATTTAATTGGCAAATTGTTGATGGATTAATATTTAGATTTTTTCTAGCATTGTTTCAAAGTTGAATCTTTTACATATTTCATTGCAACATGAAATCTGCAAGATAAAATTTGATTGGCAAATTTTGGATAAAAATAAATAAATCATTTTATTTTTAATTTTTAATATATATTAAATATTAATATTTTTGGAATCTAAGCTTCTGTGATCCATAATACAAATTAGTAGAAATTCTTTCGATAATAATCACATGCAAAAGAACGAGGTCGACGCGTTTCGAACCAACCAGTGTGGTTCATCATCTTATCACTGTTTTTCTTATTGCATGAGGCTTATTTCCATATTGCCCAAAAAACATAGAGTTTTTAATATATTGTATTATTGTCTCTTTCAACAAAACAATTTTTATAAATTTGAGCAAAACTTCTACTGTATTGAATATTTATTCACCATACCCAAAGTACCTACATACCAGAAACTCATGCAACATCACTTGTCACCCCAATCGTAATAAAAAGTTCGACATGAGTGCTCGATCTTTCTCAAACAAGTCGTTTCAAGTCGTTTAATTTATTTTCCTGGCACTCTGTTGAAGAAAAGGAAAGGAAGTGTTCAACATGTGCCATATGCTCCTATACAGCCGTTTAGTTATGCTTTTCACTCATGTGAGTCCACCACATTGAATAGGCATATCTTTGCCCATTTCTACTATTATGCTTCCCAGAAACAGTTAACAAATAGCAGAAGGCTTTGCACCTATTATGTTTAGAATACTTGTAGCATTGAACTTCTTGTTTATTGTTACATACATAGAAAGATTTTGAGGAGATTTTGAATTGCCTTGATACAATTTTGAATTTGAAAAAAAATAAGAATATGTTTGTAACATTCAAAAGAATATAGAGAATTTGGTGCAATTTTTAATTTGAAAATAAATAAGAATACTGAAAATTTTAGGGGTTAATTACGCTGTAAAGCATTTTTATTTGAAAACAACCCACCTAAAGTGCCACCTGTACCATTATGTACCCTTGATGTTCATGTTAGAAGATTGAAACACTATGGACCATAGGATTAAATATGGTTATTAATTAGTTAGGTAAGTAAACCGAACACACCATTTATCTATCCATATTGGATTCAGAGCACACAAAAAAAACAATCGCAAGAACGCACCAGTAAGGGCTTCATGATTATGATGAGTTTGTTTTGTCCATCTGGTAATGGAGATGTGCTCAGGCGGAGGCCTGTTAGAATGGAATCGTCAGTCAGCAAGAAGAATACAGTTCCCTTTTCAGCAGAAATAGAGTGTTGATGGCGGATAGGGTGAGAATATTATTACTAATTTCTACCCTTCTGCATACCCTGCTACTGTTCCCGGCGCCCTGTGCGAGCGTCGATGGGGTCACAGGCTACGAATGGAACACAATCTCCACAGCGGATCCCAAGTCACCAAGAGTGTTCTTCGGTGACGAAGCAGAGTATGTTGATCCGAACCCCGGCAATTCTTTCGAAGATATCAGAGAACAAGTCTTTGGTGGCGCTAATACCTCCATGGATCCTGCTCCCATGAGTGGATTCGCGCAGCAGGCAGCGAGCATATCCCCCAATATGTCGGACCTAGTGATGAAGGGATTCAGGTGTTACAGAATAATCTTTCCTCATAACTAATTCATCACGGAGTATTGTTAGTTATTAGTTCAGAGTTACTTTTAGAAAGTTAAAATGGAGGTGTGAATAAAGATTAGAAGATTTATTTTCAGATGTTTATAGTCTTTATAATGGAATATTTACAGAGGCCATAAGTTTTTTGGATGGTAACTTTTTGGTTGGAATTTGGTAAGGAAAATTCAAAAATTTTGATTACTGAACTGTTTAAACTTAAATGGTTTAATTTTTTTGTAATGATAAAAATGGATTCAACACGATGGCATTCCAAATTGTGAAACTTATGTCATTCAAATTTGTCAAGCTATTCCCTAAACATCCATTCAGATTTGAAAGTCTTATTTTGTGGTTTCTTGGCTATGTCCATCAATAATTAGGCCAGAGGCGATCCCCGTGTATAGCACTCTTGTACAGGAGTTCGCGGTATTCGATCATTGGTTCTTGTTATTGCCAGGCCCTACGCAGCCCAATAGGCTGTTCGTTTATTCCGGAACCTCACACGGAGCCACGCACCACGATCCGAAGCAACTGGCGAAAGGGTATCCTCAGAAGACCATCTTCCAGTCCCTGGAAGATTAGGGGTTCTCATTCGGCATCTATTACCACAGCATTCCCACTACGCTCTTCTACAGAGACCTTCGTAAGCTCAAGTACATTTCCAGGTTTCATCGCTTTACCAAGAAATTCAAGCGCCATGCGAGAGCAGGGGGGATGCTGAATGTTGTGGTCATAGAGCCCCGCTACTTTCATGTCGCGGGTTTGCCTGCAAACGATGACCATCCTTCCCACGATGTTTCCAGCGAGCAGAATATGGTGAAGAAGGTGTACGAGGCTTTGAGAGCAAGCCCCCAGTGGAACCAAACCCTGCTGCTCATTACATATGATGAACACGGTGGTTTCTACGATCATGTGCCCACGCCAGTTCGCAATGTTACCAGCCCTGACGGCATTGTGGGATCCCCTCCCTTTTTTCTCAATTTTGACAGATTGGGCATACGCGTTCCCACTATAATGGTGTCCCCTTGGATTAAAACAGGAACAGGTCTCTGAAATTAGCCCTTTTCTCTTTTCTTTATACTTTTACTTTTAGGGCACTTTAATAAAAGTGATTTTGACATGACATATTGCAACAGTGGTGCATCGCCCTAACGTGCCAGCGCCGAGCTCAGAGTTCGAGCATTCATCGATTCCTGCAACTATCAAGAAAATGTTCAATCTCTCTGCCAATTTTCTCACTCACAGAGATGCCTGGGCTGGAACTTTCGAAAGCATGGTGAACCTGCAGAATAGGTCGCGGACTGATTGTCCAGGTATTTGTTTATTTGTTTATTTACCTATGGTCATGAAAGGTAAAAACACATTATGATACATTTCAGAACAATTATGAGATGAATTTTACTAGCATCTGTTTCCTAGACTTGAAGCACCTTCATTCATTGATACCGTCTCTTCTATGTAGTCACAATTATCTATAAAGAAACTACGCTGATATAAAGAAACTGTGTTGCTGACTATTATTGAAAGGACACGAGTAAGATGTGAGCTTGAATTATTGAGGCTGTGAAAAAAAAAGCCCAACCGATTTCTTCTTTCTCACTTGCTGTTGCAGAATAGGATCTGCTTAAATTGTCATATCCATGGATTGTTGGGTTTAGGAGAGGTTGATCTCTTCTCCCCCACTAGCTGCTGCAGAGTACAATCTGCATAGGTTGTGATGTTAATGGTTTGTCGGGTTTTGAAAATTATACAATAGACATCAGTAAGATGCGAGCTTGAACTATTGTGGCTGTGAAAAAAAAAGGATCCAGATGATTCCTTATTTGCCACTCATTGTTGCAGAATAGGATTTGCTTACATTGTGATATTCATGGGTTTGCTGGATTCAGGAGAGATTGATTTCTTCTCCCTCACTTTCTTTTGCAGAATAGGATCTGCATAGATTGTGATATTGATGGGTTGTTGGGTTTACCAAGATCCAATTTCTTGTTCCCCACTTCTTGTTGCAGACTAGGATATGCATAGATTGTGATATTCATTGGTTTTTGGGTTTAGGAAGGGTTCATTTCTTCTTCTCCACTTGTAGATGCAGAGTAGGATATACATAGATTATGATAGCTATGGGTTACTGGGTTTAGGAAGGGATGGTTTCTTCTTCCTCACTTGCTGTTGCAGAGTAGGATCTGAATAGATTGTGATATTAATTAGTTGTTGGGTTTTGGAGGGTGGGCAAGGTCTCTCTATTTCTTTGAATTTCAACGTTAGAAAGTTAAGGATCATCTCCTTGAATTATGAATTTTCCCTCTGACCTTCATCAAGCCTTGAATCTACTTCCATTCTACCAGCCTATTTTCTTCTCCAATGCATTGCTCTAGATTGGAGGGACATGTCTCCAGATTTCATTTATGTGTAAATTCAAGATATGCATCCTCCATATTTAGACCTGAGATGAGCAGATGTTCATGTTGATATTTGCAATGCTGTGTATACTTATAAATACAAAGACTTGATGGATGAATCACCCTAGTAGAATTTGTCTCTCAGTTTACCTGAATCTAGTGAGCATTTCTATTGTCGAAAAGTTTCCCTTTCAATTTATAACTGGTTCTTACCTGATTGTTCTACTCGTCATTTCTGCAGATGTATGGAATGGCTGAGTTGAGTGGTTCAGTCATAAAGAGTGAAGAAAACGACATCAATCATTGCGGTTCAGTAGGCATACTATTCCTCAATGTGGAGGCTAAGGTAGTTGATATCATAACAGGGAAGCCCTTGCCTCCCAACAGAAGAGGCGAATTATGCTTCTGAGGCCCTATGGTCATGAAAGGTAAAAACACATTATGATTCATTTCAAAACAATTATGAGATGAATTTTACTAGCATCTGTTTCCTATACTTGAAGCACCTTCATTCATTGATATCGTCTCTTGTCTGTAGTCACAATTATCTATAAAGAAACTACGCTGATATAAAGAAACTCTGTTGCTGACCATTATTGAAAGGACATGAGTAAGATGTGAGCTTGAATTATTGAGGCTGTGAAAAAAAAGCCCAACCGATTTCTTCTTTCTCACTTGCTGTTGCAGAATAGGATCTGCTTAAATTGTCATATCCATGGATTGTTGGGTTTAGGAGAGGTTGATCTCTTCTCCCCCACTAGCTGCTGCAGAGTACAATCTGCATAGGTTGTGATGTTAATGGGTTGTCAGGTTTTGACAATTATACAATAGACATCAGTAAGATGCGAGCTTGAACTATTGTGGCTGTGAAAAAAAAAGGATCCAGATGATTCCTTATTTGCCACTCACTGTTGCAGAATAGGGTTTGCTTACATTGTGATATTCATGGGTTTGCTGGATTCAGGAGAGATTGATTTCTTCTCCGTCACTTTCTTTTGCAAAATAGGATCTGGATAGATTGTGATATTGATGGGTTTTTGGGTTTACCAAGAGCCAATTTCTTGTTCCGCACTTCTTGTTGCAGACTAGGATATGCATAGATTGTGATATTCATTGGTTTTTGGGTTTAGGAAGGGTTCATTTCTTCTTCTCCACTTATAGAGGCAGAGTAGGATATACATAGATTATGATAGCTATGGGTTGCTGGGTTTAGGAAGGGATGATTTCTTCTTCCCCACTTGCTGTTGCAGAGTAGGATCTGGATAGATTGTGATATTCATTGGTGGTTGGGTTTTGGAGGGTGGGCAAGGTCTCTCTGTTTCTCTGAATTTCAACGTTAAAAGGTTAAGGATCATCTCTTTGAATTACGAGTTTTCCCTCTGACCTTCATCAAGTCTTGAATCTACTTCCATTCTACCAGCCTACTTCTTCTCCAATGCATTGCTCTAGCTTGGAGGGACATGTCTGAAGATTTCATTTATGTGTAAATTCAAGATATGCATCCTCCATCTTTAGACCTGAGATGAGCATATGTTGATGTTGATGAGATGAGCCTATGTTGATGTTGATATTTGCAATGCTGTGTATACTTATAAATACAAAGACTTGATGGATGAATCACCTTAGTAGAATTTATCTCCCAGTTTACCTGAATCTAGTGAGCATTTCTGTTGTTGAAAAGTTTCGCTTTCAATTTATAACTGGTTTTTACCTGATTGTTCTCCCCATCATTTCTGCAGATGTATGGAATGACTGAGTTGAGTGGTTCAGTCATAAAGAGTGAAGGAAATGAGATCAAGCATTACGGTTCAGTAGGCATACTAGTCCCCAATGTGGAGGCTAAGGTGGTTGATATTGTAACGGGGAAGCCCTTGCCTCCCAACAGAAGAGGCGAATTATGCTTCCGCGGCCCTATGGTCATGAAAGGTAAAAACGCATTATGATACATTTCAAAACAACTATGAGATGATATGAATTTTACTAGCATCCATTTCCTAAACTTGAAGCACCTTCATTCATTGATACCGTCTCTTCACTGTAGTCACAATTATCTACCATCACAGGATTGGGGTTTTCACCTTTACTCATTTCTCTATTTGCTTCCAATATTCTTTTTCTATATAATAAGAATTTTACAAATTTTATTGTCTTTTGACTCTATTCCTTAGGTCCTTCAGGGCTCTCCTAGGAAAGTAAATCCTACATTAAATCCTTTAGGGCTCTCCCAGGACAATGACACCTTCATTTGTTCGGATAGCGTAGAAGGATTTGATGCCAGCCATCACTATATTTTCACCCGAGTTTCATTTATAAACGGTCAAAATCTGATTTTTGATGAGCTTCTGAATCTGTACAGAATACTACAAGAACAAAGAAGCTACATTATCGGCTATAGATTCAGAAGGTTGGTTGCACTCTGGAGATATTTGTCGTATCAATGAAGAAGGGCATGTATATATCGTAGACAGACTAAAAGAGCTCATCAAATACAAGGGACTCCAGGTATTTCTAGTTACCTCTCGTTTAATACCAACAGTAATTCATTATATACCCACTTGAGAAATTTTGCAATTACATTCTTGAGATACTGTTTAATATGGCATTAAAAAACCATTTCAGATAGCACCAGCCGAATTGGAAGAGCTTCTGCTGTCCAATCCAGAAATTGAAGACTCTGCAGTCATACCGTAAGATTTCCCAGCTTTCCATTTCATTTTTTGGAGAATGTAATTGAATAAGAGAAGCTCAGGCAGAAACTTATTTTGTCAGGGGAGGCGAATCTGATTCAACAATTAGAAAAAAATTGAATCAATTGACTAAAAGGAGAATATAAATCATTATTTTGCATCGCTCTATATTGTTCCTATATTTTGTGTATACTGACAGTGGTTGGGGTATGTGTTGGCAGATACCCAGATGAAGAAGCAAGTGAAGTTCCTATGGAATTTATAGCGAGGAAACCTGCAAGCAATCTAACAGAAGAGGATGTGATGGAATTTTTTGGAAGACAAGTGATTTATTGATTGCTTCAAGTGTTTGATTTCTAGAGTTTTATTTGGGTTTTGGTTTACTTTAGGAAGCTCTATCTTCTTCATGTAATAACAAGATTTAAATAAACTCATGAATTATGATAGATGGTGGATCCTATGAAGATAAGAAGAGTGGCGTTTGTGGTTTCCATTCCATGAAATGAGTGGAAAAATTCTCGAAACTTGCAAACATACGAAAGCTCGTTATGAAAAAAACTGTTCCCTTCAAAGTGTGAACTATGATTCATGTGAGAGGATTTCCTCTGTACTACTCTTTCCTCTACATGATTCATGTGTGATTTTCCTCTCTTGCCTAATCTTTCCTATATTCTTTGCTTCTGCTTTCCTTTGCAACATATGGTGCAATTGCTAGTTTTATATTTTCAAAAAAAATATTCATTAATTTTTATTTTTTCAAAAATAATTAGCTCAAGTTTAGAATATGAAAATAGTCTACCTTAAAAGTAACCAAAATCATATATAGAACAATATAATATAATCAGAATTTTAGATATTTTTACAAATATATCATCATGTATTTTGTCAAGCTATTCCCTAAACAACCATTCAGATTTGAAAGTCTTATTTTGTGGTTTCCTTGGCTATGTCCATCAATAATTAGGCCAGAGGCGATCCCCGTGTATAGCACTCTTGTATAGGAGTTCGCGGTATTCGATCGTTGGTTCTCGTCATTGCCAGGCCCTACGCAGCCCAACAAGCTGTTCGTTTATTCCGGAACCTCACACGGAGCCACACACCACGATCCGAAGCAACTGGCGAAAGGGTATCCTCAGAAGACCATCTTCCAGTCCCTGGAAGACTAGGGGTTCTCATTCGGCATCTATTACCACAACATTCCCACTACGCTCTTCTACAGAGACCTTCGTAAGCTCAAGTACATTTCCAGGTTTCATCGCTTTACCAAGAAATTCAAGCGCCATGCCAGAGCAGGGGGGCTGCCGAATGTTGTGGTCATGAGGCAAGCTACTTGCATATGCAGCAGTTTAGCCTGAACGATGACCATCGTCACGATGTTTCAAGCGGGCGAATACGGTGAAGGAGTTGTACGGGAACAAGGGAGCAAGCCCAGGTGGAACCAAGCCACTGTTGCTCATTACACTTAGGTGACTGCGGTGGTTCTACGATCATGCCCACATGAGTTGCAATGTTCGGCTACGATGGCATTGTGGGGATCCTCACTCTGCCAGTTTTGACAGTTGATCGCGTTTCCCACTATAATGGTGTCCCCTTGGATACAATTGTAAAAAGTCTGCGAAATTATTTTTCTCTTTTCTTTATACTTTTGCACTGGACACTAATAAAAGTGATTCGACATGACATATTGAAGCAGTCATGCATAAGCCTGCGTGCCCGCGTCGAGGGACTAAATTTCGCAGCTGTGATTCTTGCAACTATCAAGAAAATGTTCAATCTCTCTGCCAATTTTCTCACTCACAGAGATGCCTGGGCTGGAACTTTCGAAAGCCTGGTGAACCTGCAGAATAGGTCGCGGACTGATTGTCCAGGTATTTGTTTATTTGTTTATTTACACAGCATTCATAGAGGTAAAAACACATTATGATACATTTCAAAACAATTATGAGATGAATTTTACTAGCATCCGTTTCCTAGACTTGAAGCACCTTCATTCATTGATACCGTCTCTTCTCTGTAGTCACAATTATCTATAAAGAAACTACGCTGATATAAAGAAACTCTGTTGCTGACCATTATTGAAAGGACATGAGTAAGATGTGAGCTTGAATTATTGAGGCTGTGAAAAAAAAGCCCAACCGATTTCTTCTTTCTCACTTGCTGTTGCAGAATAGGATCTGCTTAAATTGTCATATCCATGGATTGTTGGGTTTAGGAGAGGTTGATCTCTTCTCCCCCACTAGCTGCTGCAGAGTACAATCTGCATAGGTTGTGATGTTAATGGTTTGTCGGGTTTTGACAATTATACAATAGACATCAGTAAGATGCGAGCTTGAACTATTGTGGCTGTGAAAAAAAAAGGTTCCAGATGATTCCTTATTTGCCACTCACTGTTGCAGAATAGGATTTGCTTACATTGTGATATTCATGGGTTTGCTGGATTCAGGAGAGATTGATTTCTTCTCCGTCACTTGCTTTGCAGAATAGGATCTGCATAGATTGTGATATTGATGGGTTGTTGGGTTTACCAAGAGCCAATTTCTTGTTCCCCACTTCTTGTTGCAGACTAGGATATGCATAGATTGTGATATTCATTGGTTTTTGGGTTTAGGAAGGGTTCATTTATTCTTCTCCACTTGTAGATGTAGAGTAGGATATACATAGATTATGATAGCTATGGGTTGCTGGGTTTAGGAAGGGATGATTTCTTCTTCCCCACTTGCTGTTGCAGAGTAGGATCTGGATAGATTGTGATATTAATTAGTTGTTGGGTTTTGGAGGGTGGGCAAGGTCTCTCTGTTTCTTTGAATTTCAACGTTAGAAAGTTAAGGATCATCTCCTTGAATTATGAATTTTCCCTCTGACCTTCATCAAGCCTTGAATCTACTTCCATTCTACCAGCCTATTTTCTTCTCCAATGCATTGCTCTAGATTGGAGGGACATGTCTCAAGATTTCATTTATGTGTAAATTCAAGATATGCATCCTCCATCTTTAGACCTGAGATGAGCAAATGTTCATGTTGATATTTTCAATGCGGTGTATACTTATAAATACAAAGACTTGATGGATGAATCACCCTAGTAGAATTTATCTCTCAGTTTACCTGAATCTAGTGAGCATTTCTGTTGTTGAAAAGTTTCCCTTTCAATTTATAACTGGTTCTTACCTGATTGTTCTACTCATCATTTCTGCAGATGTATGGAATGACTGAGTTGAGTGGTTCAGTCATAAAGAGTGAAGAAAACGACATCAAGCATTGCGGTTCAGTAGGCATACTAGTCCTCAATGTGGAGGCTAAGGTAGTTGATATCATAACAGGGAAGCCCTTGCCTCCCAACAGAAGAGGCGAATTATGCTTCCAAGGCCCTATGGTCATGAAAGGTTAAAACACATTATGATACATTTCAAAACAATTATGAGATGAATTTTACTAGCATCTGTTTCCTAGACTTGAAGCACCTTCATTCATTGATACCGTCTCTTCTCTGTAGTCATAATTATCTATAACGAAACTACGCTGATATAAAGAAACTCTGTTGCTGACCATTATTGAAAGGACATGAGTAAGATGTGAGCTTGAATTATTGAGGCTGTGAAAAAAAAGCCCAACTTATTTCTTCTTTCTCACTTGCTGTTGCAGAATAGGATCTGCTTAAATTGTCATATCCATGGATTGTTGGGTTTAGGAGAGGTTGATCTCTTCTCCCCCACTAGCTGCTGCAGAGTACAATCTGCGTAGGTTGTGATGTTAATGGGTTGTCGGGTTTTGACAATTATACAATAGAAATCAGTAAGATGTGAGCTTGAACTATTGTGGCTGTGAAAAAAAAAGGATCCAGATGATTCCTTATTTGCCACTCACTGTTGCAGAATAGGGTTTGCTTACATTGTGATATTCATGGGTTTGCTGGATTTAGGAGAGATTGATTTCTTCTCCGTCACTTGCTTTTGCAGAATAGGATCTGCATAGATTGTGATATTGATGGGTTGTTGGGTTTACCAAGAGCCAATTTCTTGTTCCCCACTTCTTGTTGCAGACTAGGATATGCATAGATTGTGATATTCATTGGTTTTTGGGTTTAGGAAGGGTTCATTTCTTCTTCTCCACTTGTAGATGCAGAGTAGGATATACATAGATTATGATAGCTATGGGTTGCTGGGTTTAGGAAGGGATGATTTCTTCTTTCCCACTTGCTGTTGCAGAGTAGGATCTGGATAGATTGTGATATTAATTAGTTGTTGGGTTTTGGAGGGTGGGAAAGGTCTCTCTTTTTCTTTAAATTTCAATGTTAGAAATTTAAGGATCATCTCCTTGAATTATTAATTTTCCCTCTGACCTTCATCAAGCCTTGAATCTACTTCCATTCTACCAGCCTATTTTCTTCTCCAATGCATTGCTCTAGATTGGAGGGACATGTCTCAAGATTTCATTTATGTGTAAATTCAAGATATGCATCCTCCATCTTTAGACCTGAGATGAGAAAATTTTCATGTTGATATTTGCAATGCTGTGTATACTTATAAATACAAATAATTGATGGATCAATCACCCTAGTAGAATTTATCTCTCAGTTTACCTGAATCTAGTGAGCATTTCTGTTGTTGAAAACTTTCCCTTTCAATTTATAACTGGTTCTTACCTGATTGTTCTACTCATCATTTAAAGCATTGCGGTTCAGTAGGCATACTAGTCCCCAATGTGGAGGCTAAGGTAGTTGATATCATAACAGGGAAGCCCTTGCCTCCCAACAGAAGAGGCGAATTATGCTTCTGAGGCCCTATGGTAATGAAAGGTAAAAACACATTATGATACATTTCAAAACAATTATGAGATGAATTTTACAAGCATCCGTTTCCTAGACTTGAAGCACCTTCATTCATTGATACCGTCTCTTCTCTGTAGTCACAATTATCTACCATCGCAGGATTGGGGTTTTCACCTTTACTCGTTTCTCTATTTGCTTCCAATATTCTTTTTCTATATACTAAGAATTTTACAAATTTTATTGTGTTTTGACTATATTCCATAGGTCCTTCAGGGCTCTCCTAGGAAAGTAAAGCCTACATTAAATCCTTTAGGGCTCTCCCAGGACAATGAAACCTTCATTTGTTCAGATAGCGTAGAAGGATTTGATGCCAGCCATCACTACTTTTTCACCAGAGTTTCATTTATAAACGGTCAAAATTTGATTTTTGATGAGCTTCTGAATCTCTACAGAATACTACAAGAACAAAGAAGCTACATTATCGGCTATAGATTCAGAAGGTTGGTTGCACTCTGGAGATATTTGTCATATCAATGAAGAAGGGCATGTATATATCTTAGACAGACTAAAAGAGCTCATCAAATACAAGGGACTCCAGGTATTTCTAGTCACCTCTCGTTTAATACCAACAGTAATTCATTATATACCCACTTGAGAAATTTTGCAATTACATTCTTGAGATACTGTTTAATATGGCATTAAAAAACCATTTCAGATAGCACCAGCCGAATTGGAAGAGCTTCTGCTGTCCAATCCAGAAATTGAAGACTCTGCAGTCATACCGTAAGATTTCCCAGCTTTCCATTTCATTTTTTGGAGAATATAATTGAATAAGAGAAGTTCAGGAAGAAACTTATTTTGTCAGGGGAGGGGAATCTGATTCAGCAATTAGAAAAAAGTTGAATCAATTGACTAAAAGGAGAATATAAATCATTACTTTGCATCGCTCTATATTGTTCCTATATTTTGTGTATACTGACAGTGGTTGGGGTATGTGTTGGCAGATACCCAGATGAAGAAGCAGGTGAAGTTCCTATGGTATTTATAGCGAGGAAACCTGCAAGCAATCTAACACAAGAGGATGTGATGGAATTTGTTGGAAGACAGGTGATTTATTGATTGCTTCAAGTGTTTGATTTCTAGAGTTTTATTTGGGTTTTGGTTTACTTTAGGAAGCTCTATCTTCTTCATGTAATATGGCATTTAAACCAATGTGGGTGTGATGGAATCAGGTGGCTCCATACAAGAAGATAAGAAGAGTGGCGTTTGTGGTTTCCATTCCGCGAACCGAGTCTGGAAAAATTCTCAGAAAACATCTGAAAGCACTCGTTGAGCAAAAAGCTTCATTCCCTTCAAAGCTGTGAACTATGATTCATGTGAGAGCATTTCCTCTATACTACTCTTTCCTCCCTACATGATTCATGTGACAACTTTCCTCTCTACTAATCTTTCCTATGTTACTGCTTTACAACGTTTCCTTTGCAACATATGGTGCAATTGCTAGTTTTTTATATTTTTTCAAAAAAAATATTCATTAATTTTTATTTTTTCAAAAATAATTAGCTCAAGTTTAGAATATGAAAATAGTCTACCTTAAAAGTAACCAAAATCATATATAGAACAATATAATATAATCAGAATTTTAGATATTTTTACAAAAATATCATCATGTATTTTACAATTTTTCTATTATAAATTACTAAAATTCACCAAGGTTTCTAAATTTTCAAATGGATATCCATCCTTAAAATTTTCGTTCAACTCTTGTTCTTTCAATCACACTTGATTGAATCTATTATTGGAATTGACTTAACTGAACTGAACTCTCCATGCATTGCATTCATATGGGAGTTATTTACTATTTTTATACGATCACATGAATCAACATGCCTCAATCATGACTCAACTATGCCTACTAGGCTTACAATAGAAATTGACTCCATCATCACTTAAACATGCTTGATGTCTAAGCCTTAGCTAGGGTTATAATGACTCAAAGCTTTTACAATTTTTGATTTTCTTTCTCATTTCTTCCAAATTCTATACCCTCGAAATTGTTTCATTCTTGGTTGCACTTTCTTGTTGTAAGCTCCATATTTCATTACTTGCGGCTGCTGTAAGTGTTGCCACAACTCTTCAACTTCAAACTGTATTCTTTGCTCTACTTCTTTTGCTTCATATTGCTAATTTTATTTCTGCCATATTTCTTGATAGCAAACTCTTTTCTCTTCTTGACTCCATTATTGAAATATTATTTCAATGCTTTCTTCTTCTTCCATGTCCTTTCCTGCATATTTTTCTTCATCTTCTCTTTCAACTAGATTGCTATCATGTTTACCTACACATTCAAAACCAATGTTAAAAACATCTTCATTATATTTTGCATGAGAGTTTTATCCTCATGCTCTTCCTTCTCTTCCACTTATTTACCAACCGCTGCTGCTACCAACACATTGTCTTCCACTTGGCTTCAAAACGTAAGTAGAATTCTCTCACCAAATAACAACATATCAATAGCAGTTTTTTGTTGCATCATGTGCTACCATTGATCACTAGTTAAACATCAATATAATTTCCATCCACTCTATGGTGGTATTTTTGAGCATGCATGGGCTCATTAACAATTTCATCTTCACCAAATTCCTCAACTATTCTTGAATTCACCAATTTACATCTCTCTTTGTAGTCATCATCCCCATGTATCTTGTTACAATGAGATTCAGTATCATCTTCACCATCCACGTGAATATGTTCTTTCTCAGTTTCCTATACCGAGGCTTCAACTTCTCTCCTAGTATTTGTTGTGTCTTTTTCATCCATATGCACATATTCTCCAAGCTTTGTTGTTCTCCCAGTGTCTTTCTCATCTACCCTTAGATCTGTAATTGACTCCTCTATTGATTCTTCAACAAATTACGACAAAACTTGCAGCATGCTACTTTCCTTTGTACCAAATTCTACTTCCAGGATTTTCCATGCTTCCTCAAATGATGTAGTTTTTGCTACCTTACACAAAAAATTATCATCCACTGTTTTTTTAAAAATCCAATACTAATCACATACTTCATCATACGAGTTATTAGAGCAATGCTCAATTAGCTCTTTATATTGAAGAAAATTTTGTATTTTGAGAACAAAATAAAATAAAATTTTATGAGTAAATTTGGATAGTGTTACCAAATCCATCTTGATCGATGAATGCTTGACTCGTATTGTTTCATCTACATGTCTTTTAGATTACTTGGTTGCTGGCAGAACATTTATAAGTTCTTTGAAATACTTTGGCTCTTCCTTTCAAATTACTTTTTGCTGCTATAACCTCGTCTTTGTGACCCATGATAGTTATCTTTCTTTTGTCTTATCATCCTTTTGTGACCATGACAGTTATCTTTCTTTTGTCTTATCATCCTTTTGTGACCATGACAATTATCTTTCTTTTGTCTTATCACTGTTTTTCTTATTGCACGAGGCTTCTTTCCATATTGCCCAAAAAACATAGAGTTTTTAATATATATCCCACAAAAAATTCACCATATTCACCCAATTGTTTTTTTTTTCATTATAACAAATTATTTTTCCTTTTTAAATTGATAAACCATTTTTCTTTCTTAAATATTCTTTATTTTTCCTTTTCATCAATAAAATCCTTCCCCTTTTAAACAAATAAACCCGATTTTAAAATCCTTATCACTCCTTTTCATATATATAATCACTCTTTATAAATAAAATCCTTTTCAGATCAAATAACTAATCTCTTTTAACTATTTATAAATGGTTATTTATAAAACTTCATTTACAATTGCGGATCTTGACTAACTTCTCACGTACAGTTGCGGATTTTGACTTTTAACTCATACTTGATAAACTCACATTCAACTTAACTGAAATCAACTCTCCATACATTACAAGCATAAATAATTTACTATGTCCAACAAGTTCCATTTAACTACTCAGGCCACATTCAACTTAACTGAAATCAACTCTCGATACGTTACATACAGAAATAATTTACTATTTCCAACAAGTTCCATTAAACTACTCAGGCCAGACTTCATTTCTATGAGCTAGTCCCTATTACATATAAGAGATTTACTTTAACGATGAGTATCTAATAGCTTATTGAAACATAATAAAACCAGTATTTATTTATGTCTCGCCATGTATGCTAATTTATGTCTATTGATCAAGTTTGGATTTTGACTGGGCGTACAGTCAACATTGTGATAACAGGAACAATTTTATATTACGATCCGTTTGTCCCTGATACCGGATTATGTTAGTTTTTTGAGAAGTTTAGTAGTAGGTTTTTTTCTTCTTCTTTTTTTCTTACGAAGAAAAAAATGTTCATTTTATTAAAAAAAAAAATACATATACATCTTGTATCTTTAGTCTTTTTTGTTTCATATCGGTATGCTTCCTTTTCTACATCTTCTACCTTTAGTCTTCTTTGTTTCCTATCTGTATGGTTATTTTCCTATTACATTCTCATTTTTATTTGTTTTTTCCAAAAAAATCGTTTCAAGCTCTTATCTATACCTTATCTTTATTCTTATCTTATCTTTCGCAATAAAACATAAACATAAATTCATCTCTATCATTACACAAGAGTATCACTTTTCTCCTTTTTTTTTCATCCAGATTTTTACTCAAAATTCTAATTGACTTTATGAAAAGTTTATACTGCCATCATTGATCAGATGGCCCTGTTCATAAGCAACAACAACAAAAATTTCCCGGTTGGTTTGTGCATCTCTCTTTTGGACAGTAGATCAACGAACCAGTTTTGTTCTCTACATATGTGAGTGAAATTGATAGAGTGAAAAGCACTTACCATGATCCTAATTTTTCACATTTAATTTTTTAAGCTAGGAAGTCAAAATTCCGTGGAATTCTTTACTCAATTTATAATTTTTTTGGAATTTCTATAAATCTGAATACTATCTATCTATAATCATTTAGTCATAGTTAGAACCTCCCAGAAAACTATGAGCTCCGCCTTACTATTTGTACCCTATCCACCTTCCCACCAGCAGTGGAAGTATTTATCAGGATCAAAGATGATAACTGCACTTCATCTTGATTTCTTCCTTTTGCATGCTCCATCAAAATAACTCATCAGATAGCTGCCTCAGATTTCATTTTATTTATGTTCTTTGTTATTTTTTTTTTTTTTTTCTACCTCATTTCTCCATAAATAGATATAATCTTGATGATATCATTTCGTACCAAAACACTTTTATGTTTAAAAATTATTTCATTCCTGCTTCTCAAGATAGTCCACATAATATAGAGTGGAAGGGTCTTATGTTTTTTTGGCAATCAAACCAACTCCTAGTATAGCTTGTCAAATTTCCACTCTTATGTATAAGTTAGCTTTTCAAGTTTCCACTCTTATGTATAGGTGTTTTTTTTTTTTTTTTCTCTTTTTTTTCCTTTCCAAACCTCCACCACATACTGACACTTGTAAAAGTTGTTTTCAGTATTTTCTGAATTTTTGTTATATAAAACACATAGTCCGGAGCCTTCAATTCTTATTTTTTTTTAAATTATCCCATATCAATATTTTACCCCTGATTTCCAACCAAAAAAACATCTGATTTTAAGTTGGATATCCCACTTCCAAATTATTGTGGGACAACTGTCTATATGTATCTTTTTCAATAATTCCTTTGCAAAAAAGAGAATCTTGTATTCCTTGTAAAAAATCCATACATCCCTGAGATTATTGATGTATCCCTCCCATTCCATTCTGTAAATTTCCAGAACTTCCACCTCTATTGACCCTTTCGAGGAATGTCTGAAAGATTTATGGGGCTGAACAATGTATATATTATTTAGGAAAGTGAATATATTTACTATGTAAAAATTTCAGAAGTTGAACCGATAGTGACTGTTCACCAGAAAAATTCACTATTCAATCTAAACCAATCTTTATCCTGTGTCCATCTCCAATCTCCCATCTTATAAAATTCATCATATAGGAAAGTAATTTAATCATAGTTCACCAGATATTTGATTTAACCGTTTTGGTTCTGGCTCTCTGTGAGGTCCAAGATGTAAAAAAGTTTCCGTACAAATATTTGGCCTTGATGATTTGTGAACAACCAGTAGTCACCCTCACATATTCTTACAAATCAAGGCCCTGTTTAGTCTGGATAATTCCCCAGCCGCCTTCTTGTATCGATCTTACTATCACCTCCCACTTAGTGAAGTGATATTTGTTTTGTTTATGTACCCTCTCCTAAAGAAACTAACCCATGATGGCCTCCATCCACTTTATAATATTCTTAGGCAATATATATAAGTGCATCAAATCAATGGCTAAGTTCTGTAATATCTCTTTTAACATGACTATCTTTCTTCCCATTGATAGCTATCTATGATTCCAACATTTCAATTTCTTCTGAAATCTGACTTCCAACCACTCCCAATCCTGCAAATCCTGAATATAATATCTAGTAGGTTTGATGTTATAGCCAAGATATGTTATCCCATCATCAATAATTTTGGCCGAAATCCCGAAAAGTGTTGTAATGTTTGATACTACCTTCCTTTCCAAATTCTTATGAAGTAAAATGGAATTTTCACCATACATATAAAGACCTAAAGCCGAACCGAATCCACTTATGATTCCATGTATAATGTGTCTCCATTCTTGAAATGTGGAAGCCCCTCCAAATAATAAATCATCAACATAAAACATATGCGTGAACCATTTTTGTCTACTTACTTTAATTCTATCTATACTTACTAATGCTTTAGCCTCCCTCATCCTCTAGTTAAGACAATCTATAACAAGAAAGAATAGTAATGGTGATGGGACACATCCTTTTGCTCTAAAACAATTAGCCTTCCGAGATTTCATGGAATGAATAATTTCCTACGTGATGCCAACAACATCTTGGATCTGTCTGGCTTAGGAACCCAAATTGTTCTTTCAAAATGTAACTTGATAGATAAGGTTTAATGCGACTAGGGATCAATTTTGAAACCATTTTATATATCGAGTTGCAAAAAGGAATCAGTCTATAATCCAGAAAGGTTCTAGAAGACGTATTTTTGGGGATGAGGACGATGAAGGTCGCAATAATAGCCACCGATACAAAGTCATTGATCCTGGATTGTTCAGCAGTAGCCAAAATATTTGTCGTCATAAGGTATTTAAAATGGCAAAAGATTTCAATCCCCCATACGTTCAGAAACAAAATTTTTTCTTTGGCACATGTTAGCCACCTATAATATTTGTTATAGAAAAAAGTGGCTAAGACTTTTTGAGCCTTCAAAGAACAACTTTCATTGCTAAAAAATGTTGGCTCTTGAAGATTCTTGAAGGCCTCATGCCTCGGTCCAAAATCTTCATTGTTGTTTCCATTTTATACTCAGAAATTCTACTGATTTCATAAGAAGTAACTGCTGAAAAACCATCATTTTCCCCCTTCTCAAACCTTCATTTGCTACCCTTTTTCTCCATAAAAAATCCCCTTTGGTTTCATGATTTCTTTTCTTCCCCTCATGAAAATCATTTCTACAAAGTTAAAGACTCACTCTTTAGCTTTGCCGAAACCTCCAAAATCCATTGGAAATTTTGAAAAATTCAGAAAAAACAAAGTTTTATTACTATGGACTTAAGCCCCTTGGGCTAAGTTCTAAACCACTTCCCCCACATGCCCACACCCTGGAACTAGGTGCTAAGCCCCTCACGGCGCTTATCGCATCGCAAAATTTCAAAGAGCGCAAGTCTTTGCCATGTTCCAAAAAGTTCCAATGTGATCAAGCATTTCTGTTATAAAACCCCCGATTATATTATTTCTCATATAAACCATAAAACCCGCCTCGGTGCTTAAAACCTTGTAAAATTCCATCTCTGATCGTTCATTTTTCTTTGTAAAGTCTTAAAACCCACTTTCCCAAAGTTTAAACTAAAAAACTAAAGTCACGTGTTGAAAATTTCAAATGGGTAGATTAAAAAGATCGATCGTGCAATCGCAATCGGAGAAAAATACAATGGGTTGATTGAAAAGCCCGCATCAAACTTTCCGATGCGATCAGGACTTATACGTATAAACTCTGCCTTCGCCTTTTCATTTCGTATGACTTTCACCCGGGATCAAGTGTTAAAGATCCAAGGCGCCATTGCATCACAAATGTTTAAATGGGTTGATTGAAAGACCAGGCCTGATGGCCCGATTGCGATTGGCCCCTTTTGTTTTATGTATGCACCAGGCATATCACATTTCGTAAAGACCAAAGGTCCCGCAGTCCGGCGCCTGTCCACCTTATATATATTTTTTCCGCCCCATAAAACCTTTGTTTTATTCCAAAGTTTGAGTTTTCATATATCGCAAAGGTTTTTCCGCCAGTTCATTCTAAAACAAATCCCCGCCGTTGATCGACAGCCAATCAAGCGGCCAACACTCCATCGCATCGGAGTTTTGAAATCGCATCGCATTTTTACATCGCATCCACTTGTTGTTCCCGCCGATCGGCCTTTCCACGATTCACTTTCTGCCGTTGATCTGATCCTCAGGTCAACGGTGCGCGCAAACTCGCATCGCATGCATTTGTTTGTTCCCCCGATCGGCCTTTCCCCCGATTTATTTTCCACTGTTGATATAACCTTAGATCGACGACCTGCGCTTCGTTGCATCGCATGTTTCAATCGCTCCATTTGCTCGCCACCCCCGGTTGCGATCCTCGATTGCGATCCTCCGATTGAATCCAAACCGTCCACGTGTCCAGATCGGACGGTCCAAAATCACTCTGCCTTATTCTTCTCCTATTCTTATTTTTGCCTTTCTACGCAGATCTCCACCATTGGATGCTTTCATCCAATGGCCACGCTTCTCCCCGATGCCTCCAACGCAGTTTAACCTAAAAACGCAGGATTTCATAATGTTTTGTTTGTTTTGCAAGTTTCGAAGTTTTTTTCCCATACTACGAAGGAAAAGAAAGCCAAAGGTCACGATCTTTTGGCTTTTGGTTATCAAAGGGAAAGCGACTTAAAGGGCTTCATTCCACGTTTTATCAAATGCTCCATTGGCGGCGATACCATAAAGAGCCCTGCGCGGCCCTGCATAGCAACAAGACACTGTTTTATTCAAAGCACAGTTAAAGAGTATAAGTATTGAAGAACAGAGCGCAACAGAGAAGAAGATTGAAGACAGATTTGGGCAATTATGGCTAAGAATGATTATCAAAAGCCTAATTCCCTGAATTAAAACACGGTTAGCAGAAAATCATAAGTGTTTAATTGACAGAAAGGTTTCCACCGCTTCAATTATAGAGAATTGATTCCTCAGCTACCATAAGTGCCACCTGTGCCTCAAAGCATTCAAACAGAGGCTGAACTTATTGCAGAATCAGATATTTTGCCTCCGTGTAGCCAGGGAGTTACTTCTGCAAGGAAATAAATGCAAAAATATTTGCAGAGTTACTCCAAACATTACGCAGAGCCTCGAAGTCAAATAAAGCTCCCATCGAGCATTGATATTAATTGTAAAACAATTAATACAGTGATCCACCTGTAAACTTCTTCATCGAGCCCCTCAAAAGGCATAGAAGTCTCGAATATGTATTAATTTCCTTAAGAGATCTTTTATTAGATCTCACCTCCTCATCCTTCTATAAATACTTCTATAGAATATGAGAAAGTGTTGGTTGCAGAACTTTGAGATACATCTGAGCTTAAACTTTTGACTGTAAATAGTGTTCACTGGCCCTTGAAGCTCTGCTTGTAATAGATAAGTTAGGCTGAGATGAGTAGATGATTGCTGATCTAAAGCATTGGACTTAAAGCTGTAACTGGTTTGGAGCATCAATACAAGCTGATTTATGCGATCCTGGTCTATGTTGACGGTAATTTTTTTCTAATTGTAACTTGTTATTTTGTTTCCGTTTTCACAGTGTTTCATTTTCTCTTATAAAGAACAACATGCATAGAGTTAGGACCTACTGTATATTAGTAACCTTCTCTGACTGAGAATATTTATCTATATGTTTTTCTTCCAAACTGTGTTATTTAGGAATGATTTAATTCAATTTAAGCATAGGAATGTTGGCGTTCCCACGTCTTATTGCCTTAACTGAATGTTATTCTTGAATGTTATGTTCAGTATTAGTTAAGTAGAGATGAACTATGGAAGATATGGTGTGCTCTGGTCCTAGTTTTATCCCCAAAGGCTGTCTGAATTTTTCCCTTGGAATGTGTTAAAAGATGGCTAGTTTCAAAGTACTTACCAGATCTTAGGCCATTCTGTGTTACCTTTGTGTTGGTCTTGAAAATAACTAAGTAAAGCAGAGCTAGGAGAGGATTTGTGGTGAGCCCGGCCTGCTAGTTTCTACTCCAAAAGTTTCCTTCAAGTTTCCCTTTGTTTTTTAAAATGTTTTCTATTAAAAGTGTATCAAAGGCTGGCTAGTTTCAAAGCACTTACCAGATCCTAGTTTGATTTTATGTTCTTCTTAAGTGTTTGTCAAAGGCTGACTAGTTTAAAAGTACTTATCAGATCCTGGGTTGCTCTTTGTTCTGCATCTATTTAAATTCCCTTATAAGTGTATCATTTCATTCCATAAATCAAACTTCAAAGAGATCCTTAGACATAGATGACTTGCCCCATGGACCACTCTTGCCTCTTGATGTTCCAATTAAACCCTGTTATGACTCCATAGCCCAATGGAATAAAACCTGCAATTATCTATCTTTTTGGCCGAAGCTTACTCTAATTTCTTGCATCTTCTCACCTTTGAAACTCTTTGCACTTGGGACTTTCCACCTCAAACAGTAATCATGCTCAACCATCCAAAAAACAAACAAACCCTTGGCCTTCATAACTAGCCTAATATTATTACCCCAAAACTTCAAAGACAAATCCATCTTTGCACTTATTGGAGAGATCCCTCTCCGGATTCAGGAGGGCTAGATCCTAGAATCCCAAATTTGGTTGAAATAATGTTGCTTCTGCAGTTTTAGTCTCACCAATCTGCTAAAATTACAGATTCCTAGCATTTCTGGCGACTCCGCTGGGGAATAATTCCCTTAAAAAACTTCATAAAACTTCTGAGTAAAAAGCAGCCTTTTCAAGTACTACCAAAGAATGGTAATTATGATGAAAATTGTTTGAATCTGTGACAAACTAGGTAAAACCTAGGATTCTCTTAAGACTTTATCTAACCTTGAAAGATCAATTGGCTTAGCCATAAGAGTAAATTGTCTTTGTCTCATGACCGTAGCTAAGTTTTGAAACAAAGTTAGGATATTCTTAAAAAACCATACAACTAAAAAAGAACTCAGAAAACACAAAAATACTTCAGATTGGTATCCAATAAACATGGTGGTAGACCATAAAACCTTTTACCTCCTTAGGAGCTAAAAACTTCCACTTGGCGACTCCACAATCCTTAGCAGACCTTAAGACTCCACTGGGAAGAACCCTCATCATTGTAACATTAGTCAAACTCAGTTAGAGGACTGTAGGATTGAAATCTCTGCAAACAGATCAGGTTAACCTCTCAAATATTGTCATACCTAGTTGAAATTTTCCTGTTTATTTGGGTCTAAAAACACAACATAGTGGCTCCCAGAAAGATTCATACTAGAGCCTATCCTGACCCTGATCCACCTGAATTAGTTGATAACCTAGAAAGTATCCTTAGGAAGTCTCCTAGGAATAAATTATCAACTTTTTTCAGATCAGTCTTGAGAGCTAACTCAGTCCCTGAAAATATTTCAGCTCTACAACAATCACAAGTTGACTTAGTAAATCCATTTAGAACTAGGTCTCTTGGTGATTTAGATCAGTTAGATTCTGAGTCTTCACTTTCATCCCCGGAGACAAGTGAGCATCTTGGTAGCCGAGAAACAACGCCTCTTCATTTACATTTCCTTCACAATTTAGGTGTCTCTCATCCAAGATCAGCTCAACAATCTATTCCTGGTCCATCCACTTCTGCTCACCCTACGTCCACTGTTCCCATGCCACTTCAGCCCACTTTCCCTCTTGTTAATCCACCTCTTGTAAATCCACCCCCAGCACATATCATGGCAACATGGTATGCTCCCTTAGTCCTTCCTGCACTATTAGTCAATCTTCCACAAGACTATCAGTCCAAAATTCCATTATATGATGCTAGAAATGCTACAACTGCATCACAACATGTGGATAAGATGAATGACTACTTTGACATAAATGAAATTGATGATGATTCTGTCAAGCTTAGATTGTTTGCTCAGAGCTTAGGGGGAGAAGTAAGAAAGTGGTTCAAAGGTTTAGCCCCCCATAGTATTAATGATCTCCAAGCCTTCCATCAAACTTTCTTAAACAAATGGGAAGTAAAGAAGAATACTCTCCAAGTCATTTCTGATTACAAGAACCTCCATAGAAACATTGGGGAAAGTGTGCAGGCTTATTGCACTAGATTCAATAGTGTGTATAATGAACTCTCCCAAGAACTAAAACCTCCACAAGGCTCAGCTTTAAACAAGTTTCCTGAAGGGTTTGACCCTGAGATGGCCTATCAGCTAAGGGAGAGAGACTTTGCAACTCTTGAAGATATGCAAAGAGGCGCTCTTTCTGTGGAAGTCAACTTAATGGAAAAGAGAGCAAGAATGAAAAATGAAAAGAGAGTGTCTTTTAGAGAGGAATCTTCACCTTCTACTTCCAACTCAAAGATGGAGAAAATCATGGAGGAGATTATGAAAGAGATGAGCATAATTAAGAGAGCACAAGCAAGCCAAAACCAAAATGCTCCTCAAAATAGAAATCAGAACCATAATCAGAATTTTAGAAGGAACCAACCTCCAAACAGACCTAGGGAAGATGATCAACAGATCACTCGTCCCTTTCATCAAAATTATGTAAGTGAGGTTGAGGAAACAGATGAAATAACAGAGGAAGATGATATCAACATGTTCGGGGTAGAGGATGATGACTTTGAGATTCATTATGATACAAAACAAGGTCTATACACACCTTATGATGACAGAAGAGATGATGATGAAAATCATTATAATGACATGGAAAATGTCATCATAGAATCTAAAAAACAATATGACCTTAGAAGCAAAACCAGTCAACAAACCCCCAACAATAAAACCTCTGACAAATCTTCACAAAACGGCACTACGACCAAGCCTAAAATTTTCAAACAAAAGGGTAAAAGAGTGGCTGTAAATTCTGGTAATGATAAAGAGAAAGACACTCAAAATAAAGAAAAACAGAGTGCAGACATTAGTAGTACTAACACTTCAGCTAGTACTCCTGTGAAAACAATTTTTTCAAGTGTAAATAAAACAAATCAGCAAGTTGATGTTGCTGATAAAATGATAGCTAATAAGGCTGAAACCAACACTTTAAAGAGCCAAATTCCTTTCAGCCTGAAGCAAGAAATTTCAAAGATCAAAATCTTTGTTCCCTTGACTGAGTTAGCTGCCCAACATGTATATAGAACCAAAATTTTGAAGACTTCAAATATAGAAGAGAACAATGATACAGTCAATCTTAATGATGACTAGCCAGTGCTCATTTTCAGTCCAAAGATTGAAGGTAGATATCAAGAGGGACCTGTCCCTCCCTTTTATGTCAGTTTAAACGTTCATGACAAAATTTTGCACAATGCTATGCATGATTCCAGGGCTTCTCATAATTTAATGCCAAAAGTTGTAATGGAGAGCCTTGGTTTATAAATCACCAGACCATATAAAGACCTGTACTCCTTTGATTCCAGCAGAGTAAAATGATTAGGCTTAATCAAAGATCTTTGTGTTAACTTAGCCCAGATTCCAGCCAAAGGCTTAGTCATGGATATTTTTGTGGCCGATGTTCCCCCCAAGTATGGAATGTTGTTATCAAGATCATGGGGGGCCAAGTTACAGGGCACTATGCAAATGGACATGACCTATGCGACTATCCCTGTTTTCAATCAGACTAGAAGACTTTACAGGGAGTCTCATATGCAATACACAGTTACAAGTCAAGACAGACCACAAAACTCCCCTTTATACTCTGTAAACACATGCCTTGATTCATTTATCCTCTTTAATGAAGAAACATTAGATGAACAAGTAACTTTAACAGATTTAATGGCCGATAGAGAGGAGGAGGTAAATACCACAGAACTGTCAAAACAATTTGTTGAACCTTTAAACAACAACAAACCAAATATGGTTCTTGGACTACAAGTCATGCGTCCTTCGCTTTCAAACCTTAACACTCAAGAAAACGGTCTTCTACTTAACGAAAAACCTGAAGAGTCAAAACAAATTCAATTGAGTGCCGCTAATCATGAACAATTTGGAAGCACATCAATTAAAAAGGACAGTAACCAAACAGAAGAAACCGAAAACAGTCCTCTATGGAGTATGTATTTTGACGGGTCATGCACTAGAACTAACGCTGGTGAAGGTGTCTGGATTTGCAACACTGAAAACAACCACACAGAATGTGTTTCCTGTAAATTAAACTTTCAGTGTTCAAACAATATAGCCGAATACGAATCCCTGCTTTTGGGCTCACATTTGTTGAAAAAGTTAGAAGCCAAGAGAGTTAAAATTCACGGAGATTCTGAATTAATCATTAGGCAAGTCAATGGGGAGTATAATTCTCATCATCCCAGACTTAGGGCCTATAGAAACGATGTCGTGGACCTTTTAGAAACTTTCGAAGAGTCCCGTTTAATCTTTGTCTCGAGGAAGAAAAATGTTGCGGCCCACATCTTAGCCTACGCAGCTAGAACGCGCTTAATGCCATGTGAAACCAAAGACTGCACAACTCAAATCAAATTTAGACCAGCCGTGCCTGATAATGAAAAATATTGGCAGGTGTTCGATGGAGATAAAGAAATGGAAGACTTCATGCAATTCAGAAATGAATTCGAACTACACAGTTCGGACTCAGACTATGATACAGACTGCGGTGAAGAAAAATTTCTTGGCGAAGAAGAGCCATCTCCTGAGCTTATCAATATTAAATTTTTGACAAGCAAACTTATAAACAAAACAGAATTGAATGCAGAGTTAGAAACAGAGGAGTTAGAAACTCTGCACTCTAAAGATGAAAGTTTGCCTAAGGGTCTGGCCCCTTTAGAAGAGTTGTTCGATCTTAACGATGTGGAAAATAAACCAAAACTGGAACCTGTAGAGACTGAAGTGGAAGAGTGTAATATTGGCAGCAAACTTAAGCTGAAAATGATTAAATTGTCCAAGACTTTACCGACTCACATTAAACTTAAATACATCGAGCTGTTTAAAGAGTTCTCTGATGTTTTTGCATGGAGTTACGAAGATCTTAAATCCTACGACACTGAAATAGTACAACACAAAATTCCCCTCAAAGAAAAAAAAACCATTCAAACAGAAACTGTGAAGAATAAACCATGTCCAGTTACCATTGGTTCAGAAGTAGATCATGAAAATGTATGATGTTGGTATTATTGTCCCTATTAGATATTCTGAGTGGGTATCTAATCTAGTGTCTGTTAGGAAGAAAAATGGAGAAATTAGGCTTTGTATAGACTTCAGAGACTTAAACAAAGCTTCATTAAAAGACAACTACCCTTTACCCAAGATGGATCATATTTTACAAAGGGTGGTAGGGTCTAGAAGAATTTCTTTGCTAGATGGCTATTCAGGGTACAATCAGATCTTAGTTCACCCTGCTGATCGATTAAATACATCCTTTACTGTACACCATGGGGTAACTTCATGTATGTGAAAATGCCCTTTGGTCTAATGAATGTTGGAGCAACTTTTCAAAGAGCCATGGACATAGCATTCTCAGAGCAACTGGGCTTCTTCATCATTATCTATCTTGATGATGTCACTGTGTTTTAAAAAACAGATGAAGAGCACTTAGAACATTTAAGAAAGGTTTTCAAGAAGTGCAGAAAGTTTGGAATATCTTTAAACCCTAAGAAGACACTATTTGGTCTCCAAAAAGGTAAACTTCTTGGGCACATCATTTCTGAAGAGGGTATAAAGATAGATCCAAAGAGGATTGAGGCCATATTACAAATCTCTCATCCTCGAAAAATCAAAGAGTTACAGTCTTTCATCGGAAAGATTAACTTTTTAAGAAGGTTCATCCCCAACTTGGCTGAGCTCCTTAGGAATATCACAAACATGTTAAATAAGGAGCAAAGGGTGAAATGGACCTTGGAAGCAAAGAATTCCTTTTAACTGGTGAAACAAGCATTAATCAAAACACCAGTTCTTATAAGTCCTGATTTTTCAAAATATTTTTATATTTTCTCATTTGCATCAGAACATACCATAGCTGTTGTCCTTTTACAGAAAAATCCACAAGGACAAGAGCAACCTATTGCATTCTTTCGCAAGGCATTGAGGGATGCTCCTTTGAAGTATAACATTATGGAAAATCAAGCTTTTGCTTTGGTTAAAGCTTTGAAAGACTTCAGAGTGCACATCCTTCACTCACACATCATTGCCTTCGTCCCAAAATCATTTGTTAAAGACATTCTAACACAGGACCCATATGGTAAGAGAGGTAAGTGGATTTCTATTATCCTTGAGTATGATTTAGAGATAAAACCCACTAAACTCATCAAAGGCCAAGGTCTAGCTAGATTAATGGCCGAATCAAATTTTGAAGTTCTTGATATTAATATGATTAACCCTCTGGATGACCAAGAGGAACTCTAAACTCCCATTGTTGAAAATAATTTCATGAATTCCTCTTGGTATGCTGATATTGTTTATATTTTGCTTAAATTAAATACACCTCCCGGTTTGACAAAAACAAAGGGAAGGTTCCTAAAAATGAAAGTTGTAAACTATTGCATTGTTGATAGATGTATCTACTGGAAAAATGCAAGTGGTATATTGCTTAAATGTTTGCCTGAGTTTGATGCAGAAAGGGTTAAGCATCAGGTCCATGAAGGAGAGTGTGGAGGCCATTTATACTGGAAGACAACAGCCAACAAAATTTTGAGGGCTGGTTTCTATTGGCCTACTTTTTTTCATGATGTGCACAAGATGATCCTAGCCTATCATAAATGTCAACATTTTGAAGGCAAAAGAAAACTGCTACCCCTACCTCTGCATCCAATCACTGTTGAAGCCCCTTTTCAACAGTGGGGACTTGAGTTGATAGGAGAAATCCATCCACCATCTTCTGCCCAACATAGATGGATTCTCACTGCCACAGACTATTTCACTAAGTGGATAAAAGCCATTCCTTATAGGCAGACCAATGATTCAGTTATTATAAAATTCATGGAGACTAACATTCTCTCCAGATTTGGCTGTACTACCAAGATTATCACTGATAATGCAGCAGCATTTGGATCAAAGAAGATGGTTGAGTTCTATTATAGATATCAGATAACATTGGGGCATTCCACGGCCTATTACCCTCAAGGTAATGGACTTGCAGAATCCTAAAAAAAAAGCTGAGTAAACATAATCAAGAAACTGTTGGAGGACAACAAGAAGTCTTGGCACACAAAGCTGATTCATGCACTTTGGGCTGACAGATTGACTTTGAAGAAATCTATTGGTATGTCACCTTTCCAACTTGTGTATGGCACTGATGCAATTTTTCCAAACAGCCTTGGTGTACCAGTAATGAATTTGATTCAAGAGTTACAAACTGAAGAAAATGACATGATTAGAAGAATAAATTAGACCATTCATCTTCAGCAAACCAGAGAGGAAGTGTATAACAAAGAATTGCAGAAGCAGGACAGCATTAAAAAGCTTTTTGATAGAAGAAAAAAGGCCAGCAATTTCAAGATTGGAGAAAAAGTTTTAAAATGGGATTCAAGAAGGGAAGACAAGGGAAAGCATGGAAAATTTGACAACTTATGGCTTGGCCCTTACTCTATTCATTCAGCTGCTGGTAACAATGCATTTTTCTTGCAGGAGTTGAATGGAGCAGAATTGTTTGGGGGTCCTGTCAATGGCAGGATGCTTAAGCATTACTTCTCTTAATCAATTCTATGTTTTGAAGCCTTTTTATCTTTTTCATTATAAATATCTCATCCACCATTGCATTCAAAGTTAGAAAAATAAAAAATTTAAAAACAAAGAAAGAGAAAAGAGGGCAGATTGTAAAACAAGAAAGGTATAGCCCCATACCAAAAAAGAGAAAAAAATTCTGAAAGTGTGCAAGCTTAAATGCCACTCCTGAATAACACACTTCTAGTTATTAAAATAGCATAAACTTGACTAATTAGCTTTAAATTTTCTGCTGATAGGATAGTGAAATAGATTTGCCAAACTGTGTAATCTTGGCTTATCAGTAGATAGTTTAGGATAGAAATTAAAGGTTCAAATTAGCTCAAAATCTGAACCTAAGGTTTCAAAAGGAAATGACTCAAATCTGTTTTATTTTTTCTGAGTCAAAAGGATGTAAATCTGGTTCTAATTAGCTCGAAATCTGAACCAGAGAGCAAGAAAGAAACAACTCACATAAGAGTCAAAATAGAGCTGTAAAAAGAGAAGGCCATGATAAGAAACTTTCAGATCTTAAGCCTTCCATTTTTGTTTTAATTTTTCTGCAAAATGAATGTCTATGTGCAACTTGTTTTTATGCCATAGATTACAGCAACTCAAACAACTTAATCTTGACTTGACTGTTTTTTAATTTTATGTTTTAGAAATTAGAGAATAAATTCTGTTGGACAATTTAATCCCAACATACAGTAGATTAGGTAGAGAATCATATGGGCTCAACTATTTAATCTGAGTCCATGGAGAAATAAGGAGTAGAAATAGATTAGATTTCCTTCTTTTAAAAGAATAAAATGTTGTGAAAAGAGTTTTCCAATCCAAGTGCACTCTAATGAAGAAAAAATGCTAGATCAATAGGATTGGGTAGGTAGAAAGTTTGTATTGATGAAGGCCCATTTTTTTCATAGCTGCTAATATGTTCTCAGAGAAGATCATCCCAGCAAAGGAAGGGGAGGCCAAAGGATCAGGCAGAGGTTAGCCTCCCAGAGAATGCAAGTCTGAAGTTCTTGATGCCTTCAAGAAGGCATCATCCCCAAGTGGAGCCACTGTTAGCCACCTATAATATTTGTTATAGCAAAAGGTGGCTAAGACATTTTGAGCCTTCAAAGAACAACTTTCATTGCTAAAAATTGTTGGCTCTTGAAGACTCTTGAAGGCCTCATGCCTTAGTCCAAAATATTCATTGTTGTTTCCATTTTATACTCAGAAATTATGTTGATTTCATAAGAAGTAACTTCTGAAAAACCATCATTTTCCCCTTTCTCAAACCTTCATTTGCTCCCCTTTTTCTCCATAAAAAATCCCCTTTTGTTTCATGATTTCTTTTCTTCCCCTCATGAAAATAATTTCTACAAAGTTAAAGACTCACTCTTTAGCTTTGACGAAACCTCCAAAATCCATTGGAAACTTTGAAACTTCATAAAAAAATAAGTTTTATTACTATGGACTTAAGCCCCTTAGGCTAAGTCCTAAACAACTTCCCCCACATGCCTACACCTTGGAACCAGGTGCTAAGCTCCTCACGGCGCTTATCACATCGCAAAATTTCAAAGAGCGCAAGTCTTTGCCATGTTCCAAAAAGTTTCGATGTGATCAAGCATTTCTATTATAAAACCCCCGATTATATTATTTCTCATATAAACCATAAAACCCACCTCGGCGCTTAAAAACCTTGTAAAATTCCATTTCCTATTGTTCTTTTTTCTTTGTAAATTCTTAAAACCCACTTTCCCAAAGTTTAAAATAAAAAACTAAAGTCACGTGTTGAATATTTCAAATGCGTAGATTAAAAAGACCGATCACGCAATCGCAATCGGAGAAAAATACAATGGGTTGATTGAAAAGCCCGCATCAAACTTTCCGATACGATCAGGACTTATATGTATAAGATCTTCCCTCGCCTTTTCATTTCATATGACTTTCACCCGGGACCAAGTGTTAAAGATCCCAAGCACCATCACATCGCAAATGTTTAAATGGGTTGATTGAAAGACCAGGCCCGATGGCCTGATTGCGATTGGCCCCTTTTGTTTTATATACGCATCGGGCATATCACATTTCGTAAAGACCAAAGGCCCCACAGTCGGGCACCTGTCCACCTTATATAAAACTTTTTTTTATTCCAAAGTTTGAGTTTTCATATATCGCAAAGGTTTTTCCGCCAGTTCATTCTAAAACAAATCCCCTCCGTTGATCGACAACCGATCAAGCGGTCAGTGCTCCATTGCATCGGAGTTTTGAAATCGCATCGCATTTTTACATTGCATCCACTTGTTGCTCTCGCCGATCGTCCTTTCCCTGATTCACTTTTCGTCGTTGATCTGATCCTCAGATCAATGGTCCGTGCAAACTCGCATCACAAAACTCCATCGCATGCATTTGTTTGTTCCCCCGATCAGCCTTTCCCCCAATTTATTTTCCACCATTGATCTAACCTCAGATCAACAGCCTACGCTTCATCGCATTGCATGTTTCAATCGATCCATTTTCTCACCACCCCCGGTTGTGATCCCTGATTGCGATCCTCCGATTGAATCCGGACCGTCCACGTGTCCAGATCGGACGGTCCAAAATCACTCCGCCTTATTCTTCTCCTGCTCTTCTTTTTTCCTTTCTACATATATCTCCACCATTGGATGCTTTCATCTAATGGCCACGCTTCTCCCCGACGCCTCCAATGCAGTTTAACCTAAAAACGTAGGATTTCATAATGTTTTGTTTGTTTTGCAGGTTTCGAAGGTTTTTTCCCATACTACGAAGGAAAAGAAAGCCAAAGGTCACGATCTTCTGGCTTTTGGTTTTCAAATGGAAAGCAACTTAAAGGGATCCATTCCACGTTTTATCAAATGCTCCATGGGCGATGATACCATAAAGAGCCCTGCGCGGCCCTGCACAGCGACAAGACACTGGTTTATTCAAAGCACAGTTAAAGAGTATAAATATTGAAGAACAAAGCGCAACAGAGAAGAAGATTGAAGACAAATTTGGGGAATTATGGCTAAGAATGATTATCAAAAGCCTAATTCCCTGAATTAAAACACGGTCAGTAGAAAATCATAAGTGTTTAACTGATAGAAAGGTTTCGACCACTTCAATTATGGCGAATAGATTCCTCAGCTACCATAAGTGCCACCTATGCCTCAAAGCATTCAAACAGAGGCTGAACTTATTGTAGAATCAAATATTTTTCCTCAGCGCAACCAGGGAGTTACTTCTGCAAGGAAATAAATGCAGAAATATCTGCAGAGTTACTCCAAACATTACGCAGAGCCTCGAAGTCAAATAAAGCTCCCATCGAGCTTTGATATTAATTGTAAAACAATTAATACAGTGATCCACCTGTAAACTTCTTCATCGAGCCCCTCAAAAGGCATAGAAGTATCGAATCTGTATTAATTGCCTTAAGAGATCCTTTATCAGATCTCACCTCCTCATCCTTCTATAAATACTTCTGTAGAAGATGAGAAATTGTTGGTTGCAGAACTTTGAGATACATCTGAGCTTAAACTTCTGACTGTAAATAGTGTTCACTGGCCCTTGGAGCTCTACTTGTAATAGATAAGTTAGGCTGAGATGAGTAGATGATTTATGATCTAAAGCATTGGACTTAAAGCTGTAACTGGTTTGGAGCATCAATACAAGCTGATTTATGGGATCCTGGTCTATGTTGACGGTGATGTTTTTCTAATTGTAACTTGTTATTTTGTTTCTGTTTTCACTGTGTTTCATTTTCTCTTATAAAGAAAAACATGCATAGAGTTAGGACCTACTGTATATCAGTAACCTTCTCTGACTAAGAATCTTTATCTATATTTTTTTCTTCCAAACTGTGTTATTTAGGAATGATTTAATTCAGTTTAAGCATAGGAATGCTGGCGTTCCCACCTCTTATTGCCTTAACTGAATGTTATTATTGAATGTTATGTTCAGTATTAGTTAAGTAGAGATGAACTATGGAAGATATGGTGTGCCTTGGTTCTAGTTTTATCCCCAAAGGCTGTCTGAATTTTTCCCTTGGAATGTGTTAAAAGTTGGCTAGTTTCAAAGTACTTACCAGATCTTAGGCCATTCTGTGTTACCTTTTTGTTGGTCTTGAAAATAACTAAGTAAAGCAGAGCTAGGAGAGGATTTGTGGTGAGCCCGGCCCGCTAGTTTCTACTCCAAAAGTTGCCTTCAAGTTTCCCTTTGTTTTTTAAAATGTTTTCTATTAAAAGTGTATGAAAGGCTAGCTAGTTTCAAAGCACTTACCAGATCCTAGTTTTCTTTTATGTTCTTCTTAAGTGTTTTTCAAAGGCTGACTAGTTTAAAAGTACTTATCAGATCCTGGACTACTCTTTGTTCTACATTTGTTTAAATTCCCTTCTAAGTGTATCATTTCATTCCATAAATCAAACTTCAAAGAGATCCTTAGACATAGATGACTTGCCCCATGGACCACTCTTGGCTCTTGCTGTTCCAATTAAACCCTATTATGACTCCATAGCCCAATGGACTAAAACCTACAATTATCTATCTTTTTGGCTGAAGCTTACTCTGATTTCTTGCAAATACTCACCTTTGAAACTCTTTGCACTTGGGACTTTCCACCTCAAACAGTAATCATGCTCAACCATCCAAAAAACAAACAAACCCTTGGCCTTCATAACTAGCCTAATATTTTTACCCCAAAACTTCAAAGACAAATCGATCTTTGCACTTATTGGAGAGATCCCTCTCTGGATTCAGGAGGGCTAGATCCTAGAATCCCAAAGTTGGTTGAAATAATGTTGCTTCTGCAGTTTTAGTCTCACCAATCTACTAAAATTACAGATTCCTAACAGCAGATACCCAAAGAGTCTGTGAGATCTCAGTGGCCATGATCGGTTTATCTAGGATTAGTTTGTCCTCTTGTTTTAAACATAATGGGAACTAAGTTAATAAATTCCATTCGAGCATTGAAATCATGCTCCTGAGTCGTATACTGATATCTGAAATGAACCAGTGCCACCTCTTCGATCAAGGCTTGTGACTTGTGTAATTTTCCGTATGTATGGCAAATTTTCATTGTCAAGTTAGTTTTCTTTCTAAGTTTATATTGAGAGTGAAAATATCTATTACTCTGGTCACCCACCTTGATCCATATGACCCTACTTTTCGTTCTAATATCCTCTTCCAGGGAGCCCAAGATATTTTTTCTCGGATATGATTAATATATAAATTTGAAAAAAAATAAAGGGTCTCCCGGATCATTTAAAGACCTGCGCTTCTCCTCTATCTCTCTTAGAGCTCAGATCTCAACCTCTTTCAACGATTTTATCCAGATACGTGTATCCCTGTTTAACCTCATAAGTTTCTGACATATGTGAACCATCCCGACTGTGTGAGGAATCTTCATTGGCTCTAGCCAACTCCTTTTCACCAATGACTGAAAGAACTCCATCTGTAACCATTTTGAGTTGAATTTGAAAGGGTATATATGACCCTTTAGCATGCCTTCCCACCGAAGTAAAATAGGATTGTGGTCGGAAATAAAAGAAGGATCATTTCTGTGCATAACCCCTCCAAAATATTTGTGAAAGTATACCAACAATTTATAGAAAGAGTTGGTTGAAGAAAAATATACAGATTATGTATGTAAGGAGTTGGTTTTTGCATGAGCTGGCTTAAAATTTGATCGAGGTGAAAATCAGTAGTCACTCATCATTCATTAAGCTGTTTTTTTTGGGTAATTAGTTAGTTAGTTAAATCCAATTTTTTAGGTTTTTTGAATTCTTAAATGATGTTTTTTCAACAATTTATGGGATTAGTAATCGTCATACCACACCCTAGTTCTAAATAAAAGTTCTAGTCCTTAAACATTGTATCCAAAAGTATTTCGGAAAAAAATGATGTACCAATTCACTACCTCTAAGCCCAGAAACATCTAGGGAACTTTGTTTATGTTAACAGATTATTATTTCGGCCTCTTTTAATATCTTTTGCAAATGCATGTAGTCATCCTCTCTTTTTTTAGAGATAGTTACCATTATTCTAAGAAGTATTTTGTTTTATAGAATTTTTCAATTTTATTTTTTAATAAAAGTTGGGTCTTTACCATTTTACTATGCTATTTATTATATTTCTCTATTTGTGTGTTTCATTTTCTTTCCTATCTTATATTTCATTCTTTATACAATCTAAATTAGTGGTATCAAAATGACATTGCTACTTATTGTTTCTAGATTTACTAAAAGAGGTTTTCACTTTAAGGGATTTAATCCTTCTCTAAGCTTGCTAAATCCATGGCTAAGATGGATCTACATTGATCTCTCTATCTCACACACACACCATGTGTAATTTTTCTTTGTTTAAAGTAAATTTTTGAATGCAAAAATGGATTCAACACCTTGAAAATCCTCTTGGACTCTTAGATTATATAGACTACACAACTAAAACATGCAATTCCAACAAATATTTACTAGACTTAAACAAAATTGGCTTAAAAATATATGTGAAAAGATGACCAAAATGTCTAATAGTAAGCCTACTTGAAATATTTTAACAATAAAATTTCATTTTTTCAAATATTTTGTATATTCTAGAATTGAAATATTTTATATGTGAACAACATTTTTCACATAAATAATCTTTTTATTATTGATATATTTTTACATACACTTAACCTTGCATGCTAGAATTATTTTGTTTATTATGCACGATGATATCATTTATATTTTTTAAATGTCACATACCAATTTCATGTTAAGAATTAAATGAATTGCACTTACATCCATATTACTTAACCTTGCATACTAGAATTATTTTGTTTATTATGCACGATGATATCATTTATATTTTTTAAAAGTCACATACCAATTTCATGTTAAGAATTAGATGAATTGCACTTACCTCCATATTACTTAACCTTGTGTTGGGTGTGGAGTCTGATTATCTTGTTTATTTTGTATCACATCATTGGACCCCTGTACCTTAATGGGGTGGCAATGCCGCCCGTAATTAAACACTGCCTAGGGTGTCCGCGGGGGGGGGGTTGCGACGTTATGGAGCCTGACCCTGGTGGGGGGTTTTGGGGGCAGCACCCTCGAAGCTAAAAACAAAAGTAAAATTGCCTTGTAAAAGTATAGTAATTTCTAGTCAATCTGAGCCGTTCATTAAGCAGATGATCTGACGGTAGAAGTTATGTTTAGTTTAGGATTTTTTGCCTTAGAAGGCAACCCCTCGCATATATGAGGGTATTTTATTTCAGCTATGTATTGTATTTGTATTCTCAGAGTGAGAAACAGATAGGGAGACTGTGAGAGACAACAGAGGATATTACAACAGATCTGTTGTAGGTTGTGTCTCTTCATTTTACTAGATAATAGAAAGGAAGGACTGGCTGTTCGGGGTGGACGTAGCCCAAACTGGGTGAACCATGTATATCTGTGTCTCTCTGGTTTTATGTGTTTTGTGTACTTGTGTTTTCCGCATATTTTATGTATTCCATTACTCTGTAATATATATTTTTGTAACAATTGGTATTAGAGCCGAAGGTCTATTTGGCTGATAAAATCGTATGAAATAAGGGTTCCTGGTTCGAGTGGGAGCAATGGCGGAAGATGGTAAATTTAGGGTCAAGAAATTTAACAGCCAAAACATCCCGCTGTGGAAGATGCATATGGAAGATTATCTGTATCAGAAAGATTTGTACCTACCATTAAGCGGAAAAACAAAGAAGTCGACAGCTATGACAGAAGAAGAATGGGAGATTCTCGATAGAAAGGCACTCGGAACAGTACATTTGTGCCTCGCGGAGTCGGTAGCCTTTAATATTTCGAAGGAAACAAGAAAAAAGGGTTTGATGAAGGCATCAGCTAAACTATATGAAAAACCCTCAGCCTCAAACAAGGTATTTCTTATGAAACGTTTATTCAATATGAAGATTTCGGAAGGTGGATCTATTTCAGACCATTTAAATGATTTTAATACAGTTACCAGTCAGTTAAGTTCTATAGGAGTAAGCTTTGATGATGAAGTTAGGGCTCTTTTATTTCTGTGCTCATTGCCAGAAAGATGGAATGGTTTAGTTATGGCCATTAGTAACTCTGTCTCTGGATCTAGTACTTTAAAGTTTGATGATGTTGTCGGTGCTATCCTTAGCAAGGAAATGCGACAGAAAAGCTCCGGTGAGACATCGGGTAATTCTTTGAGTGCAGAGTCTAGGGGAAGAAAAATGGAAAGAGAAAAGAGCTCAGGATATCGCAATAAATCAAGGAAAGGCAGATCCAAGTCCAGATCGGGGATAGTGTAGTAGAAATGCGGAAAGAAAGGACACCTAAAGAAAGACTATAGATCTCAGAAGGGAAAAGAAGGAGACGCATAGCAATAAAACAATCATGAAGCAAATGTGACAGGTGATGCGTTACAAGATGATTTGATTCTTTCTTTTGAAAATGTTACTGATTCCTGGGTGGTAGTTTCAGGGGCCTCATTCCATGCCACACCTGATAAGAAATATTTTCATGACTATGTTCAAGGAAATTTTGAACAAGTTCGTTTGGGTGATGATAAACCCTGTAAAATTGTTGGAACAAGTAAAGTTCCTGTAAAACAACAGAATGGAAACCAATGGCTATTAAAGGAAGTAAAGCCTGTTCCAGATCTGAAGAAAAATATGATTTCAACAGGGCAGTTAGGCGGTGAAGGTTGTGTGACAACTTTAACAGATAAAACTTGGAAGGTCACCAAAGGAGCCCTAATAATAGCAAAAGGCGAAAAGGTTGGTACATTGTATTTGTGCAATGGTATTTCTAACTCTGTTAATGCTTTAACTTCCAAAGGAGTAGATGCAACATTATGGCATCATAGGCTCGGACACATGAGTGAGAAGGGGATGAAGATTCTTCACTAAAGAAATTTGTTGCTGGTTGAAGAATGTTGATTTGGATTTCTGTGAGAATTGTATTTATGGAAAACAGAAGAGATTCAGATTTCTCAGAGTTGGGAAAGAAAAGAAGAGAAAAAAATTAGAGCTTGTGCATACAAATGTGTGGGGACCTGCTTTGGTTGAGATTGAGATAGGAAAAAAGTTGAAGTGTCTCAGATCAGAAAATGGAGGTGAATATTGCAGTAAATATTTTGATAGGTACTTCTCAGAGCATGGAATTCGTAGAGAGAAGACAGTTCCAAGAACACCACAAGAAAATGGTGTGTCAGAAAGAATGAACAGAACAATCATGGAGCATGCAAGGTGCATGAGATTGCATGCAGGATTACCTTACAATTTTGGGCAGATGTTGTAGATACTGTTGTTTATCTAATAAGCAGAGGGCCTTCAAGTTCCCTAGATGTTGGTATTCCAGAGGAAGCATGGACAGGTAAAAAGGTAAACTACTCTTTTTTAAAGCCTTTTGGCTGTGAGGCCTTTGTCCATATTAATAAAGAAAACAGAACAAAGCTCGAGGAAAAATCAAAGAAATGTACCTTTATTGGATATGGTGTTAATGATTTTGGTTATCGCTTATATTATTATGAAAATCACAAAATCATTAGGAGAAGAGATGTAATATTCAATGAAAACGTCTTGTCTAAGAATCAGTTGCAGGAAAGAAACATGAAAAAGAAAATAAAGAATACATAGTTCTTGATGAGATCACAGAAAAAGTAAAGGTGCCTGAAAATAATAATAATCAACAGCCACAACAACAACAACCTCCACAACAATAGCAGGCACCTCAAACACCTGAAAGTTGTGTCAGAAGATCTACCAAGATAAGTAGACCCCCTAAAAAATACTGTCCTTCATTATATTATTTATTGTTGACTGATTCTGGTGAACCCGAATGTTATGAAGAAGAAATGCAGGTTGAAACCAGAAAGAAGTGGGAGCTAGCCATGGAAGAAGAGATGGACTCCTTAATACATAACCAGACTTGGGACTTAGTCAGGTTGCCTGCAGGTAAAACTACATTGCACAATAAATGGGTTTACAGGTTGAAGGAAGAAGATGGAAGAAAACAAAGGTATAAATCTAGACTTGTGGTGAAGGGGTTTGCACAAAAGAAAGGTATTGATTTTGATGAAATATTTTATCCTATTGTTAAGATGACTTCAATTAGAACTATTTTAAGTCTTGTAGTAGCGGAATATTTGCATCTTGAAAAATGAGATGTAAAGATAACATTTCTCCATGGAGATTTGGAGGAAGAGACATATATGCAGCAACCAGAAGGATATGAGGTCAAAGGGAAGGAAAAATTAGTGTTCAGACTAAAGAAGAGCTTGTATGACTTAAAACAGGCTCCAAGGAAGTGGTATCTAAAATTTGACAAGTTTATGTCTGAACAAGGTGTTGATGGGAAAAAATGTCTGGCCAACAGTAGGGGATCTCCCAGGTAAAGAGTCCCAACTAGACTCTAAACCATTTGGAATAGGGATCCCGTTTGGGGTGTGGGTTCGGCTACTGCTTGATACTCCTTTTCTTTGGTCTCAATAGGACTTTGCAAACCTAAGGACGCACGCTTATTCAGATGACACAAAACAGACGACTGATGAATTATAATGGTCAAACAACACTATGCGTAGCAAGACGAGTTGTAAAGCATGGAGCCGAAGGAGATGCTGTTAGCAGCACGTCATTAGGGTCATGCTTGTAAAATTTATTCTGACCACAAAAGAAATAATTCCTTATGGTAGAATACCCTTCACTTCCTTGAATGATCACGGTGATAGTGTAAATGTTAACAAACAGAGTTATCAGCATTCATTAAAGCAGAAACATAGATTTAACACCATTAACACACTTCTAGAAAACTATAATGCATCATGATGTAAACAGAGAGACAGTTTCATTAACCAAAAGATGTTAGAAACTAAACATGTAATACTCATAGTGTTCATGCATTAATCAACATCAGATCCAACAATGGATTTTTACAAGTGCTCGTATTCATAATCAAAATGTGCAGTCCTTCTATACAATGTTATTCTCTTTAAGTCTCTAAAAGAAAAGTCCCCTGGTACAAGTTCCCGAAGGAAGTATTTGTAGAGCAAAGCTTGCCCTTTAGGGCTCCCTGAATTTTCACTTTCCCGACTGTTGGGTTGCCTTGTGACCCAGTCTGTTCTGCGACCTGCGACCCGAGCCACTATTGCGACTTGCGACCTGACTAGATTTTGTGACTTGCAACCTCACTGGATTTTGCGACTTGCGACCCAGTCGCTGGGTTGCTAGGTTGCGCCGACGAGATTTTAACAGGGAGTGTGACTATGTGACTCGACAACTTGAGGAAATCTGCGACCTCAAGAAATCCACGACCTGCAACCCGAGGAAATTTGCAACCTGTGACCTTAAGCAAATCTGTGACTTGCGATCTCAAGTAGATTTGCGACTTGCGGCCTTTCCTTTGGTGATCTTTCGATTTCATAGCAATATTCCTTATCCCGCATCCTTTGCTTTGAAAAGGGGCCCTCTTACTTGCTGGGAAAAACTTCGGCTAATCGTGTAGACCAACAGCTTCCACCTGTAGTCGCATAGCTTAGGTTTCATGTCTTCCTTGATTGAATAATAATGTTAGGGGCGTATTTAATTAAAAGCACGAGTGAAAATGATAACTTTAGACCCCTGTTTGGTTAGAAGTTGTGTCATTAAGTTATCAAAGAGAACGACTTGTGTAGGCTTTCCCAATGCCCCTTTAATCATTGTACTTTATCCTCAACATTTTCCATCAGACTCCATCAAGCTAAAGCTATTCTTGGCATGAGGGAGTGCTTCGATCTTCCCATGCTCAGCTGCTCTAGTTCGCTTAGTTGTTAGAGCACACCAGTAGATAAGGAGTTGAAAACCATGTAAATTTAGAAATGGTCTTGAACGGTACTCTTTTGAACAAAGGCACATGCTCATCTTCAAACACCTTGTATCCTTTTGATGGTGCAGTGAAAACAAAATGAATTCTCTCCCAAGACTAATTACCTGGAAAATTCTATATCTCCATGTAGGCAAAGTAGCACCATTTCAAACTATGGTCTTAAAAACCGTTGTAATGCCACCATAAACAAACTCAGCCAGGTATATTTAAACCCACCACTATAAAATGATGCCCACTGTATTAACATATGCCATTTGAATAACCATAGGCTCCATGTGAATTATTAATAAAAGTTTCATGTACATGTGCAACACCACTTCAAATTGTTTTGGAAGATGATGGATATCATTCAACTTCTCGTGTAAACTAGCCTGTTTCCGCGACCTGGTGACCTTGTCCCATAGTCGCATGGTCGGGTGGTCACACCTCGGATGACTTTGTGTGTTCCAAGACCTGGCGATTTGGTCGCACAGTCACATGGTCGGGCTCCCTTGGATTTTTTTCACTTGATCCTTATCTTCCAAGCGCTGCGAAATTTCCGCATGCACTGATATGGCTTCAAAATATGTTCGCTAATTACAAGTTATGAGGATGACATGTGCATGCACAAGGCTCATCCAAACGATAAGTGATAGCATAGCACCGGTCTCTTTCACGAATCTCAGCTGCAATGAATGGAGGCGATTTGATGACCTCATGAAATTTCTCTACTCTATTGATTATGTATAACAAAGAGAATCTAGAAGGCTTGATTTTGACCAGCAAACACATGATGCTTCCCACAAGGGTCGACCGTTCGAGCTTTGTTCTCTAGGAGCCTCGTTTTAAACCTTGAGGATCTTACCTGCGTGGGTTTCAGTTTGCAAAGACAACGTAATATAACCGGCCTTCTATCCGGATGGAACGATTAACCTTTTAATACTAGCTTGAGTTTTATGTGTGGGGTTGCATGGCTTTTTCTTTTTCTCCTGAGTGCTTTTCATACGACTCAGCGACTCGAGAAGGAATGCGACCTCTCAGTGGTCGCATAGTCGCAATTCTGGGTAGGTCACATTATTCATTTGCTTGGGTAATTTTGCGACTCAGCGACCTGGGCAGAAATGCGACCTCCCAATGGTCGCATAGTCGCAATTTTTCCTGAGTTGCAATGGATGCATCCGAGGTTGATTCACGATCTTGCGACCAAGAACACTCAAAGACTTGACCGTCTTCATTATGCACTCATCCTCCGACCTTGGTGCTGTGTCTACATCGTGCGTTACAACATTCATGCTTTTTTGTCATGATGAGGACTGTATCTCTGGTAACGCACACATATATCACGTGCACGCATCCTTTTGCCATCAACGTGAGATGAACGTGCCATGCCGTGCAAACGATCATCCCCATCATTTTCGTTTCTGCTACGTACCTAATCCACTGAAATATATCCTAGCAGGTCGGGCAAATGGCAACAACCTGCAATGCATTTTTCAGAGCCACTCTGACAAGACTAGTATTTGTTCACTGCAATACAATTATAAGATGCTAGTACAACCACTTTCATACAATCCAAAGGGTCAAGGAATTTGCTAATTGTAACGTAAAATGAATCTTTATTGCAAGATCATCTTCATGGCTGCAGCAGCTTTTACGATTGCCCATCAGAACCTTCAGGTAGATTTCACAGAGGCAACACACTATTCTTGACAAGCGTCTGTGGTGTGATATCCTCTGGTCTGCCGGGTGTTACACGAATTGTAGTTCAGGAGTTTTTGTGCGACCATGCGAAATGACGCTACTGAAGTTACATTACAACCGTTGCATAAAATCCAGAACTTCTTGTTCTGGTAGGACTCGGGCATTGGTGTCAAAACAACCTCTTTGCCAAGTTTCTCCCACCTTTGAAATATCACAAACTGACTTAGAACACGCTAGAAAAAAGAACTGTAGGTGCTGTTGTATCTCTTTGAAACAGTCGATATGAATAGAATGTTTGAAACAATGGAACAAATTATCCCATCCCCCCAGTTATACATATACCACAATCCATCACAGTGGTATTTCTGTTTTGAGATATCATCATCAAAAGGCGTGCAAGTTTTACAAAAGTACTTCCCCATGCAGATCCTGCAGTTAATACACACTTGATGAACATCTTGTTCAGTGTGAAAAAGTGAACAAACGACCCCTTGGACTTTGTGTCGAGAGAACATCATGTCTCTGCTGGATCTTAACATTAACAAAATTCTTTGCTTCATTGTGACAGTGTCTACAATAAAAAAAACCTCATTGCAACATGGTGCTCTAATATGGCATCTCTGCTTATCATGTGAGAAACTTTTGTCTTTTGATATTAACGGAATTATCATAAAATGTTTTCTGATGCCCAGTGTCTTCCTGTTTCATTGGGTGATGGATGTGTTCTTTTGTTAACCTGTGTGACTAATCTTCATCCGATATGGTTTGAAACCATAACTCTGCACCATTTAAAACATAGGTTATAGCTTGTCGTAATTTCACAACTCTTCTTTTCTTTTGACTGTAATTGCACCATAGTTATTATAACATTTCCACTATAGACTTGTTATCAAGTTCCGCTCCATGTTTAGACATAAATTTTGATCGCTATATATATCCACTACAAGTGTTTTACCATGGGTCGAAACTCCACCATAGAAATATTCGAGCCCATTTGTAATGTTTTTCATATGGTTTGGCTCCACCATCTTACATGGTTTTGAAACCATATTGTTTTTCCACCCTAGTTTAATGTTTAAAACCATAACCTTGGTCCATAGATTTGCGGCCACCATGTAGCTTAGGGTTAGTAAATATTGTTTCCCAAAGGTGTGTCTGATATTTGAAACTGTGCCATTGTCTTGCCAACACCAACATGTGTGCTTTCACACTGTTGCTAAACACAAAAATGCCTTTGAATGGGATTGTCTTTCTTTAGGGAAATCTTCTGAGTCCACTTTCTGCACCTGGGCTATACTTCAGGTTAGACTTGTTGAATTGGTGAAATGTGTTCCTTTCTATGTATGCATCGACATTAAGCTGGTATTGTGTAGGATCTTCAAAACTTCCTTTAAGGTGAGATATCTACCATCTCGGAATGTAAATACCTCGTTCGGTCCCTATTTAAGATTATATTTGATAAATCATAGCAAATGCTTCTGGTTCATGCGAGATGGCATCCGGTACAGACATTTCCAAATGGAGTGATTCTAAGAATCCGATGTACATTAGTGAAGAATGTTTTTTTTGCATCAGTGACATAAAAGTTCTTTCTCTGATAAACATGTACCACACCATCCTCCTCCTCCCTTGTTCCACAAATGTGGCCTAGTTTTTGAGCTTAATTTTATTTCCCTCGATGTCGTGACAGCATTGATGAGTTGGTCACCCATGGGATTGACCTGTATGAAACATTATAACATCAATTAGTTCACCATTACCTTTTGAGAATGGTGCCCCTAGATAAATTATATGAGACCAACAAGCTGAAGCGAAGTACTCAAACAACATGCTTAATGACCCATGGTGAGAGGGCTACTAATGTACATCCTCAATGCACAAAAAAGTTCCTATTCAAGCGTGTGCTGAATGATCCCTCCCACACATGGTGTGATTGCAGCAACAACGTCTGAGCATGATGGTGAGAAAGCTCATGAGGGGTTGGGGATAGGTCACGAGGATGTCACCGACTACAGGCCGGGTGAAAGACCTTAATGGCTAAGCAAGTAGAGGAGAACCCAAAATTTTGAATATACCCCAAAATTTTGGGTGGTGTTGTAGCAGCTACAACAAATGGCGAACCACTGGTAGAATCCAGCATCTCTGCCAACAGCATAACAATAGTTTGAGTCCAGATGGTGATGCAAGGGGATATTAAACAAGTTCTATGTGTACCTTTTATATTACTTTGGCCCTTACAGATATGCCCAGTCCTTGTTCCTCAGCTAGGTCTCATTAATCAGAACACATCAAAGCGGAAGCTCATGGACGCCAGTAGCTCGTTGATGATGTGAAAAGCAGGGCAGCGGGTTTATTATTTTCAGGATTTTTTAAAGTAAGTTTCCGGTGTTGCTCCACTGTCAGCAGGCCAGGATAGTACCTCGGTAGAGTCACTTCAAGAAAGCACAAGCATTTCTCCGCTGCCAGTGAGCCTGGTTAGTACCCCGGCGGAGTCATTGCATTACCTCTCTGCGCAGGGAGCCTTTCTCAATCCTTTAACTTTATTTGTTTCATGTGCTTGTAGAACTTATTTTCATGTGTTCGCGACACTTATTTTTTGTGGCAGATGAGGGATCCGGTCTTATTTTACAAGAAAGAGAGGTTGTTTATTGTTTTACAGAAACTGAAAGATATCCTGACTTGGGTTTGCCCTTGTGCCAAACCTTCACATCCCATCTACCACAATAGGCGAAGTGTGAAAAATAGATCATTAAGATTTCCAAGACTATGTTGGGCACAAGGCTTAGGCTTACGGGTATTGGGCCATTCAAACTCATTAGGTCTCCCACAAACAACTGGCTCGTATCTCCCCGGCTAAAATGTTTAGACTTATAGGCATCTTGTTGAGAATGCGACTTCGATGACCTATCCTGAGAGAAAGCTACCACTTGAGATAGCCACTGCAACCTCACACAAAAAATGGGGTTACTGTTTCAGCAATCGGGGCAAAACAAGTCCGCAAGGTGGTAGGGTTTCAATGGAGGCTCATGCAGTGATAGGCGATATGTCGAAAATATTCAAAGCTATATCAACAACCTACAAAAATGATGTGAGGAAAAAAGTGTACGACGAAATGTAATAAACGAGGCTCAAGATGCAATGCAACGCCATGTGCGGGAATGATCAACCAGTTGTAGGTGGAAAAAGGGGGATAATACAAGCAGTGATTATTTATGCAGCAAAAAGAAAAATAAAAGAAATGAGTGAAAAACAATTGTAACATGATGATGCCTAAGATAATAATCGTAAGCAAAATAGCAGACACACTTTTAAATCATAAAGTAAAAATTTCGCAAGTAAACCTAATTAAACTTTGAACTAAATTTTTTTATTAGCAGGTCCTACCTAGCCTACACCTAAAACCCTAGTTTAACCAATGAGGTGGTCGGGTTATGTGAAATCATATTTCCAGTGCAGCCACCACATTAGTTCCCATCCTGCAATAACAAAAATGCTCGGGATCAGAGCTAGCATCCAAAAATGTGCATCAAAAACAAAACTTACCTAAAGAGCATGTGCAACGGCAAGGAGATCATGGATACTTACCAGAGAACATGCCAGAATGGATTGTGCAAGATGAATTCCACTCTCATCCTGACGCACAACAATATGTTCTTGAAACTTAACATTTTTTATGGATGACACACACCCATTCATGCACAACCCTAGGTCCGACAGGAGGGGGGTAAGCCATTGCCTATTTACGAGTATATTCATCGGATGAGGATAATCGGTTTTGTGGAATGGAAAAAATAAGAATGTGCCAGGAAAATTATAGATGCTTGCGCATCCAAGTGCAGAAACCTTAATTTTGAAAACCCTAGTTTGGAGTTGCTCCTCGGTTTTGTCAGGATCGGAAGGACTAGGGGTAACTGCCGGTAGAAATGGAAGTGCTTTGATTCCCTGATGGGTACTCGAATCTTCATAAAGCGGATTATCGAATTCTGGTGTCTTCATATGCTCGGCCAAGAGATACGAGTGATAGTCCTCAGTGGTATGAGTGAATATTTTTTCAGATAAGCAGTGATCGCTGGAACCATCGATTTGATCAAGTTGGGTACCTGGCATGTTAGGCTCCCCGAGAGTTACCAATTGGGATGGATCAATAAATGGGACATCTTGAGGTTTCCCAGATAGGAGATCGCTCCTATGGCTGTCTAAAGATTTCTGGTGAGAAAGATCAGATCTAAAAGATTCATCAATTTTGCTCTGTGATTGTGAAACACCATCCGTGTGCTTATGATTGTCACCAATAATAGTATAAGGAAATTTTGAATGTCTCAAAGAAATTACTGGTGTGGCGGACTCATGAAATAAATCGAGGAATAATGAACGAAAAGATTGAGCCGCAGGGGTGTTAACTGTACAAGGACTTTCATCTCACATATCGATGTTATCCAAAGTGAACAATGGTCTTGCATGCCTAGGATGGTCCAATGATTTTGTAAGGTCAACTTTATCTGGGACAAGAGTTAATTTGTTATTAGCGTGTGAATAATATTTAGGACTATGTCTAGGGAAACATTCAATGAGCTCGAGATAGGTCTCATGAACCGAGAGAGATAATGAGCCACTATGGTTTTAAAGCTCTGATTCGACACGGTGCGTGAAAGTTTCAGAGGCAGCATAACAAGTTTTATCTTCTTTCACACGTTTATCATCGCTCAGAACTTTCGAGGTCACAACTCCACTACCCGAAAATTCAGGAGGAAGAGCAGGAAAATCACAAACAGTAATACTCTCCTTGGAGGCCTGAATGTCATCTGGACTCGGGGATATGCACAAGGAAACATTAGGGATGCAGTCTGAACATCTGGAAACTTGCGGGTTGTCATAGGGAACACTAGGATCAGACTGGGTTGTTACTTGAAATTTTTCAAGGGAAACGAGGATCACATACCTGAACTGTTCACTTAACAATTTCCAATCAACATCCTTTTCAGGGAACTCAAAACAATAATGAACAAATTTGATAGAGAATTCATCTAGAGGTTCCCGAGGTTCCATTCTGATGTCATTTAAATTTATAAATACCTTTTGAAAATCATACCTGTGAAAAGCTCGTTGTAATTCACTAGCGAGTTGTTCAAACGAATGGATGGAAGCTTCCGGCAATGTGAGGCACCATTGCTTAGCGCGACCTTCAAGAATGAGGGAGAAAAGCAATCAAATCAAACCTTCATTGTCAATTTTGTAACACTCACCCAAGTCACAGAAATCTAAAAGGTGTTGGGTTATGGACACTCGGTTTTCACCATCGAATTTTAGCTGGGACAAGTGATACATAAGTTCATCATGGATGAAGCATCGAGGCTCATAAAACTCTGACAAACATCTCGAGAGGATGATTTGGGGATGAGCCATTATAGATATGAGATTAACTGTAGGCTCTAAGGGCTTAGCTTGTCATATGGCCCTCCTTCTAGCACCAATTCTGTTGACGGGAAAAAAATTTCCGACCAACAACATGGGATCTCCCTGGTAAAGAGTCCCAACTAGACTCTAAACCGTTTGGAATAGGCATCTCGTCTGAGGTATGGGTCCAGCTACCGCTTGATACTTCTTTTCTTTGGTCTCAATCGGACTTTGCAAACCTAAGGACGCACGCTTATTCAGATGACACAAAACACACGACTGATGAGTTATAATGGTCAGACAACACTATGCATAGCAAGATGAGTTCTAAAGAATGGAGTCAAAGGAGATGCTGTTAGCAGCACGTCATTAGGGTCATGCCTGTAAAAGTTATTCTGACCACAAAAGAAATAATTCCTTATGGTAGAATACCCTTCACTTCCTTGAATGATCACGGCGATAATTTAAATGTTAACAAACAAAGTTATCAGCATTCATTAAAGTAGAAACATAGATTTAACACCATTAACACACTTCTAGAAAACTATAATGCATCATGATGTAAACAGAGAGACAGTTTCATTAGCCAAAATATGTTAGAAACTGAACATGTAATACTCATAGTGTTCATCCATTAATCAACATTAGATCCAACAATGTATTTACAAGTGCTCGTATTCATAATCAAGATGTGAAGTCCTTCTATACAATGTTATTATCTTTGTGTCTCCAAAAGAAAAGTCCCCTAGTACAAGTTCCCGAAGGAAGTATTTATAGAGAAAAGCTTGCCCTTTGGGGCTCTTTGACTTTTCACTTTCCCGACTGTTGGGTTGCCTTGTGACCCAGTCTGTTCTGCGACCTGTGACTCGAGCCACTGTTGCGACCTGCGACTTGACTAGATTTTGTGACTTGCGACCTCACTGGATTTTGCGACTTGCGACCAAGTTGCTGGGTCGCTGGGTCACCACGACGAGCTTTTAACAGGGAATGCGACTATGTGACCCGGCAGCCTAAGAAAATCTGCGACCTCAAGAAATTTGTGACTTGAAATCTGAGGAAATTTGCGACCTGCGACCTTAAGCAAATATGTGACTTGCGACCTCAAGCAGATCTGCGACTTGCGGCCTTCCCTTTGGTGATATTTGGATTTCATAGCAATATTCCTTATCCCGCATCCTTTGCTTTGAAAAGGGGCCCTCTTGCTTGCTAGGAAAAACTCCGGCTAATCGTGCAGACCAACATCTTCCACCTGCAGTCACATAGCTTAGGTTACATGTCTTCATTGATCGAATAATAATGTTAGGGGCATATTTAATTAAAAGCACGAGTGAAAATGATAACTTTAGACCCCTGTGTGGTCAGAAATTGTGTCATTAAGTCATCAAAGAGAATGGCTTTTGTAGGCTTTCTCAATCTCCCTTTAATCAATATACTTTATCCCCAAAATTTTCCATCAGACTCCATCAAGATGAAGCTATGCTTGGCATGAGGGAGCGCTTCACTCTTCCCATGCTCAGCTGCGTCTAGTTCGCTTAGTTGTTAGAGCACACCAGTAGATAAGGAGTTGCAAACCATGTAAATTTAGCAATGGTCTTGAACGGTACTCTTCTGAACAAAGGTGCATGCTCATCTTCAAACACCTTGTATCCTTTTGATGGTGCAACGAAAACAAAAGGAATTCTCTCCCGAGACTGATTACTTGGAAAATTCTATATCTCCATGTAGGAAAAGTAGCACCATTTCAAACTATGGTCTTAAAAACCATTGTAATGCCACCATAAACAAACTCTGCCAGGTATATTTAAACCCACCATTATAAAATGATGCCCACTGTATTAGAATATGCCATTTGAATAACCATAGGCTCCACGTGAATTATTAATAAAAGTTTCATGTACATGTGCAGCACCACTTCAAACTGTTTTGGAAGATGATGGATATCATTCATCTTCTCGTGTAAACTAGCCTGTTTCCGCGACCTAGCGACCTGGTCGCATAGTCGCATGGTTGGGTGGTCGCACCTTAGATGACTTTGTGTGTTCTGCGACCTGGCAACTTGGTCGCACAGTCACATGTTCAGGCTCCCTTGGATTTTCTTCACTCGATCCTTCTGTTCCAAGCGCTGTAAAATTTCCGCATGTGCTGATATGGCTTCAAAATATGTTCTCCAATTACAAGTTCTGAGGATGACATGTTCATGCACAAGGCTCATCCAAACGACAAGTGATAACATAGCACTGATCTCTTTCATGAATCTCAGCTGCAATGAATGGAGGCGATTTAATGACCTCGTGAAATTTCTCTACTCTGTTGCTTCTTTATAACAAAGAGAATCCGGAAGGCTTGATTTTGACCAACAAACACACGATGCTTCTCACAAGGGTCGACCCTTCGAGCTTTCTTCTCTAGGAGCCTCATTTTAAACCTTGAGGATCTTACCTGCATGGGTTTTAGTTTGTAAAGACAATGTAATATAACCGGCCTTCTATCCAGATGGAACAGTTAACTTTTTAATACTAGCTTGAGTTTGCTGCGTGGGGTTGCATGGATTTTGCTTTTTCTCCTGAGTGCTTTTCATCCGACTCAGCAACTCGAGAAGGAATGTGACCTCTTAGTGGTCACATAGTCGCAATTATGGGTAGGTCACATTATTCATTTTCTTGGGTTATTCTACGACTCAGCAACCTGGGTAGAAATGCAACCTCCCAATGGTCGCATAGTCTCAATTTTTCCTGAGTCGCAATGGACGCATCCAATGTTGATTCACGATCTTGTGACCAACAACACTCAAAGACTTGACCTTCTTCATCGTGCACTCTTCCTCCGACCTTGGTGTTGTGTCTACATCATGCGTTAAAGCATTCATGATTTTTCGTCGTGATGAGGAATATATCTCTGGTAACGCACACATATATCACGTGCATGCATCCTTTTTCCATCAACGTTGAGATGAATGCGTCGTGCCATGCAAATGAGCCTCCCCATCGTTTTTGTTTCTGCTACCTGCCTAATCCATTGAGAGATATCCTAGCAGTTCGGGCAAATGGAAACAACCTGCAACACATTTTTCAGAGCCACTCTGACAACACTGTTATTTGTTCACTGCAATACAATTATAAGATGCTAGTACAACCACTTTCATACAATCCAAAGGGTCAAGGAATTTTCTACTTGTAACGTAAAATGAATCTTCATTGCAAGATCATCTTCATGGCTGCAACAGCTTTTGCGATTTCCCATCAGAACCTTCAGGTAGATATCACAGAGGCAACACGCTATTGTCGACAAGCTCTATGGTGCGATATCCTCTGGTCTGCTAGGTGTTACACGAATTGCAGTTCAGGAATTTTTGTGGGACCACCCGAAATGAAACTACTAAAATTACATTACAACCGTTGCATAAAATCCAGAACTTCTTGTTCTGGTAGGACTCAGGCATTGGTGTCAAAATGACCTCTTCGTCAAGTTTCTCCCACCTTTGAAATATCACGAACTGACTTAGAACACGCTGGACAAAAGAACTGTAGGTGCTATTGTACCTCTTTGAAACAATCGATATGAATAGCATGTTTGAAACAGCGGAAGAAATTAACCTGCCCCCCAGTTATACATATACCACAATACATCACAGTGGTATTGCTGTTTTGAGATATCATCATCAAAAGGCGTGCAAGTTTTACAAAAGTACTTCCCCATGCAGATCCCGTAGTTAATACACACTTGATGAACATCTTGTTTAGTGTGACAAAGTGAACAAACGACCCCTTGGACTTTGTGTCGAGAGAACATCATGTCTCTGCTAGAGCTTAACATTAACAAAATTCTTTGCTTCATTGTGAGAGTGTTTACAATAAAAAAAACCTCATTGCAACATGGCACTCTAATACGACATCTCTGCTTATCATGTGAGAAACTTTTGTCTTTTGATATTAACGGCATTATCATAAAATGTTTTTTGATGCCTAGTGCCTTCCTGTTTCATTAGGTGATGGATGTTTTCTTTTGTTAACCTTTGTGACTAATCTTCATCCGATATGGTTTCAAGCCATAACTTTGCATCGTTTAAAACATAGGTTACAGCTTGTCGTAATTTCACAACTCTTCTTTTCTTTTGACTGTAATTGCACCATAATTATTATAACATTTCCACTATAGACTTGTTATCAGGTTCTGTTCCATGTTCAGACATAAATTTTGATCGCTATATATATCCACTACAAGTGTTTTACCATGGGTCAAAACTCCACCATAGAAATATTCGAGCCCATTTGTAATGTTTTTCATATGGTTTGGCTCCACCATCTTACAAGGTTTTGAAACCATATTGTTTTTGCACCCTGGTTTAATGTTTAAAACCATAACCTTGGTCCATAGTTTTGCACCCACCATGTAGCTTAGGTTAGTAAATATTGTTTCCCAAAGGTGTGTCTAATATTTGAAACTGTGCCATTGTCTTTCCAACACCAACATGTGTGCTTTCGCACTGCTGCTCAACACGAAAATGCCTTTGAATGAGATTGTCTTTCTTTAGGGAAATCTTCTGAGTCCACTTTGTCCACTCGGGCTATACTTCAGGTTAGACTTGTCGAATTGGTGAAATGTGTTCCTTTCTGTGTATGCATCGACATTAAGCTGGTATTGTGCAGGATCTTGAAAACTTCCTTTAAGGTGAGATATCTGCCATCGCGGAATGTAATTACCTCGTCCGATGCCTATTTAAGCTTAGATTTGATAAATCACAAAAAATGCTTCTGGTTCATGCGGGATGGCATCTGGTACGGACATTTCCAAATGGAGTGATTCTAAGAATCCGATGTACATTAGTGAAGAATGTTTTTTTTGCATCATTGACATAAAAGTTCTTTCTCTGATAAACATGTACCACACCATCCTCCTCCTCCCCTATTTCGCAACCGTGGCCTAGTTGTTGAGCTTAATTTTATTTCCCTCAATGTCGTAACAACATTGATGAGTTGGGATTGACCTGTATGAAACATTATAACATCAACTAGTTCACTATTACTTTTTGAGAATGGTGCCCCTAGATAAATTATATGAGACCAATGAGCTGAAGCGAAGTACTCAAACAACATGCTTAATGACCCATGGTGAGAGGACTACTAATGTACATCCTCAATGAAAAGAAAAGTTCCTATTCGAGCATGTGCTGAATGATCGCTCCCACACATGGCATGATTGCAGAAACAACATTTGAGCATGATGGTGAGAAAGCTCATGAGGGGTTGGGGATAGGTCACGGGGATGTCATCGACTGCAGGTCGGGTGAAAGACCTTAATGGCTAAACGAGTAGAGGGGAACCTGAAATTTTGAATATACCCCAAATTTTTGGGTGGTGTTGTAGCGGCTACAACAAAAGGTTATACTAGATGTCACTTTGATCATTGTGTTTATCTGAAAAATAAAAATGATGGAAGCTATATTATATTGTTATTGTATGTAGATGACATGCTTGTTGCAGGGTCTAACATGCAGGAAATAAATGTGCTCAAAAGAAAATTGGCAAATATATTTGCAATGAAGGATTTGGGAGCTGCAAAACAAATCCTTGGTATGAGAATAACTACAGACAGGAAAAATTACAAATTAACACTATCTTAGAATGAGTACATACAAAAGGTGTTGAAAATATTTAATATGCAGAATGAAAAACTAGTTAGTACACCTTTTTCTAGCCATTTCAAACTTAGTAAGGAGATGTGCCCAAAGACCCAAGAAGAAATGGACTATATGTCTAAAGTTCCATATGCATCAGCAGTTGGAAGCTTAATGTATGCAATGGTTTGCACAAGGCCTAATATTTCACATACAATGGGAGTTGTAAGTAGGTACATGAACAATCCATGAAAAGAACAATGGATAGTAGTGAAATGGATTCTCAGATATTTGAGAGGTACCACAAATCAAGAATTATGCTTTGGTGGTTCAAACATTGCTCTACAGGGATATGTTGATGCATATATGGCACATGACAGAGATAACAGGAGGAGCACTACAAGGTATGTATTTACTATAGCTGGAACAACTGTTAGTTAGGTTTCAAAAATCCAATGTGTTGTTGCACTTTCAACAACAGAAGCAGAGTATGTTGCTGCTACAGAGGCTAGTAAATAAATGATTTGGTTACAAAGGTTTATGGATGAATTGGGTAAGAAGCATGATATGGGCACGTTATATAATGATAGCCAAAGTGCCATTCATCTTACAAAGAACTCAAAATTTCATTCTAGGACTAAACAAATACAGCTCAAGTACCATTTCATACAATCAGTATTGGAAGATGGGCAGTTGAAGCTGGAAAAGATACACACTAGCCAGAATCCTGCATATATGCTAACAAAAGTTGTAACTAGGGAGAAACTGAGATTATGCTCAGTTTCAATTGGTCTTCAAGGATGAAGATGAAGATGATAAATAGCCAGGTCCAAAGAGGAGTCATTGTCCAGCAAATGAAGCAGCGGTGGAGTTGCTACAATCAGTCTCCAAGTGGGAGAATATTGGGTGTGGAGCCTAATTATCTTGTTTATTTTGTATCACAACGTTGGACCCCTGTACCTTAATGGGGCGGCAACGCCGCCTGTAATTAAATTCTGCCTGGGGGGTCCACGAGGGGGCAGCTGTGACTTTATGGAGACCCCCCTGGTGGGGGGTTACGTGGGCAGCGTCCTCGAAGCTAAAAACATATGTAAAATTGCCTTGTAAAAGTATAGTAATTTCTAGTCAATTTGGGTTGTTCATTAGGCAGATGATCTAACGGTAGAAGTTATGTTTAGTTTAGGGTTTTTTGCCCTAGAAGGAAACCCCTCGCATGTATGAGGGTATTTTATTGCAGTTGTGTATTGTATGTGTATTCTCAGAGCGAGAAACAGATAGGGAGACTGTGAGAGACAACATAGGATATTACAGCGGAACTGCTGTAGGTTGTGTCTCTTCATTTTGCTGGATAATAGAAAGGAAGGACTAGCTGTTCAGTGTGGACGCAGCCCAAACTGGGTGAACCACGTATATCTGTGTCTCTCTGGTTTTATGTGTTTTGTGTACTTATGTTTTCTGCATATTTTATATGCGCCATTGCTCTGTAATATATATTTTTCTAACAACTGGTATTAGAGCCGAAGGTCTATTTGGATAATAAAATCATAGGAAATAAGGGTTCCTAGTTCGAGTGGGAGAAATGGCGGAAGATGGTAATTTTTGTTGTAGGTAGTCAAGATAATGTAATATCAGTTAATTTTGTTTCAGAGTTACCTAGGTATAATATAACCCTGCATGCATCTCTAAGATAATAGTATTTTCCTTTATTATCATTGTTGTACTCTAGTATAGAATTTAGTAATGTTTTTCTGTCTCTTCTTGTATACACATCTTATGTATTTAAATTTTCTCATAGTTACTTTAATGTAATATATAAATAAGCAAGTTAGATATTCCTATGAAGAGTATAGAATTCTGAGGTCTTGCTTGAAATCACTTTTAACAATTATGCCATTTCTATTTCATTCAGTTATAAATAAATTGTAAATGGTTAGAATAGAAATGGATCTATATATATATATATATGTCAGTACAGTAGGTTATAATCCTACCATAAAGAATTTTCTTATTTCATACCAGAAATTAAACCTTACTTATAGACTTTAAATGTTACTCTGTATATGTGTGTTTTCTTAGTTTGGTATATTTATTTCTTAGTACTAAACAACATGAGTTAAAAGTATTGCACAATATAGGTTTAAGAATACATTAACTAATGATTTATCATTTAGCTTGTTTTCCAAAATAAATAATTTCTCTGATGAAGTACTAACCCCAAATTTAAACCTATCACCAGGTTTAGACACTCCGGGAGTTGGATCTCAATAGGCATTGTCCATACCACTGTATAGATTTCAGTATTCATACTGTAGTTAAATTTGTTAAAGGTATGGGTGTTTACTAACCCACTTTTTCAATGCTAATTAAAATATGTGAAATCTACAAGTTTAACTTAATAAAATTCATATTTATCTTAACAATTTCATGATCAGGTGTCAGTGAACACATATAAGAATTTAATATGAAATAGTAAAACTTTTTAGGTGTGCATACCAATTTTCTTTGACTAGTTTTCACCTAACTGTAGAGTTCTCTCTCCATAACTCACCCCCGAGCAAAGACCTTAGCTCCCAATGATAGACAACCCTTTGTCTATCTTGGAGCAACTTATTTAAGCTTTTCTTTCCCAAGCTTGTTTCCAATTACTGCGTCCAATAATTTCAGGATGTTTTCTTCTATTTTTCCTAGGATTTCCCTCAGTTTCCTCCACAGAGGTACTTTAAAGTTGTTTTTTCCACTTTTCCAGCTTTTTCCACATCTTCCCAATACTTTCCTCTTTCTTGGGGAAATTATATGTTTATCTCCAAATATAATTTTTAGTAACTTGTTTTATTCCTTCCAAGGATTTTCTAGAAGGTGTGGGAAAGTCTCATCACGTTATCCATCCTCATGGATTTAGGTTTTTAGATCTCAATTCTCAATCTAGTCATTTCACACATAGTTTGCCATTTTATTTTTATTAATTAAAAATAAAATAAATTCACATAATAGTTCTCCATTGGGGTCCACTTCCCCTTTAGACTTGTTCAATTGTCAATTTAAAAGCATAGAAACTTGGGGTATTACATATTCCCCCTCTAAAAACAAACAATGTCCTTAGTGTTGAAAAATAATTAACTAAATCACTATGTAAACAGTGATGGATATTTTTCCATCATATCAGCCTCTCGCTCCCAGGTAGCCTCTTCAAGTGTAAAATGCCTCCACCACACTTTTACCCTAGCTACCATTCGGTTCTGAAGTTCAATTTCTTCTCGCTCCAAGTTTTGAAGTGGCTCAGGCAGGAATTCCCATTCTAGTTCCACATGAATCACATTTCAATCAACAACATGAGAAAAATCATGTACATATTTTTTTTAACAACAAAACATGAAATACATCATGAACCTTAATGTGAATGGGTAAGGCCAGCTTATAGGCAATGGTTCCCAATCTTTCCAGCACTTCGAAAGGTCCACAGTATAGTGGAGCTAATTTTGCATAGCTGCCGGTGTGAAAAGTGCTCTTCTTAGGCTTAATCCTCAGATATACATGATCACCCACACTGAATTCCCTATGAACCCTCTTTTTATCTGCATAACTTTTCTATCTGTCCTGAGCTATTTTGATATTTTTCTGAATCCGTTTCACAACGTTTTCCATTTCTTGTAAAACTTCTGGTCCATGTATCCATTTATCTTCAGGTTGACACCAACTTATGGGGGTATGGCACTTTCTGCCATAAAGTGCTTCAAACGGGCTCATCTTTATGGAAGCTTGGTAACTATTGTTGTAGGAAATTTTTTCTAAGTGTAAATAGTCTTCCTACTTAGTTGGTCTATCCATAACATACATCCATAACATATCCTCTAGAATCTGGTTTGTTCTTTCAGTTTGGCCATCCTTAACATATACTAAAATTTAATTTGGTACCCATGCCTCCAAATAGACTCCTCCAAAAGGTTGCAATAAATTTTGCGTACCTGTCTGAAATGATCATTTTAGGAACACCGTGTAATCTTACATTCTCCTTCATAAACACATTTTCTACTTGAGTTGTTCCAAAGGTAGACTATATAGGTATAAAATGAGCAGCTTTAGTCAAAGTATCCACTACAACCATGATAGAGTCATGTTGATATCTGGTTCTTGGTAACCTAGTAATAAAATCCGTGGAAACAGTTTCCCACTTCCATTCTGAAATGGGTAAAGGATTCAGCAACCCAGCTGGATTCTGATGTTCAACTTTTACTTGTTGACATTCAATGAATCTAGCCAAGTATTTTTCCACATCATTTTTCATTCTCAGACAAAACAGGCTCTTTCTTAAAGCTGTGAGAAATTTCTGGTATCCAGGGTGTCCAGAATAGGGCCTTTTATGATATTCATGCAAAATTTATTTCTTTAAGGAGTCTACATCAAGAATTTACAATCTATCTCTATGAAAAAATAGCCCTTTTTGATTCTGTGTATACCTTTTCATTTCTTTTTTCAACATTTGTGCTTGAAGCTTTTCATAGTTTTGGTTTTGGTTCACTACTCCTTGTATCAGTCCCTCCAAGTCAAAGTTGACACTACTTTCAATATTGCTCACACTCTGCAAAGAATTTCTGCTTAATGAATCTGCAATTTTGTTTTCCTTACCTATGATATGTTTGATATCCATGTCAAATTCACTCAGGAAAGACAACCACCTCGCTTGCCTAGCATTCAAATATGTTTGAGTGAAGAAATACTTTAGGCTAATGTGATCTATCATCAACACAACTTTTTTCCTAGGAGGTAATGTCTCCACATCTTGAGAGTGTGTATTACAACAGCTAATTCAAGATCATAAACACTATAATTATGTTTGTTTTTCTTAAGTTTTCTGGATTCATAGGCTATAACAGAATTTTCTTGTAACAATACTCCCCTTGTTCCTTCTCCACAGGCATCTGTGAATAATACAAACTCCTGATTTGGATCAGCAATATTTGGAATAGGTGTTGTAGTAAGTTTCAGTTTTAGCTACTCAAAGCTATTTTGACATTTTTCAGTCCATTCAAATTTAGCTCCTTTCCTTTGTAAGGAAGTAATGGGGTAGGCTAAGGTTGAAAATTGTTAGAAAATTAAATATTATAGAGCAATGCAACACATAAAATATGCGGAAAATACAAGCACACAAAACACATAAAACTAGAGAGACACAGATATACGTGGCTCACCCAGTTTGGGCTACGTCCACCTCGAACAACCAGTCCTTCCTTTCTATTATCCAACAAAATGAAGAGACACAACCTACAACAGATCTACTGTAATTTCCTCTGTTCTCTCTCACAGTTTCCCTATCTATTTCTCACTCCGAGAATACACATACCATCCATAGCCGCAATACAATACCCTCATAAAAGCGAGGGGTTGCCTTCTAGGGCAAAAAACCCTAAACTAAACATAACTTCTACCGTTATATCATCCGCCTAATGAACGTCCCATATTGACTAGAAATTACTATACTTTTACAAGTCAATTTTACATCTGTTCTTAGCTTCGGGGGCGCTGGCCCTGAAACCCCTCGCCAGGGGGGGCTCCATAAAGTCACAGTTGGATCCCCCAGGCAGCGTCTAATTATGGGCGGCGTTGTCGCCCCATTAAGGTACAGGGGTCCAATGCTGTGATACAAAATAAACAAGATAATCAGGCTCCACACCCAAAAATCTCCCACTTGGAGACTTATTGTAGCAACTGCACCGCTGCCTCATTTGCTGGACAATGACTCCTCTTTGGACCTGGTTGTTTCTCATCTTCATTGTCATCCTTGAAGATGAATTGAAACTAAGCATAATCTCAGTTTCTCCTGGTTTACAACTTTTTTTAGCATATCTGTAGGATTCTGGCTAGTGTGTATCTTTTCCAGCTTCAACTGTCCATCTTCCAATACTGACTGTATGAAATGGTACTTGAGCTGTATGTGTTTAGTCCTGGAATGAAATGCTGAGTTATTTGCAAGACTAATGGCACTTTGGCTATCACTGTCTAACGTGCCCATATCATGCTTCTTACCCAATTCATCCATAAACCTTTGTAACAAAATATTTTCTTTACTAGCCTCTGTAGTAGCAACATACTCTGCTTCTGTTGTTGAAAGTGAAACAACACTTTGGATTTTTGAAACCCATCTGACAGTTGTTCCACCTACAATAAATACATACCCCGTAGTGCTCCTCCTATTATCTTTGTCACCTACCATATCTGCATCAACATATCCCTGTAGAGCAATGTTTGAACCAACAAAGCATAATGCTTGATTTGTGGTACCTCTCAAATATCTGAGAGTCCATTTTACTACCATCCAATGTTCTTTTCCTAGATTTTTTGTGTACCTACTTACAAATCCCACTGCATGTGCAATATTAGGCCTTGTGCAGACCATTGCATACATTAAGCGTCCAACTGATGATGCATATGGAACTTTAGACATATAATCCATTTCTTCTTGGGTCTTGGGGAACATCTCCTTACTAAGTTTGAAATGGCTAGCAAAAGGTGTACTAACTAGTTTTGCATTCTACATATTAAATATTTTCAACACCTTTTGTATGTACTCATTATGAGATAGTGTTAGTTTGCGATTTTTCCTGTGTCTAGTTATTCTCATACCAAGGATTTGTTTTTCAGCTCCCAAATCCTTCATTGAAAATGAATTTTCGAATTTTCTTTTGAGCACATTTATTTATTGCATGTTAGACCCTGCAAAAAGCATGTCATCTACATACAATAACAGTATAATATAGCTACCATCATTTTGTTTTTTCAGATAAACACAATGATCAAAGTGACATCTAGTATAACCTTGTTCAGACATGAACCTGTCAAATTTTAGATACCACTGCCTTGGAGCCTGTTTTAAGCCATACAAGCTCTTCGTTAACCTGCACACTAATTTTTCTTTCCCTTTGACCTAATATCCTTCTGGCTGCTCCATATAGATCTCTTCTTCCAAATCTCCATGGAGAAATGTTGTCTTTACATCTAACTGTTCAAGATGTAAATCTTCCGCTGCTACAAGACTTAAAATAGTTCTGATTGAGGTCATCTAAACAATAGGAGAAAATATTTCTTCAAAATCAATACCTTTCTTTTGTGCAAACCCCTTCACCACAAGTCTAGCTTTGTACCTCTATTTTCCTCCATCTTCTTCCTTCAGCCTGTAAACCCATTTATTCTGCTATGTAGTTTTACCTGTAGGAAACCCGACTAAGTCCCAAGTCTGGTTATGCATTAAGGAGTCCATATCTTCTTCCATGGCTAGCTCCCACTTCTTCCTGCTTTCAACCTGCATTGCTTCATAATAACATTCGGGTTCACCAGAATCAGTCAACAATAAATAATATAATGAGGGAGAGTATCGTTCAGGTGTATACTTATCCTGGTAGATTTTCTAACACCACTTTCAGGTGTTTGAGGTTCCTGTTGTTGTTGTGGTGGTTGATATTATTGTGGATGTTGATTATTATTATTTTCAGGCACCTTTACCTTTTCTGTGATCTCATCAAGAACTGTGTATTCTTTGTTTTCTTTTTCCTGTTTCTTTTCCTGCAACTGATTCTTATACAAGACCTTTTCATTGAATATTACATCTCTGCTCCTAATGCTTTTGTGATTTTCATGATCATATAAGTGATAACCAAAATCATTAGCACCATATCCAATAAAGGTACATTTCTTTGATTTTGCCTCAAGCTTTGTTCTATTTTCTTAATTAATATAGACAATGGCCTCACAACCAAAAGGCTTTAAAAAAGAGTAGTTTACCTTTTTACCTGTCCATGCCTCCTCTGGAATACCACCATCCAAGGAACTTGAAGGTGCTCTATTTATTAGATAAACAACAGTATCTACAACATCTGCCCAAAATTGTAAAGGCAATCCTGCATGTAATCTTATGCACCTTGCATGCTCCATGATTGTTATGTTCATCCTTTCTGACACACCATTTTCTTGTGGTGTTATTGGAACTATCTTCTCTCTGCAAATTCCATGCTCTGAACAGTACCTATCAAACTCTTTTATGCAATATTCACCTCCATTGTCTGATCTGAGACACTTCAACTTCTTTCCTGTCTCAATCTCAACCAAAGCTTTCCATTTCTTGAAAGTATCAAATACATCATATTTATTCTGAATACAATAAATCCAAGTTTTTCTAGTTGCATCATCAATAAAAGTAACATAAAAATGAGAGCCATTAAGAGATGATACCTGAGCAGGTCCCCATACATCTGTATGGACAAGCTCTAATTTATCGCTCTTCTTTTCTTTTGCAACTCTGAGAAATCTGACTCTCTTCTATTTTCCATAAATGCAATTCTCATAGAAATCCAAATCAACATTATTCAAACCCGACAACAAATTTCTTGAGTGAAGAATATTCATCCCCTTCTCATTCATGTGTCCGAGCCTATGATGCCATAATGCTGCATCGACTCCTTTTGAAGTTAAAGCATTAACAAAGTTATAAATACCGTTGCATAAATACAATGTACCAACCTTTTCGCCTTTTGCTATTACCAGGGCTCCTTTGGTGACCTTCCATGTTTTATCTGTGAAAGTTGTCACGCAAAAAAGTTGTCACGCAACCTTCACTGCCTAACTGCCCTGTTGAAATCAGATTTTTCTTCAGATTTGGAACATGCCTTACCTCCTTTAATAGCCATTGGTTTCCATTTTGTTGTTTTACAAGAACTTTACCCATTCCAAAAATTTTACAGGGTTTATCATCACCCAAATGGACTTGTCCAGAATCATTTCTTTACAAGCCTCTATAGCAGCAACATACTCTGCTTCTGTTGTTGAAAGTGCAACAACACTTTGGATTTTTGAAACCCAACTAACAATTGTTCCACCTACAATAAATACATACCCTGTAGTGCTCCTCCTGTTATCTCTCTCACTTGCCATATATGCATCAACATATCCCTGTAGAGCAATGTTTGAACCACCAAAACATAATGCTTGATTTGTGGTACCTCTCAAATATCTGAGAATCCATTTTTCTACCATCCAATGTTCTTTTCCTGGATTTTTCATGTACCTACTTACAACTCCCACTGCATGTGCAATATCAGGCCTTATGCAGACCATTGCATACATTAAGCTTCCAACTGCTGATGCATATGGAACTTTAGAAATATAATCCATTTCTTCTTGGTTATTTGAGCACATCTCCTTACTAAGTTTGAAATGGCTAGAAAAAGGTGTACTAACTGGTTTTTCATTCTGCATATTAAATCTTTTCAACACCTTTCGTATGTACTCATTCTTAGACAGTTTTAATTTGCGATTTTTCTTGTTCTAGTTATTCTCATACCAAGGATTTGTTTTGCAGCTCCCAAATCCTTCATTGCAAATGTATTTGCCAATTTTATTTTGAGCACATTTATTTCCTGCATGTTAGACCCTGAAACAAGCATGTCATCTGCATTCAATAACAATATAATATAGCTGCAATCATTTTGCTTTTTCATATAAACACAATGATCAGAGTGACATCTAGTATAACCTTGTTCAGACATAAACTTTCCAAATGTTAGATACCACTACCTTGGAGCCTGTTTTAAGCCATAGAAGCTCTTCTTTAGTCTACACACTAATTATTCCTTCCCTTTTACCTCATATCCTTCTGGTTGCTGCATATAGATCTCTTCCTCCAAATCTCCATGGAGAAATGTTGTCTTTACATCTAACTGTTCAAGATGCAAATCTTCCGCTGCTGCAAGACTTAAAATAGTTCTAATTTAGGTCATCTTAACAACAGGAGAAAATTTTTCATCAAAATCAATACCTTTATTTTCTGCAAACCCCTTCACCACAAGTATAGCTTTGTACCTTTGTTTTCATCCATCTTCTTCCTTCAGCTTGTAAACCCATTTATTTTGCAATGTAGTTTTACATGCAGGCAACCTGAGTAAGTCCCAAGTCTAGTTATGTATTAAAGAGTCCGTCTCTTCTTCCATGGCTAGATCCCACTTCTTCCTGGTTTCAACCTGCATTGCTTCTTCATAACATTCAGGTTCACTAGAATCAGTCAACAATAAGTAATATAATGAAGGAGATTATTGTTCAGGGGGTCTACTTATCCTAGTATATCTTCTGACACCACTTTTAGGTGTTTGAGGTGCCTGCTGCTATTATGGTGGTTGCTGTTGCTGTGGATGTTGATTATTATTATTTTTAGGCACCTTTACTTTTTCTATGATCTCATCAAGAACTATGTATTATTTATTTTCTTTTTCATGTTTCTTTTCCTGCAACTGATTCTTATACAAGACTTTTTCATTGAATACTACATCTCTTCTCCTAATGATTTTGTGATTTTCATAATCATATAACTGATAACAAAAATCATTAACACCATATCCAATAAAGGTACATTTATTTGATTTTGCCTCAAGCTTTGTTCTGTTTTCTTTATTAATATGGACAAAGGCCTCAGAGCCAAAAGGCTTTAAAAAGAGTAGTTTACCTTTTTACCTGTCCATGCTTCCTCTGGAATACCACCATCCAAGGAACTTGAAGGCCCTCTGTTTATTAGATAAAAAATAGTATCTACAACATCTGCCCAAAATTTTAAAGGCAATCTTGCATGCAATCTCATGCACCTTGCACGCTCCATGATTGTTCTGTTCATTCTTTTTGACACACCATTTTCTTGTGGTGTTCTTGGAATTGTCTTCTCTCTGTGAATTCTATGATCTGAACAGTACCTATCAAACTCTTTGCTACAATATTCACCTCCATTTTCTGATCTGAGACACTTCAACTTCTTTCCTGTCTCAATCTCAACCAAAGATTTTCATTTCTTGAAAGTATCAAATATATTTGATTTATTCTGAATACAATAAATCCAAGTCTTTCTATTTGCATCATCAATAAAAGTAACATAATAACGAGAGCCACCGAGAGATGATACCTGAGCAGGTCCCCATACATCTGTATGCACAAGCTCTAATTTTTCACTCTTCTTTTCTTTCCCAACTCTGAGAAATCTGACTCTCGTCTGTTTTCCATAAATACAATTCTCATAGAAATCCAAATCAACATTCTTCAAACCCGGCAACAGATTTATTGAGTGAAGAATCTTCATCCCCTTCTCACTCATGTGTCCGAGCCTATGATGCCATAATGCTGCATCTGCTCCTTTGGAAGTTAAAGCATTAACAGAGTTACAAATACCATTGCACAAATACAATGTACCAACATTTTCAACTTTTTTTATTACCAAGGCTCCTTTGGTGACCTTCCAAGTTTTATCTCTGAAAGTTGTCATAGAACCTTCATCGCCTAACTGCCATTTTCAAATCATATTTTTCTTCAGATCTGGAACATGCCTTACCTCATTTAATAGCCATTGGTTTCCATTATGTTGTTTTATAATAACTTTACTCGTTCCAACAATTTTACAGGGTTTATCATCACCCAAACGAACTTGTCCAAAATTTCCTTGAGCATAGTCATGAAAAAATTTCTTATCAGGTGTGGCATGGAATGAGGCCCCTGAATCTACAACCCAAGAATTAGTAACATTTTTGAAAGAAAGAATCAAAGCATCTTGTAACACATCACCTGTCACATTTTCTTCATGATTGTTTTCTTGTTGTGCATCTCTTTTTTTTCCCTTCCGAGATCTACAATTTTTCTTTAGGTGTCCTTTCTTTCCACATTTCCAGCACACTATCCCTAATCTAGACTTGGATCTGCCTTTCCTTGATTTACTGTGATATCCTGAGCTCTTTCCTCTTTCCATTTTTCTTCCCCTAGACTTTGCACTCAAAGAATTACCCGATGTCTCACCGGAGCCTTTTCGTCGCATTTCCTCACTAAGGATAGCACCAACAACATCATAAAACTTTAAAGTACTAGATCCAAAGACAAAGTTACTAATGGCCATAACTAAACCATTCCAGCTTTCTGGCAATGAGCACAGAAATAAAAGAGCCCTAGCTTCATAATCAAATTTTACCCCTACAGAACTTAACTGACTGGTAATTGTATTAAAATAATTTAAATGGTCTGCAACAGATCCACCTTCTAACATCTTCATATTAAATAAAAGTTTCATAAGAAATACCTTTTTTGAGGCCGAGGGTTTTTCATATAGTTTCGCCAATGCCTTAATCAAACCCTCTGTTGTTGTTTCCTTTCAAATATTGAAGGCTATCGACGCCGCGAGGCACAACCGTACTATTTCGAGTGCCTTTCTATCAAGAATATCCCATTCTGCGTTTGTCATAGTCGACGAATTTTTTGTTTTTCCACTCAATGGTAGGTACAGATCTTTCTGATACAAATAATATTCCTTCTTCATCTTCCATAGCGGGAAGTTTTTGCTGTTAAATTTCTCGACCCTAAATTTACCATCTTCTACCATTGATCTCACTCGAACTAGGAACCCTTTCCTACGAGTTTATCAGCCAAATAGACCTTTGGCTATGATACCAGTTGTTAGAAAATTAAATATTACAAAGCAATGCAACACATAAAATATGCAGAAAACACAAGCACGCAAAACACATAAAACCAGAGAGACACAGATATACGTGGTTCACCTAGTTTGGGCTACATCCACCCCTAACAACTAGTCCTTCCTTTCTCTTATCCAGGAAAATTAAGGGACACAACCTACAGTAGATCTGCTGTAATATCCTCTGTTCTCTCTCATAGTCTCCCTTTCTGTTTCTCGCTCTGAGAATACACGTACCATCCATAACCGCAATACAATACCCTCATAAAAGCGAGGGGTTGCCTTCTAGGGAAAAAAACCCTAAACTAAACATAACTTATACCGTCATATCATCCGCCTAATGAACATCCCAGATTGACTAGAAATTACTATACTTTTACAACGCAGCCGCCCCCCCTGGACCCCCCAGGCAGTGTTTACTTACGGGCGGAATTTCCGCCCCATTAAGGGACAGGGTTCCAACATTTTGATACAAAATAAACAAGATAATCAGGCTCCACACCCAAAAAAAATCTCTCTACAAACCTTCGATAGTATCCTGCAATTCCCATAAAGGATATTACAGTAGATACATCAGTAGGTACCATCCATTCTCTGATTTCTTTTATCTTTTCTGTGTCTACTGCCAAGCCTTGTTCTGAAATTATATGCCCTAAGTATTGAATTTTATCTTTGAAAATTCACATTTTCTAAATTTAGCATACTATTTGTTTTCCCTGAGAGTTTTCAAAACAGTTCTAAGATTTTATTTATGCTTTGCCTCACTTTTTGAATAAATCAAAATGTCGTCAATAAATACTAGTACAAACTTGTCCAAGTATTTATTTAAGACACTATTCATTAAGCACCTAAAAGTGGCGGGTGCATTGGTCAACCCAAACAGTAGGACCACAAACTCATAGTGTCCATACATGGTTCTAAATGTTGTTTTAATGATATCTTCATCTTTAATCCTTAACTGATGGTAACCAGTCCTTAAATCAATTTCTGAAAACACTGTTGATCCTCTAACCTGATGAAAGAGGTCATCTATCCTAGGTAATGGATATATTTTTTTGATTTTCATCTTGTTTAGTTGACGGTAATCAATAAACATTCTAAAGGTTTCATCTTTCTTTTTCACAAACAACATTGGTGCTCCCCATGGGGATACACTCGGTTTAATGTAACCTCTATCCAACAGCTCTTGTAGTTGAATTTTTAACTCCATTAATTTTGGAGTACTCATTCTGTATGGTGATCTAGAAACTGGAGTTGCTCCTGGCACTAAATCAATTGAAAAATCAATTTCTCTCTTTGGTGGGAAATGAGGAATTTCATCTAGAAAAACATTTTTAAATTCTGTTATTACCGGTAATGTTTCCAATATATTATGCTCTGCTTTTTGCCCCAACTCCTCTACATGAACAAAATACACCTGATACCCTTTCCTAGCAATTCTTTTTAACCGAAGGGCTGAAATTTTTCTCACATATATGGTTTTGAAATTCCTTTTATTATAACAGGTTTTCCCTCCTTGTCAATGCAGTGTAGGGTTTTGTCTAAATAGTTCATCAGAGCCTTTTGTCTTTCTAACTAGTCCATCGCTATGAGTACATCATAATACTGTAATGGCAGAATATTTAAATTTAATTTTGTTTGGTATCCATTCATATTTATGGTTGTTTGGGGTAGCTTATGAGTTACTTTCCATTTAGTACCAGTGGCTAATTGAACTAACCAAGACTGCTGAAACTTTTCTGATTTTAAGTTACATTTTTCTACCATTTCAACACAAATATAACTTGAAGATGCACCTGGATCTATTAAAACCATAACAGATTGGTCAGCAGTCATACCTTCCATTTCGACCATAGTGGACTAGTGTTCTGCTTAACAATCTTGTAAAGCAGTGCTGATTTTGGGGATGTTCCTTGCCACATCATTAACCATAGTTTTCTCTCTCAGTACTTGTACTGTCTGGATATTCCGATGCAGACGGTCCCTCAATAAATGAGGTTTTCCACAACCCCAACACTTCAAAGGTTCTTTCATCTTAAAAATCCCTTCTCTTTTATTATTTCCATTCAATTTTTTGGATCCAGTTTGTGATTGAGCAGTTTTAATTTCACCCATTTTGCTAAACTTATTTCTTTGATGATTTCTCCCAATGTTATTTAGATATGCTGGTTTTGTTTTCTTTCCACTACAGTCACCTTTGTTTGACCAATTCTTCCCTTGCTCACTCTTACCCTTGAACTGTTGGTAGCACAATATTTCCTTGTGAACCACATCATCCATAGTCTTAGGGTTATCAGACTCTATATTTTCCTTGTAAACAGTAGGCAGACAGTTCAAGAACCGTTGTACCTTTGCCTTATCCTCTATGATATAAGGTACATATCGTAACATATTTTTGAATTTGGTTACAAACTCATCAATTGTGAGTTGTCCTAATCTGAGTTCATGAAACTCTTTTGCCTTTTGGTCATAATAGAATTCATTCAAGTATAGATTTTTAAACTTAACTTGAAAATCTTCCTAAGTCACCATTTTCTCATTAGTGGTGTAAACCATTTTTTTTTCTTCCCACCACACGGTAGCCTTACCTTGCAACTGATAAATAGCAAGTCTGGCTCTTAAGTTACTTTCATATTCATAAACCTGAAAGTACTTTATTGTATTCAGAAGCCATGCTTCAACATCTTACTCCTTCTCTCCATCATAGGAGGGAGGTTTGATTTTCCGGAATTCACCCTCCAATTCCTTCTTTTGTCTAGACTATTTTCTAGAGGCATCTTCTTCCTCAGAATCCTCTGAGAAATTGACTCTTCCCTTTCTCTTCCTTCCATAATCTTCACCTTCTTGACTATTTCGAGAAGTCAATTCTCTTATTAGTCTGTTTTTCTCCTCACTAGCTAAAGATAGCCTTTCATTGTGGCTTTTAAGCTGTGCCATTTCTCATTTCATTCTATGCAACATAGCGATCAATGGAGCATTTGGATCTGGCATGTTTTCTCCACCACCCAGATCTACATACAACTCATCCTCTTTAGTCATAGTTTGCAGTTGTATACTTCAGTACTATTCATTGTACATGAAATTACACATTAGTAAAACTAAAATTCCTTAAAAAAATTTAGTAGCCTACAATTTCTGTGTGAGCACATAATTTGCCCAGTGTTTTAGCTAGTGCTCTGATACCATTTGTAATGACTCTCACTTCACAATTTTTTTTTTCATTATTCAAAGTTGAATATTATTACTAGCATTTATACTATTGTATTAATTTTGCAATTTTAAGTTTCCGTTGCAATTCGACAAGATTCTATTACACCCTCTATATTTTCGTCTTTTTCATTTTTGTCGCAATTCGACGAAATTCTGTCAGCAATACTAAAATTATCATTTTCCTTTCTAGAGTTCTAGTATTCTGTCTGCTACTGTTAACAATACTCTATGCATGTATTTGTGCATTATTCTAATGCTAAAGCAACTCCTTCATGGTATTTCTATGACAAATATTTATTATATTTAAACCCTATTTAACATATTTCTTTACCTTATTTAAGTTATGGATATCCCTAAGTTATAGTCATCATAATCATATATTCCATGTCAACTTCATATTCTACACAACTTACTTTTTATTACTTTTATAATCGCTACACTTATATGCTAGGTATGGGTATAATACAATAGCTTTTCATATCATATGTGATTCCTTCTATATGTTTAATTTTCCTCTTTTTAAACTTTGTCATATTAGGGTTTAATTACATAAATCGTAATTGTCTTCATGAATTAACGTTCTTACCCATGAGTAATAATATTTCCACGTGATGTATTTTCTATTGGTTTCATTCCATAATTACCCACTAGTGACATGTACTCCGGCTAATATATCATCAATGTTGTTTTAATGACAACTCATACCTTATTTATTGTCCAAGCTACGAAGGCATTATGTGGCATCTCTATGGTAAGGGTTAAGGCATGTATTACCTAACTCAGTAATTGTTTCCAGTACATCCCATGTGACATTATACATTCATAATTAATTCGTAGATATTCTATCTCTCACCAGGATTTGATTTCCAACTAAGGATGTACACGCTAATCTCGAAACCCCACCTCATCGATTCCTGCTTCTTTTCAATCTTGTGACGCGTGGACGGTGGGATTTGATCATTGATTAGGGTTTTTTAATGAGGTATTTCTTTCGACATTTCATGTGTTTACACGACATTGCTTCACAGCTTCACCTGTCATGTTAAACGACTCACTGTGTTTTCCTTCAACTCCTCCGAGTGAAGGCTGAATGGAACGACGATATGCCCCCATTCCATCATGCCTTAGCATGGGTGCATTTCTCCAGGTAAATCATGATTCCCTTCTATGGAAGAATTCATTACAGGAAATTTCTTTTCCTTTTTCGTTCCATTGTTGATGAGCTTCTCTTCTGTGTCGTAAATTTCTATGAATAGATAGTGTGTATGGACGTTTGCATTTTTCATTTACCTTTGTATTGGATATATGGCTAGAGGTTACATATTTTATTGTTTACGCTCCTAGAAATTTCGTATTGGAACGTGTTTTTGGGATATTTGTTCTATCCATGAACACTGCAAAGGTGCCTCCCATTAAATATGGTTGCAACCTTTCTGTGTTTCTAATTTTTCTCTTCAGAGTTGTATGAATTTGAGTTTCCCAAAAACATGCATACGTTCTATCTCTTACTGCTATAGTTAATAAAATTTCTAAAACGCTATGGTGTGGGGTTGAGTTGCGTCTCGATGTCCACTTACAGTGACAGATTGTTTTCGTTTATTTACTCAAATTTTTCTCATTAAACTTCTTATACCATTGATAAAATGAATTTCTTTACCTCACTATTTTTATTAGTGGCTAATAATTTTCCACGTTGGTTTTGGTGATGAGAATCCAACATAGTTACACCAGTTCCTTTCTGAACTGTGAGGACATTTGCTTTCAACCATCTTGAGTCTCAAGGGTGTCATTACACTTCGACCCATGGTTTGAAGGGTTACATTTTTCTCATGAATTTTTCACAGGTACACTACTATGATAATTTTTCTGCTTACGAGGGTTTCTTAAGCTATACCACCTTATCTCTTAGCTATTACGAATTTAACTAGGCTCTCTAATATTTTCTTGGTTTTTTGTGGTACAGATTTTGTTTCTGTGAAGATAGAGTCTTAATAAGGTACCTCGTTCCTTATATAGTTCAACTCTATATTAAATTGATTTATCAGTCCCTGATACTATTAAATAAATTCTAATTGATTTACATGCCATGTACAAGTGCATCTAATCTTCCTGTATTACTCTCGTTGTTGACGCACTTGCTTCACTCAGCAACTCATCACTTTCTTGATAGTCCTTTATTTTGAATAGGTTGGTATTGTTATTTTTGGAGCTCTCTTCTGCGCTGATCTTCACTTCGGATTTATCGCAGATGTACCTTGTTATTTTTTCGTGACCACCGTATCAACTACGTCGCTGTATTTACTTTCAAATTTGATTGTAATATATATATATATATATATATATATATATATATATATATATATATATATATATATATATATATTCTGGGTTTAGGCCCAAGATTGGACTGTTTAGACTTTTCTATAGTTTCTCATTATTCAGAAATATTGTAACTATATTTGTCTCTTAAGAGTTTACTCTACCCTTGCAGTTGAAGAGGATAATATTCTGATGAAATATTATACAGTATATATGTATATTTCTAGTATGGCTATATGTATATCTCTTATATATGGTTGAATAGCTGCAATCTTTATGCTTCCTCTATTAATTTTGACAGAACTGTTTTATTTTTGTTGTAGGTACTCAAGATAATGTAATATCAGTTAATTTCGTTTCATAGTTACCTGGGTATAATATAACCCTTCATGCATCTCTAAGATAATATTATTTTCTTTTATTTTCATTGTTTTACTCTTATACAAAATTTAGTAATGGTTTTCTTTCTCTTCTTATATACACATCTTATGTATTTAAATTTTCTCATAGTTACTTTAATGTAATATATAAATAAGAAGGTTAGATATTCCTATGAAGAGTACAAAATTCTGAGGTATTTCTTGAAATCACTTTTAACAGTTATGCCATTTCTATTTCGTTCAATTCTGAATAAATTGTAAATGATTAGGACAGAAATGGATATATATATATATATATATATATATATATATATATATATATATATGTCAGTACAATAGGTTATAATCCCATCATAAAGAATTTTTTTATTTCATACCAGAAATTAAAGCTTACTTATAGACTTTAAATGCTACTCTATATATGTGTGTTTTCTCAGTTTGGTATATTTATTTCTTAGTACTAAACAATATGAGTTAAAAGTATCAGACAATACAGGTTTAAGAATACATCAACTAATGATTTACCATTTAACTTGTTTTCCAAAATAAAGAATTTCTATGATGAAGTCCTAACCCTAGATTTAAACCTATCACCAGGTTTAGACACTCGGGGAGTTGGATCTCAGTAGACATTGTCCATACCACTGTACATATTTCAGTATTCATACTGTAGTTAAATCTGTTAAAGGTATGGGCGTTTACTAACCCACTGTATTCAATGCTAATTAAAATATGTGAAATCTACAAGTTTAACTTAAGAAAATTCACATTTATATTAACAACTTCATAATCATGTGTCAGTGAACACATATATGAATTTAATATTAAACAGTAAAACTCTAGTTAGGTGTGCATACCAGTTTTCTTTGACTAGTTTCCACCCAACCATAGAGTTCTCTCTTCGTAACTCACCCCCGAGAAGAGACCTTAGCTCCCAGTGATAGACAACCCTTTGTCTTTCTTGGAGCAGCTTATTTAAGCGTTGTTTTCCCAAGCTTGTTTCCAATTACTGTGTCCAGTAATTTCAGGATGATTTCTTCTTGTTTTTCCTAGGCTTTCCCTTAGTTTCTTCCATAGAGGTACTTTAAAGCTGTTTTTTCCACTTTTCCAGTTTTTTTCACCTCTTCCCAATATTTTCCTCTTTCTTGGGGAAATTATATGTTTATCTCCAAATCTAATTTTTAGTAACTTGTTTTATTCCTTCCAAGGATTTTCTGGAAGGTGTGGGAAAGTCTCATCACCTTATCCATCCCCATGGATTTAGGTTTTCAGATTTCAGTTCTCAATCTAGTCATTACACACATAATTTTCCATTTTATTTTTATTAATTAAAAATAATATAAATCCACATAACAGCTCTTCATTCGGGTCCACTTCCCCTTTGGACTTGTTCAATTGTCAATTTAAAAGCATAAAAACTTGGCGTATTACAACCTCGTCCACAACATCTTATGCTACAAAAACTAACACTAGAGGATATTTATTAATTTGTATGTGCTAGTCGGTGCACTAGTTAACATATAACACACCAGCTCTCCTTATTGACAGAGATCATCATACGATTTTTCTACTATTTTGGCAGTGCATTTATAAGAACATGTCGCACTGGCGTCGGTGCGTACTACTTGAAAGGTGCACCGTTTTGTTGATTTTTTTTTTACCTGAAAATTTTGTGATTTATTTATAAAATATATCAATGAATGGTATCTTACAGGTTTCATATTGATAAATAAATGGCTGACAAGAGATAAATTAACAAAAATGTCGATAACACATCAAGAAAAGAAAAAAATATAAGTTCTTTGTAAATTCTTTACAAAAATGATTATTTTTGAACTATATGTAAGTTCAACTAATATGTATTGTTTACTGTGTATCATGCAGAAACAAAAATTGATGAATCTTGATAATATTATTTATGATCTACGACCAGAAGAGCATAAAATCTTAATGGAAAAATTGCAGAAGGATGAATCAGGTGAATGAAAAAATACTAGCGATCCAAAATGAGTTTATTTTTTTTATTTTCATTAATAATATACTTCAAATTATTAGATAAAATTTTTGAAACAATATATTAATTCACATATGTTTAATGTTTTACAGAGACCAACAACGAATAAAATGAATGTTGATCTAAGAAAAGAAAAGAAAAATAGAACATGCAAATGAAAATGAATTGTTCCTTGGCTCATTTGGAGTGGTGCTGGAGGTTAACGAAAGGGGGAAAAACATTTACAAAATTGCAAGGGATCTAATGGAATAGATGTATAGACTTTATTTTCACTTACAATACAAAAATAAATCCAATGATTCCAAGAACCAAATTTTATCTAAACTACAGGACGAGTTTCCATAGAATTGGTCAATGAGAAATGTCAGAATTTCAATATAAAAAATGTACAACAACAAAAAAGAAGGAATGAAAAAGTAATATTCCTTTAAATATTTTTCTAGAATTATATGTATATATTACTAGAAGCCAATCATTTATAAATATCACTTTTCTTATATTTACTTTTCATATATCAATATAAAAATTAAATAGTTTATTGTCATGTTACATTTTCAAGAAGATTATGAAAATCTCAAAGGATGAACAAGCTGATATCAGAAATATGGCAGTAGGAATGTCCAAAATGGTGTACAAGCAGATAGTGAAAGAAATGGACATAATTTCATCGCACGAGGAGCCATCTCAGCAACATCATGCTTCAAATGTATATGTAATTTGAATGTTTCGATTAGGTACAATAAATAAACAATTTAACATTAAATATTAATTTTCAAGTATTTTTTTGTAGAAAAGAAAAGAAAATGGAACCCATTCAGCACATAAAACAGGATGACAAGGAAGAAAAGGGTTGATATTTAAGTTCATGAGTAATTGTTACTTTCTTATAACAACTTAACTAGATTTCATTTTTGTATATTTTAAGTTGTTTTACAACAATCATTATTGGATGTCTTCAAACATGTGCTAACATACAAAGGATAACCATCTGACGAATTGATTGAAATTGGATTAAATATGGGTTGTCATTATATGTTGGCATATCAGAAATTAATTGTGGAATTTGTAAGCATCTATCTATCTTTCTTTACTTAGATCTGTCTATAATTAATAGAACAAAATAATCTTTTATATTAAATATATGATTTGTTATGGGGCATAAAACTTGTATGAAACAAAGTATGGAACTGCGCCAACAAATGAATTGTTGAAAGATGGCATGAAATTTGGTTTTGAAAGATTGTGTATAGTTCATGAGTCAATTCTTGCCATGGTAAATTTATTTTTTATTTAAATTGATCTATATTATTTAATATTGCAATTTTCATTATTCTCACCAATGTATATACACTCATTACAGTTTATTTTTATATTTGTAGATGCAAGTTGAAGAATTAGAAAACAATCAACACCATGAATAAAACATTCCTCAAAATAACCCAAGTTATGGAAGTATCTTGAGTAGTGACAAAAATTCAAGCGAACAATGATGATCAATATGTTTGGATATCAAAGCGAGGCGTTGTATTTTTTGAAATATTTGTGTGTGAAATCAAACATTTTGTTTAATGTAATGGAAATAGTGTCCCATTTTGTATGACAAAGAGTTTCTTATTCATATATATATAATAAAATACTTTTTAATTTAGTCTATTGCGTTCTACATTGTCACTGTGAAATGTTACACGATTGATTAAATATATGGATGATTAAATATTATAATGAAGAGATGTGAAATCTGATGATATGGTATAACAAATTAATCCAAACATCACATTCAAACGCACTAATAAAAATTTAAATGGTATGAATACTGTTATAAGATATGTGTTGACTTTGATGAATAATTAATTTTAAAAAATCACAATAATTGCACTTTCACAGGTCAATGTTTCTAAAAAATACAAAATGATCACCGGTGTGTGTTAGTTACTGTGCACCATTGTGTTTGTATGCTAATGCACACTGATGCATTTCTACAACCTATGGACACCACACAAATACCAATACCAATTAGAATGCTTGGTGCGTTTGTGTTATACTGCACACCAGTGCGTTTGTGTGATACTGCGCACTGGTGCATTTCTACGACTTATGGGCACTGTACAAATACCAATAAAAATATAATGGCCGGTGCACTTTAGTGACGACTACCACCTCGACAATCTGATAGGTGTTTCATGCATCAGTGTCATTTTCCTTTAATGTGTTGGTGCATTTTTATAACTTGACAGCCTAGTGTATTGTATCACCTACATGGTGCATCATACTGTTTTACATCTTAACGACCCTGTGCATGCACCTTCAACCAACCCAGTGCGATTGTCTGGCTGACACGCACCAGGTCGTTGCTTAACGCCCTGGGGTGTCCAAATTTGTTTTCTATCCTGATGCTTGGTAGGTTTACAGTACCGGTGCATTCACGTACAATGCACTGGTGCGTTGGCACCTTATTAGTGCATTGATGAGAAAAACATCTAGAACAACCTCGAGTCGCCAATTTTTTTTAGTTGTGTTGAAATTATGTTAGAAGCTCCGCCAAAACCTCTGTTGCCAAAAACAGATGTTGTAGAAAATGTTTTTTTGACAATTTTGGAAAATTTTATAATGCTAAAAACCTCCGTTATAACCTCCGCTAGAGGGTCTTTTCCTTGTAGGGTAATGTTGACCACTCCTTTTCCATCTACATCCATAGTCTTTTCAGTCCCCAACTTTACCTTTCCATTCATAGATTGATCCAAATTGTCAACTAAGTTCTTATTGCATGTCATGTGGTTACTGAAACCACTATATAATATCCACATATTATCAGAAGGTTTGTGCATGGCATGGAAATCTAGGAAGAAGGAGTTAGTATTTTGTATAGTGTCTTAGCTCTCTGGTTTCCTTGAATAACTAAATTTATTGTAATAATAACATCTCACCTTTGATATGTCAAATATTTGATTATTGTTGAAGCTTATATTGTTGCTTATACTTTCATGTTCCTTATCTTCTCTCCCATCTCTCTAACCACCATGTATTTCACCTTGTCCTCTTCCTCTCATTTACCTCTACCTCGACTTTTGTCTCTAGTAATAGAAAGTTGACTTTTGAAAGTGGTTTGTAAAGAATAATCCTTATTTCTATCTATGATTGCCTCATGGGATAGAAGTGATCCCATAAAATCATCAACTGTCAATGTTTCCAAACATTTGGCTTCTTCTATGAATGCTACTGCAACATCAAATTTGTTATAAAAAGACCTGAGGCCCATCTCAACCACTGTTTGTTATTTAATATCATCACCATAATTTTTTAACTGATTTACAACAGTTATGACCCGATTCATGAATGCATTGATGTCCCGTGTCTCCTTCATAACCAATCTCTCAAAATATCTTCTATTATTCTACAACTTAACAATATTTACTTTGGCCATACCTTTATTGCTTATCCCCAAGGTATCCCATGTTGTCTTTGCTGAAGACGTGATAATAATTTTTTGGAAAACTGCTATGTTTACTCCCTGTTGAATAAGATGTGACGCTTGTGCATTATTATTTTTTTCTTTATATTAAGAGCTCATTCTTCTGCTTCATTTTTAGGTTCTAAAAAGCCAAAATAGACATGACCCCACACATCATGAGCAGTCAATGTGGTCTCCATCTTAATGAACTAGACATCATAATACTTGCATGTAAACGGTGGAAACTAGGGTTGGAAATTGGATAAATCCATATTCAAACAATAATTCTCTTCGAATAATAATAAAACCCTTAAACAAAAAGTATCCTTTTAATAAACACTTTTTCTATTATTTTTATTGAAATGCCCATTTCCTTTAATATATAAGAATAAAATTCCAAAGAACCACTTCAAATATATTGGAGAAACCATTTTAAAAAATATCCCAACTAAAAAATTTAAGAATTAATTTTAAACTTTTGAAACCTCTCATTTATAAACCTTCACGTTATATGAAGTCTTAAAAAATAATTTAATCAAGAACTTTGAAGTTTGAATTTTCTAAGGCGGTGTATGATGTAGTGAGGTCATGTGATAATGCTTTCGATAATAAGGAGAACAATGTTAGATATTTAACCCTTCGAAACCTCAATGACCTCATTATCTGACCATGCCGAGAAGATTCCCAGATGAGAAAATCTCATAAAGGTTTGTAAAGAATCATGTTAAGACATGTATATTTGTATTGTTATGGTATGGATGTGTTCAAACAATAAAACCATGATCAATCAAGAGATTTTAGAATTAGGAGAGATGGCTACAGGAATGGGAGTCTGGACATGTTTTGGTATGTGGTTTTTGCTTATGTTGGGAAGCACACATAACGTAAATGCATTCTATATTCCTGGAAGTTATGCCCACTCATATCCCAGGGATCAAATTTATGGGTGAAGGCCAATTCCCTTACCTCAGTCAAGACAAAGCTTCCCTAAATATATTACAGCTTGCCCTTGTAAAAACCCTTAGATGGTGTGAATTAAATGATAGAAAATATTAGGGAGCTCCTCATGGGGTACAAGATTGAGAGCTTGCCATATTTCTTTCGGATGGATGTTAATGAATCTGAAATTTAGCTTTGAAATACTACTTCCCTTAGGAAATGAATATGAAATTTACATATGAAATACTATTTCGCAAGGGGAAACACAGTTGAAGGTGTTGAAGCATAGGATCGATAATATCTACCAAGTGAACCTGATGCTCAACAACCTTCCTATTATTTAGTACACAAATCAGGACAATTTCAACCTTTCGTGGACCGGGTTTCCAGTAGGATTTTGTGTTGATAAAATACATTATGTTTTGAACCACATAAAATTCATTGTTATAGTGCACATGTATGATGGTGAATTATTTCTAAGGCCATTGGGATAAGAGATGACATAGATACAATGTTAGTTGATAGAAAATATCATAGCATGACCCCCGGATTCATGGTGGTGGGGTTTGAAGTTTTTCCTTGTAAATTCGAACACAATATAGATGCATCTTCAAATCTTAAAATTTATGGAAAGTATCCTACTTCCATTGAATACATCCCATTTGGCAAAGGACGTTATCAAGATATAAAGGAATGAAATCCAATTTATTTTTCTTATGAAGATTCCTTGTGGAGAGACATATCAGATGACCATCAGGAAGGGATTTGTACTTGAAGATGGAAGGAGCCAAGGTGCACTGATCTTCAATTATCAACTTTCTCATGGTAATTTATTTCCTTGTCGGTGTTTTTCTTGTGATCTTCCTTCAAATTGATATTACTCATATCTATACACTTATATCCCCAGGGCTCAAATTTATAGGTGAAGGTTAATTTACTTACCTCAATCGAGACATACCTTTCCTATAACTATCACAACATGTCCTTCTGCAAAAACTTAGATGGTGTGAAGGATATGACAGAAAATATTAGGGAGCTCCTCATGGGGGACATGATTAAAAGCTCACCATATTGATTTTGGATGGATGTCAATGAATATTAAATTTACTTATGCAATAATACTTCCCTTGGGACATGAATATGAAATTTACATATGCCATACTAATTTGCAAGGGGAAGGGAAGTTGAAGATGTTGAATCATAGGATCAATAATCTCTACCAGATGAACCTAATGCTCTACAACCTTCTTTATCTTCACTACACAAAGTAGGGAAATTTCAGGCTTTGGTGGATCGAGTTTCCAGTAGGATTTTATGTTGATAAAATACATTATGTTTTCAAGCACTTGAAATTCATTGTTCTAGTGCACATGTATGATGGTTACAATATTTCTAAGGCTATTGGGATAGGATATGGCATTGATACAATGTCGGTCGATATCAAAGATCATAGCATCACCCATGGATTCATGGTTGTGGGGTTTGAGGTTGTTCCTCGTAAATACCAACACAATATATACACATCTTCAAATCTTAAAACATATGGAAATCATCCTAATTCCATTGACTACATACCATATGCGTGAGGAATTTATCAAGATATAAAAGAAGGACATCCAATTTCTTTCACTTATGAAGTTTCCTTTTGGAGAGTCATATTAGATGGCCATTAAGAAGGGATGTGTACTTGAAGATGCAAGGAGCCCAGGTGAACTACTATTCAATTATCAACTTTCTCATGGTAATTTATTTCCTTTTCAGTGTTTTTATTGTGGTCTTCCTTCGAATTGCAAGGTGAGATCTGACCCGTCATGAGGACCCGGACAAGGAAGCTCAAATGCATGAAGAAATCTCAGGATTGAAACTTGTTGTGGGTGATGTTCATTGGTCGCCTGCTCACTTAGAGCTTCTCTTCATTATGGTGGGTGATGGAGTGTAGATATCGGGTATGGAAGTAATGACTATTTTTTTTGCTGCCTTTGCTTTCATTTGCTAAAAATCTTGAGGAACTCTCATCACTAGAATGATTTTTTTTATAACTTGTTCGTGGAGTTGCAGTAAATTATGTTGTTGTAATAACATGGAGAACTGTTGAAGGGGTGGGTGGGGAGGGATCACAGGGCTAGAAATAGATGTCATGGTGTGTTGTGTGGTTTTTCCTAGACATTAATTTCTCGATTATCACAGTGCTTAGATTCCTTCGATGGGGAAGTCAAACCACTGGAGCTATACCGATCTCTTTATTTATCGTTCTTTTGGCCCTATAGTTTTGTATTCTAGTACCTATAACCCTTTTGGGTGGGTTTTTGGGAGCCAAGGAAACACATATTGAATTTCCTATGCTTACCAATCAGATTTCTAGATAGATTCCACCGAAGAAGTATCCTTCTTCGTTGCTTATTCTCAGTGTAGGAACACTTATTTTCAAGAATATTTTCCATGAGCTCTTCTTCATCATGTCAAGCATCTGGTTTGGGTAGGTTTACTATGTTTGTGAATTCTATTTATTGTGTTGATTCTCCTTGTAGTTGTATGTGGTGGGGTTTCTGTAGTTCTGAATTACATGCACCTGAGTGTGGAATATTTAAGTGGTGGTGGAAAGCATTCTTTGCATCTGGCTCCATGTCAATGTATATTTTTCTCTATTCATTAAACTTTATGGTGTTTTATCTATGCAACCTTAGTGGTCCTGTGTCAGCTATTTTCTTCATTTTATGCTCTTCTTATGGTCTTTTCCATCATGCTCACCACAAGGACCATTGGAATCCTTGGATCCTTCTAGTTTTTGCATTACCTATTCTCTTATGTTAAATCTATTAAACTAGATTTATGGTCAAAGCATAGTAGTGATCAATGGGCATCAGGGCAGGGGATTGTTTTTTAGTGAATGTAATACAAAGTTGTCTTGAAGCCTTCGACGTGTCTAGAATAGGTACAATTGGTTTATGAGACATGCAATCCTAGTTCTATACTTCTCATATAAATGTTCAGAATATGAATGATTTGATAAAAAATTTGTAAGTCATGATACTATGATTATTTGAAGGAGTTCATTAAAAGTAGAAAAAAAAGAAAAAAAATAAAAAATAAAAAACTAGCTAAAAATTCAAGTCACTATAACGGCCAGTACTGAAATTGCATGCATTCATAACAAAATAATTTTTGTATTTAAATTAATTAGCTATTTTTACTAGAAATTTTCAAATTTTCAATTAAATCTTTCACTAACGTGAATTAAACCTAGTTAGAAGACATATAGATTCTTTTGTGAAAAAAAATAAAGAAAACATAAGAACTTTGTCCTTACATTGGATATTTCAAACACAAACACAGGGTCTGTAAAGATACAATATAGACAACATCTGGGTTCTCAATATACCATCTACATGTAAATATTACTACATTTTCTCGCAACCACATCAAACTCCTTGCAATGAAAGAGGATATTCATAACTCCTTTAGACTAGGGAATTCACAACATAACGAAGAAAGAATAAACACATCCATGACCTCAAGGCAACTACATGTAACTAGAATTTTGGTTTTATTAAAATATATTAAAAATATATCTAAGAACGAATAAACACATCCATAACTTCTTAGAAAAATACATGTAACTATAATTTTGGGTTTATTACAAGATTCATGTAACTAGAATTTTGGGTATAAAGATACAATATAGACAACATATGGGTTCTCAATATACCATCTACATGTAAATACTACTACATTTTCTTACAACCACATCCCACTCCTCATAATGAAAGATGATATTTATAACTCCTTTAGACTAGGAAATTCACAACATAACTAAGAAAGAATAAACACATTCATAACCTCTCAGACAAAAACATGTAACTAGAATTTTGGGTTTATTACCCTCTAAGGTTATTTACAACTTTAAAATTGAAAATTATTAATACAAACCAATGTACATAAAAGAAACAGTTGATGGAGTATCAAAAAGATAGAAAAAAATTAAAACACTGACATAATAAATAGACCATAAGTAGTTACATCACTTACACTTCTAACGTGTTTGCACAAATTTTGTATAGTTCCTAAATGCACTAGCAACAACAAACCAAAATCTACAATGCCTTGTAGGTTGGGTTATTGTTCGTCCTTTCATTGTTCAATATTGCTAGCGTTGATAATCAGTGGGCTAAAATTACAAATACAATTTGAAGAATCATTGTAATACCATAACAGGCTAATGAATTTGGAATACATGCTACATATAGAACATTGAATAGAATTTTTGGTTTATTACCCTCTAAATTTATTTATAACTTTAACATTGAAAAGGATTGATAAAAACTAATGCGTAGAAAAGAAAAGGATGATGGAGTATCAAAAAAATATAAAACATTGAAGACACTGACATAATACATATACCATAAGTATTTCCATCACTTACAGTTCCAATGTGTTTGCACATATATTGTATAGTTCCTATATACACTATCTACAACAAACCAGAATCTACAATTACTTGTATCTTAGGTTATTTCACGTATTTTCACTATTTAGTAATGCTAGTGGTGATATTTAGTTGGATAAAATTACACATACAATTTGAAGAATCATCGTAATACCATAACCTAATGAATTTGGAATACACGCTACATATAGAACATTACAAGTGTCTGAAAATTACAAAATCACCCAATATAAGAGAGAAATGAGGTATACCTATTCAAGACCACCACAAGTGGTTACTTGACCATACAAAAAATGTAGGTTTATTTCCTCCCCTACTATATTTGGCACTTTACCACTTCAAAATGAATAGTTAGAAAACATGGAATATAACAAAATACATGGAGATATAGCATTATTTCCTTCCTTGTTTCATGTTCATGGATAGTAAATATACATATCAGGATAAACAATTCAACTAGGTTAGCATCCCTCTAACTCAAAATCCAAACACCCATAGAGGTGAAGTAGTGGATGACACAAATCAAATCTATCAAAATGTAACAATGGAATTGTATGCTAAAAAAGTAAGTCTATCAAAGGCAATTATCAGGCCCAACCTCAATTAAGAAATGGATTGTGATAGACATATTCTTCTAAAAGAGAGCATTTTATTTGAAGCAAACTCAATAAAGATATAAATAATAGCTTGTACATGTGTACCATAGGAAGATCAAAGAAGATGAACATAAGAGGCCCATTTCTTAGGAATAGAAGAAAGGAAAAAAAATCAATAATGTTATTTATCATTTTAAGTAAACATTCATTTAAGAAAAAATCATGTTTACCATAGAAACCAGACTGATTATCATAACAGGTTCATTTCAGCTAAATAATTCCCAAAACCTCGGTATGTATGAGATTTGTATAACAACAATGATGGTAGGAATATCCCATCCCCACAAAAAATGTAGTCCATAACTAGCAATCATTGCTCAAGTTTTTGTTTAGGTGCTACTAAACAAATATGAGTTATATCACCATGCTGCAAATGTTTAGATTCCAAACATAGCCAACTCATAACAACAGGAAATATCCCACTTTTTTAGGTGAGATATTCCACATATTTTAATTTACAATGAAATGGAAATAAGTAATAAAATATAAGGAACCCATTCATATAATATACACTGCAAGACTAGAAGGTGGATCACTCCTAAAATACAATGTGATATTAAATTACAAAATATCCAACAAAAATAGAAGTTGGAGGTGAAAAAATACTTCTAAGATGACCTAAGACTAGATTAAATGAGCCTCCATAAGCATGAAAGTTGTCCATATATCCATACATCCCTCATAATCAAGCAATAGGAGTGTGGAAAGAGTGAGATACTTAGCTACCTGACACTCTATTTTATCATAAGATACTTACCTACCTCGAAGATAAATCTTGAATATTTAGTAGCAAGTTAAAGTTTATTTTCCACTACAATTTAACTTGTGTGATCCAAATCATGAAATTTATATATTTATATATGTACCAATGTGCATCATTACATGATCTTAAATTCCATGGTTATTAGTTGTTTTGAATCATTCCTAAGGTTCAAGGAACTAAATGCAACCAAATGATCAAGAAAATACTTAATACATAACGTTCACATATTTTTTGGCTATGACATTATCATATTGAAATTTGAGATTCATTAAAGGAAATAATTATGTTGGTGTCCAGATGTGAACAATTTTCAAACCCTTTTTCCACATAAATTATCAACATGAGGGCGTTAGTTATTTCAAGAATAATGACACAGTATATGAAAGAGCAATCACATAACCTGTTGTTATATCACAGGCTTAATAAATAAACACACAGACTATTGTAACAACAATTAAAATGTATTGCAGAATTAAAAAGACATTCACAACAATTAAAGGATTATACTGGAACAACAGTAAAAAAACCAACTAAACATGAAATCAACGAAAAGAAAGGTAACACAACACCTGATCAGAAGAGTGGGCCCAACTCTCTGATCAGGGTTGTAGCAAACTCATGAATTACAGGTAAAATAACAGAGTGTTGTGCATTCAATTAATTGCAAAATATTTTTGCTACAAAATCTGTATGGACTAGGATTAAACCTGATTCACAGCCCACAGGTCCTCTTTATACAATTGTTCATGAAATTGCAGATTTCCTCTAACACCTACATATCTACAATTATACAATTCGTTACAACAAAAACCTAATTTCCAAAATGAAACCATGAAAAAGCCTGAAATATTGCAGGGGTGAAACATAGTCTGTTGTGTTGTAGCAGAAATTGAATATAACATTGGAAATTAGGAGCTGCTCCATGACTCACAGCTGTAATCTTCCCGCTTTTTCCAAATATGTAAAAATATTAGCGTTAATGTTTGCATAAGGTAAAACCTCCTTGACTATTACTTCATTAATCAAATATCCCATGTAAAATAAAAGAAAGTGGTTTACCTCATGTGTTTAAGAATAATAATGGCACAAAGAGATAGAAAGGTGGGTGAAAATGGGAGAAAAAAGTATACAAATCTAGTACCCAACATCTCCCCCCAACTGTTCTATCTGCATGTCTTTATGCATTTCATCGTCTCCTCAGATCCGGGTTGGACTAACTGTGACTGGCATGAAGCTGTGTGAGATCATATTCTTCAGCCATTTCCATCCCATGGGATTTATAACCTTCCATCAAAACAACATCCTTCCACCAATTTGGGTTAACATTGTATGCAGGAGTATATTGCTCGGCTGGCAACCAAATAAGGGGAAACTAAAACCTCAGCCCCATCTAGCTAACCCCACAGGTCTGAATGCATGCTACAAAATGTGGCATCCTCTCTAGAGCCCATGCAAAGTTAGGTGCTCCAAATGGTTCTCGTACTCTGACAGCTGAGGATGACAACATCCACCTCCTCTGACAACTGTCCAACGTTTCCTTACGGAAAATTGTAATCTATCTAACACAGAGGTTAGCACACCATTTCTCGGTTTTCAACATGTGTTCTCTATGCCCCTCAATCTATAGGAATGTGAAATGCTTGTTATAAATATTTGCTGACTGACCATGCTCCTTCCTCATTATTAGCGGCCTTATGACTTGGTTCTCCTCAAACATGTCACAGGTGTTTCTCCCTTTAATCTGATTGATGGTGTAGGAGGAAAAAGCTCTTAAATGAATGTCCCCCACGAATGGAACGGGGTTAAAAGACTGATCATGCCTCAAAAAGTAACCATGCATGTAGAGCTCACACATTAAGTGTTGTCCTATGATATCATGAATTTTTAAGATACAGAGAAATTGAATGGGGTCCTCAATTTCATGCCAAATATCCTTATATATACTTCCAAGACAAAATAAAATAAATTATTCATGAAGGAATAAGGCATAGCTATGTGCAGGAGGTCTGCAGGCCATTACCTATTGTGCCAAGGAGAACATCTTCTCCATATCTGATTGCAGCATATGCACTTGTTCTTCCAGTTCTTCTATTCTGGCCTTTTGTTTAGCTTGCTTCAGCTGCGCCTTATCTAACTGGTCTATGTATCTTGTAACGATTTTGGAAACATGTTCTCAAACCCACATTGTATCTTTCTTATGTCCATTCGTAGCAGACTGCCACCTCTGGATCTTGGAGGCCAAGAAAAATTCTCAACCTTCAAACAACTGTTCAATCAGATCAGTCTATGTAGCTACGGAGGAGACTTCAATTTTTGGCTTTACTGCCCTCCATTTGTAGACTTATACTTTTTTTTCAACCGGGAAACTTTTCTCTTCATCTCTCGAACCTCCCTCTTCAATCTCATGGTTTCATTGAACTATAAATGGTACCTTTTCTTGAGAGGTAACCTTCCCTTCTCACACTATTCAATCCATTCCTGTTTGATGAGAAATTTAGTTTCTAGGTCTATAACAGGCTCAGGAGGTGGTAGAATGCTACTGGTATTATCAGTTGGTTCTTCTGTTAGGTATTTCTGGCTGGGCTCCCTATCCTCAGGGGCATATTCCTCTACATTTAATTCAGGGAATCATGCCATATGGTCAGCATTTCCATCAAACACTCTGTGTTTTGGTGTTTCCATAGGAACAATATCTTCTTTGTGAGCCTCTGAGTGCTCCAACTGAGATTCAACAATTACTGGGCCGATATTGGCCATATCCTTTCCTGGGTTGAAAAAATTAAGCAATGGTGGAACAAATATTTCCTTCATTAATTGTTGGGGTGAGCGAAATCCCCTCACCCCTCTAGGCATCATGGACTAGAACAAAGAGAGGGGAATAGCTTCATCATCTTTGTTTCCAACTTGGGCTGGAATTTCATGCACTATTACTTCAGTCGGGGTCGACGTTGGTTCTTTTGGCACATCATTGATTCCGAGGGTTGTTTCCCTTCTGTCATCCTACCCTTTGTGTATCATTTCTTCCTTTGAGGTTGATACTTGTTCTTATGGGACAGTATCGACCTCGCAGGTTATTTCTCTTTTATCTTTTTTTTCTTCATGGATTGCTTCCCTGTTTACCTGTTCTAGATTAATTAGGGGTGGTTCTTGTGTAGCACCCCCAATTGTTTCAATATCCATATCTGCTTGGGTAGGTGATGTTGTTTCTTGCAAAATAACATCTTGCCATCCCTCTGTCTGACATTCCACTTCCCTGTTCTTCATTGAAAACATTCGACGACTGTATGACAGTCCCAACCACACTATATCCATAATTCCTTCACCTATGGGCTCCCCAGGCGAGGCTGGTTCTTGTGTGGAAGCCTCGATTGTGTTGCCAATTATATGCTCTACTCTCATTTCTTGAGGTTCTTCATAATCAACCTCCATTTCAACTTCTTTGGGTTCCTCCTGATCAACCTCCATTTCCATTTCTTCAGGTTCCTCTTGATCAATTTCCTCTGAATGTTCTTCTTCTGCTAAACCAGCCAGAGAGACTGGTTCCACTTCTCTAGCAGCAACAATGGCTGCTATTTCTTCATTTGAGGATCCAAATATTTCCGCCCAGGAAATTTGAAATCTATCTATTTCATGCATGAATAGTAAATGCACCAATCCATCGGGTGAGAGAAATGCTGGCATCTGGTGCGAATGCCAAGTAGACTGTGCCATGTGCTGCAAATGTTTTAATATAAGGAGGGGCATGTTTAAGGAATGCACTTGAGCCTATGGAAGTCAAAGGTGAGTTATAGTTTTAAAATGATATTTAAACAGAGTTGAGGCCCGACCTTCATAGGTTATGTATTTCATTACAAAACCTGTGACTTCGTTCCATGGATACTTCATAGACTTGCACTCATATCCTCTGCCCAATTGAACAATGCTTTCTCCTGCCTGCAAGAATAATTCGGGAAACTCTGGGACGAAAAATCTCTGAGAAAACCATTACTACCCTTGCTGTCTCAGCCCGCTAACTTCTGCAATTATCTCTTTTGTGATAGGAATTTCCAATCCTCTGACCCGTGATCCATTCTCATCCAAATTAAGAGCAAAATCCATCATGATTTCCATGTCAAACCCCTGCAATCTGTCGAAATAGGTATCCCATCCTACATTGAGAAAGATTTGCCATACCTCTGGATTACTACGGACCGATGCTGTATTTTCAGGTTCATGCCGCACAGCCAGTTCGCCCATACTGTGGGGACTGTAGCAACACTTCTTGGAACAATAGACCATTGGAAAGAATAGTGGATACCAAATTTGAAAAAACAACATGGTCAAAATGAATGGTGGTAACGATAACTACGGATGGTAATTCTCGGAAGCTGAGAAAAATCATGAAAAAGTATAGTAAGTGCAATGAATAGAATTGTAATTATTTCATACGAAATGGAAAGGACGTGTTACGAATCCAAATTCGTATTTAATAATTGTACGGATTATTGATAAGGATCGTAAGGTGTACCACACATGGTATTGTAATAATGACTTACAAAATCATGATTACGCCGTCATTAAATTATGATGTCACCCCCCCAACTTAAAAGTTGTCATCTACGGCATTAATGTATTCACACGGTATATTTAATTAAATTGTTAAAATTCACGTGGAGGCATACTTGGCGGCCTACCTGGACGAAGTGACAGTCGGTAGGATGAAGACGCAGTAATGATGCGGTTGGAGTAACAGTAGCATGAGTAGAAGCATCTAGAGTAACAACATCTGGAGTAACAGAAGTGTGAGTAGCAGCATCTGGAGTAATAGCAGTGCGAGTAGTAGCATCTGAAGTAACAAAATCTGGAGTAACAGTAGTGCGAGTAGCAACATTCAGAGTAAAAATATCTGGAGTAACAGTAGTTTGAGTAGCAGCATCTGGAGTAACAACAGTGCGAGTAGCAGCATTAGCCGTAACAGCATCTGGAGTAACAACAGTTCGAGTAGCAACATCTGGAGTAACAACATCATGAATAGCAGCAAACGAGTAACAGCACATGAGTAGTAGAAACCGAGTAACAACATCATGAGTAGCAGTAGCCAACTAATAGCATCAAGAGTAGCAACAACCGAGTAACAACACCCTGAGTAGTAGCAACCGAGTAACAACATCATGAGTAGCAACAATCGATACTTAGAAAAATTTCGATTTTTAAAACATTACTCCTTAGTTGTGACTCCTACAAAAAGACAACAAAATAAACAATATAATTCTTTATTCTTTACTTTTATGTATATATATATATATATATATATATATATATATATATATATATATATTAATTTTGTTAGAGCAAGGATGCAGAGGAAGAGTTCTCGATGCTAATAACCTTCAAACCAGATTTCTTATAGAGGTGTTTGATAAAAGCATCCTTAGAGGCTGGGAAATAGTGTAATCTCAGGCGATTTCCATTTTCTATGAATGAAGCACATGTATCGTCAGTTGTGACTACCCTAACTGTTTCATTATCAAATACAACGTCCACCTCATAAGGTCCCACCCAGCGAGTGCAAAGCTTTCCCTTAAAATCCTTAAAGCGGGAGTCATAGAGTAGTGCACAATCTTCCCTCTGAAGCACCTTTTTCTTGATAAAATTATCATGCCATTTCATTCTCTACTACTGAATAGCAGTATTTCTCTAGATAGCCACTGAGTGAATTTCATATAGTTCATTGAGCTGGGCCAGTTGGTGCTAATGGGCATCTGACAGATCCAAACCAACTTCAAGAGCTGTTCTAAGTGTACTGATTTCAAACTCTATTGGAAACAATGGGGATTTCCCATAAACCAACTCAAATGGTGAAAGCCCAGATGTGTTCCACCACATTTTTTTGTACGCCCAAAGAGCTTCAAGCAACTTCTGAGCCCAATCGCGACGATGGTATGACACAGTTTTTGTCAAGATATTTTCCAATGTCTTGTTTATGCTTTCCACTTATCCATTCGCCTGGGGATGGTATGGAGATGTCACCCTATGTTTGACTCCATATTTTTGCATAAGCTTTGCTATCATGTGATGTAAATTTTGCTCCTCCATCTGAAACAATATCTCTTGGAGTACCATAACGAGCAAAAATTTCCTCAAATAGAAAATATGAGACTACCTGATCTGTTGCTTTTGCAACAGCTTTGGCTTCTCCTACTTAGTCACGTAATCAGTATAGACCAGAATGTGAATATTTTGCTGGGAGGGTGGGTTGAAGGGCCCAATGAAGTCGATAGCCCATTTCTCAAAAGGTTCAAGGACTACCTATGCCTGTAAAGGCATTTCATCAGCTTGACCGGGATGCCCCATACGCTGGCAACTATCACACCTCCTGACATAATTCTACGCATTGCGAAATATAGAAGGCTAGTAATATCCCATTTGTAGCATCTTATGGCCTATTCTTTTTTAAGGCAAAATGCCCTCCATAAGGGCCATCATGGGAAGCCTTCATCACTTCATAAATATCATCCTCAGATACACAACATCGAATCTGCTTATCATCTCCTGTATTAAAAAGGTACCTTGCCATCCAAGAATACTGGGCACTGTGATGAATAATTTTTCATTGTTCCCTGTATGAAAAAAGATGAGGCACTTTCCCTATAGCAAGATAGTTAGAAATATCTGCATACCACAGAGGTTTAGTAGAAACTACAAAAAGATGCTCATCGGGAAAACTATCTTCTATAGGTGTGCATTCATCATTGTTATCCATTCTAGATAGGAAATCAACAACTACATTATCTTTTCCTGGTTTGTCTATTATTGTAATATCAAATTCTTGAAGCAATAGAAACCATCTTGTAATACGGCCAGGAGTGATAGGTTTATTCATCAAATACCTAATTGCTACATGATCAGTATGTACAAAAGTAGGATACTCGGTGATGCAATGCTAGAACTTGTTGATAGCATAAATGATAGCCAAGAATTCTTTTTCTGTCACCATGTAATTTAGTTCAACAGGAATTAAATTCTTGCTCTCATAATAAACTACATATGGTGTTTTGTCTACCTGCTGTCCTAAAACAAATCCTACTGATGTTTGAGAAGAATCGGCATGTATGTCAAATGGTAATGCCTAATCAGGTCCTCGAAGAGTTGGAGCTTTACAAATCAGTCCCTTAATTTTCGTGAAAGTTGCTTCACAGTCTTTTGTCCACAAAAATTCTGCATCTTTCGTTAGCAATTGAAAAAGTGGATGTGCTATCTTAGAAAAATTTTCTATAAAACGTCTGTAATAAATAGCACAACCAATAAAGCTACGTACCTGTGTGGGTTTCTTTGGTACCCGGAAGTGTCCTATTACCTCTAATTTGGCTGGATCAACTCGAATTCCAACAACTGAGAGTAATTGTCCCAATACTATCCGTTCTTCCCTCATCATATGGAATTTGTCTCTACTCAAAGATACATGGGTCTGCTTACATATTTTGAGTACTTTCTCCAGATTTTCTAATCCCTCTTCAAATGAGTTTCCATATGGAATCAAATCATCCATATAGATTTCAACACTATTATTGACCAAATTAGAAAAAATTCCCATAATTTCCATCTGAAAGGTAGCAGGAGCATTACACACGCCAAATGGGCGAACCCTATATGAAAAGGTCCCCCAGGGGCATGTGAAAGTTGTTTTATCTTGGTCTTCCAAGGCTATCTGAATCTGGTTATATCCACTGAATTCGTCTAGAAAGGAAAATAACTTCTTCCCAACCAAGGTGTCCAGCACTTGGTCAATGAATGGCAAAGGGAAATGGTATTTTTGAGTTTCCTTGTTTAGCTCCCTGTAATATACACAGATCCGCCACTTACCATTCTTTTTAGAAACAATAACTAGAGGGGATACCCATTGGATATCTGAGATGGGGTAAATGAAACCTACATCCAATAATTTTTGTAATTCTTCTTTGACAATTTTCTTTAGAGCAGGATTCATTCTCCATTGGGGCTGTCTTACAGGGCAGAAATATTCCTTAATATAAATATGATGAGTACATAAATTAGCAGGGATCCCCTTCATGTTGGTATAATCCTAGGTAAAATCTTACTGATGATCTTGAAGGACTTTTAAGAGATGTTTTGTCTGGGATTCAGAAAAATCAGGGTTGATATTGAGTGTTTTCCCTGGTTCAATTTCAATTGGAATACTATCATGGGATGAGGTTACAGGAATGTCTTCCATTTCATCTTTTGGTTCAATGTTTTCATGTTTTTCACAGCTCATAGCAGATTCTAAAATTTGACGAGTTGAATTGGAGATAGAGCTGGGATCATTTATAAAAGTGTTGATGGTATCGTCCTCAGTTTCTATTTTGAATTGAAGGGCCTACCCAATAGTGAGGATTGGTATAAATTCTTCATTTTCAGATTCAGGCTCTTCTATTGGTAGAGGTTTCTGACTGGTTAATCATTTTTCCAATGGGCTAGGTTCCACAGGAGGGTAAAGGGTAAGGTTGTTTGTAGTTGTCCCATTTGATATGATCATATGCCCAAATCGGCACCCTATGTAGGTTTCTGCAATTGTGATCCAGGATCAATGGATGACCACCAACTAAAGATCAAGTCTATAATACAAGGAGGTCCAGAGGGTATTGCCACGAATCCACCGAAATGGTCACGTCTTCCAATTTCCCTATCGGTTTAATTGTAAACTTGTCTGCTAGTTCTAGGATAGTAGGGGTTGTCTTAATGTTTTAGAGACCTAATACATTCATTGTTTCGGAGGTAATAATGTTGATGGTAGCTCCCAAATCTAACAGTACGTTTGGGATTTCAACCCCATTGAATTGTACTATTAGAATTGGGTTTCTTGGGTCTCCATATTTCACAGGCATGATCCTTCCTAACATGATGTCAGACAGTCTACCCATCACATGAATGGTTAATGGAACCCTAGGTTTATTCCCTGGTTTCTTAAAGAAGTAATATTTGAGAGTTTTTGCATATATAGGTACATCCCTCATGGCTTATAATAGGGGTATTTTGACAAAAATATTTTGCAATTCCTCAAGGAAGTCAAACTCTACCTGAGGGTTCTGTTTGTTCAAGGTCATTTTTTCAGGATATGGAGGAGAATTTGAATGACCCTGATTAGGAATAGATTGGGGAGGTGTCTAATTTGTTATGCTTTGGTATGGGTTATCCCCAAATGTCGTCTGTTCTGGTTCTGTAGCTTCACGGTCAAACTATTCTATAATAATAGGTGAAGTGGGAGCATTTACTACCTGCCCAGATTGTAAGTTTATTTCATTAAGTCTTGCAGTGGAAATGCTATAACACGGAAGGTTAAGAGTATCTATTTGCTGGACCCCTTTATTATTAGGACTCATATTGGGCTAGATAGGAAGCTGGGGTCGAAGGGTTGGATTTCTAGGAGGTACATTAGAGGGAAACTGAAGTTGTCATTGAGGCATAGGTTGAGGAAATTGCACAGTAGGAGAGGGTCCATGCCAGTTCTCATTCCATGAAGGATTAGAACTAGTCTGGGGAACCCATTGTTGCCAAGGAGGGTATTGATACTGAGACCACATAGATGAAAATTATGGAGACTGGGGACCCATAGTAAAATTATTAAAATACTGTGATGGGTCTTGAAACATACCTGGATTCATAAATGGTGGTCGAGGTTTCCATGGCTTTTTCAACCCCATGAAGTATAGCTGGTGTACCACATTTTCTTCACTTGCCCCTTGAAAAACTACCTTCGGTCCAGGCAAGGAAGGGCATGAGTTGGTCGCATGAGTCTGTTCAAAGATCATGCAGGCTTCCACTGTGTTTAATGGGAATTCTTTCAAGGGATGCTTCTTTCTACACTGTGGGCATAATATATCCATAGTCTTCTCCAACTCTATTTGTTTTTGTTTTTCTTGTAGAGTGTCCATCTGGGTGGATAATGTGCTCAGGATATCATTCCTTAGATTATCTAGTAAATTTCTAATTTTAGCCTTTATAACCCCTCCACCAGAAGTATTTAATGAACGAATTCCTTGTCCGCTCCTTGCAGCCCCTCGTGAACACTGAATACAATAGTCGCAGATTATGTCAAAGTCTTCTTTTGAAATATCCCCCTTTCCTACTATGTTAAGAAGTTGTAGAGAATCTTCCCTAAGTGCCCGGAGAAGAATGATCTTCAGAATATCCTTATCCAGGTCACTATGGGCTGACCTCCGCAATATATATTTGAATCGTTCCACACAATCTTCCATGTTCTCATCATATTTCTATACAAACTTAAATATTTCCTCCTTAATGTCATGGGATTTATAGTAATCTTGGTATTTCTCCAAAAATGCTTCTTTCATTCCTTCCCATGAGGTAATATTTCTCCCTCCTAAACCCATGAACCATTGTAGGGCTGTCCCTTTTAGGGTAGCAGGGAATATTTTTAGTTTCTGAGCATCGGGATATAATCGTACCCTCAACAGAAAATGTCAAATTCGAAGAGGAATGTATCAGGGTATTCCGAAGAAAGCCCATGAAAATTAGGTAAAGTTGTTAAAGGGATGGGCTTCATTGGTGCATCACCTATAATGTTTCCAATTGGAAAATCAATAGAAAAATTTGCAGGTGCCATAAGTATCCTCCAACACTCGCCTGGTATTTCAACTGGTTCTCTGACCAGTACTTGGGGTGATTCAATGGTAGGAGGTTTCACCGCACTCCACTGGTCTCTTGGTGACACAAAATCCTTTAGGAACTCTCTTTCCAAATCAGAATTGCTTAATTCAACTACAGGAGGCTTCACAACACTCCCTCGGTCTCTTGGTGAAGAAAACCCTTTCAGAGATTCTTCTTCCCAATTAAAATTGCTCATTACTTCTGACCCTCTACTTGATATTTCTTCCCCTTCTACTGACAACAGGGATTTCTCCTCCACCAATACCTTATTTATTGCTTCTTCCACCGTTGAAAGAATTTCCTCTGGTACCATGGCTGGAGCTAGCTATTACCTCGACTGCCCTTCGAACCTCGTCTGAACCCTTACTCTGACAGAAGCACGAGAGGATGCTTCATATTTAGCCTTCTCGATGATCTCCTGAATATACATCTTCCTTCCAAGATCCTTTCCTTTCTTTGGGGGTCTTCCTCTACTGCTCTTATTCAGATCTTTGTTCATAAAATTGGTGAGAAGAGTTCATCAAAATAGAAAAAGCACTCAGGACCCAGAGCAGGATAGATAACTTACTCCCAAGACGAGAGAGTAGGTTCAAAAATCAAATCAAAATAAAAGAGAAAATCACAGTTCAGGACCTGAAGTAGGGTATTCAAGTAACCTCCTCAGGACGAGAAGTTGGCCCTTTCAGAAAATAATCAAAAAGCAGAAAAAAATGAAAACTATGCCCATGACTTAGAGAAGGGTAACAAATACCCTCCCTATGACGAGAGATCGGTCTTTAGCAAAAGAAAGAAAAAAAAGGAAAAAAACAACAGACTATGCTCAAGACTTGGAGCAGGGTAATAGATGCCCTCCCCAAGACGACAGATCAATTCTTAAAGAAAAAAATAAAGAAGAAGAAAAACATAGAACACTATGCTCAGGACTTGAAGTAGGGTAATAAATTCCCTCCCCAAGGTGAGATATTGACCCTTAGATAAATTGTAGATCGTGTTCTTGCACCTTGCTAGCCTTCCCCTGCAACAGCGCCAAAATGTTGGTGTTCGGATGTGAACAATATTCAAACCATTTTTCCACATAAATTATCAACCTCAGGGCATTAATTATCTCAAGACTAACGACACAATATATGCAAGAGAAATCACATAACCTGCTATTAAATCATAGGCTTAATCAATGAACACACAGACTACTATAACAAAAATTAAAATGGATTACAGAATTAGAAAAACATTTACAACAATTAAAGGATTATATTGGAACAACAGTAAAAAAACCTACTAAACATGAAATCAACGAAAATAAAGGTACCACAACACCTGATCAGAAGAGTGGGCCCAACTCTCTCATCAGGGCTGCGGCAAACTCACGAATTACAAGTAAAAAAACACAGTTTTGTGCATTCAATTAACTGCATAATATTTCTGTTACAAAATATGTATGTACTGGGATTAACCCCGATTCACAGCTTGCATGCCCTCTTTATACAACTTTTCAGGAAATCACATATTTCCTCTAAAAACTACATATCTACAATTATATAATTTGTTACAACATCAAACTAATTTCCAAAACAAAAGCATGAAAAAGCCTGAAATATTGCTGGGGTGAAACAGAGTCTGTTGCGTTGTAGCAGAAAGTGAAGATAACGCTATAAATTATGAGCTTCTCCACGACTCACAGCGATAATATTCTCGCTTTTTCGAAATCTGTAAAAATATCAGAGTTAACATTTGCAAAAGGTAAAACCTCCTTGACTATTACTTCATTAATCAAATATCTCATGTAAAATAAAATAAAGGGGTTTACCTTGTGTGTTTAAGAATAATAATGAAACAAGGAGATAGAAAGGTGGGCGAAAATGGGAGAAAAAAGTATACAAATTCAGTACCCAACAAATTGTCAAGCTGAAAGATAAGCGAAACCTAATTATTAGAAATTACAGTGATGGTTCTAGTAACGTCCTTGGTTTCAAAGAAACTTGAGGTCACTCAAGTATGTTCCTTTGAACCATTCTCCATTCTACTCAATGTCAAGTGGATAGAAATTTGTTTCTTTCACATCTTTTGGTAAAATAATAAAAATAAATTATGTTGAAAAATACGCCAAGAAAGTCTCAATTTGACTTTGCCTTGGTCAAATTGAGAAAAAATGAATTTCCACATTAGTAGAAAAATTGGATGCATTTAACATGTGTTACATGGCCCTTGTCACTTAGTTATCTTAGTAAATTCAAGTTAGAGGAGTGTGAGTTGAGTTAAGCATGTGTGATTGCTAATTTGTAGCAATCAAGGAGAGTTATTTCAAGTTGTTTTCAGTTAAACTAATTCTAAATGTTGGAGGAAATAGTGGAAGGTCAGTTGGGTAGTGGGACAATATTATAACTCAATGGTCATCAATTTAACTAATGAATCAACCAAAAATATCTAGTGCATGCAGATAATTCAAGTCCCCCAACTATGGTGGAGATTCCAAGGTAGATTAACATTAGTTTTAGAGTAGTCTTGAGTGTACAAGTGTTGCATGCATTTAGATGATCTACCTTGGGAATTAAGAAATCAATTGGAGGAAAATTCCTAAATAATAGGGGCCTTATTCCTCATGAATTGTGTAAGGAAATAGGGGCTCAAGAAGAGGAAAAAATTGACCAACTCTGGGTCATAGATTCTTAGTGAGCAGAGAGATATGTTATTCACTTGCTGGTTTTACTCGAAGCGAAAAATAGATTATAATATATCTCTATTCATTAGGGTAATCCGAGCTTAAATAAGGGTTTTTTAGTAGTTTCTTTCCCATAGAAATATACTATGTGCACGTGATGTTCTAAATTGTGAATTGAATTCCACAGAGCAGTAGAGAAGGATTGTGTCTTGTGATTTAGATTATAATTTATGAGAAGTTACAATTATACATCACAATTTTACATGGTATGAGAGGAGGATTCACATTAGAGAAGGAATTTCGAAGTTGTTTCTCAGGAGGTTCGAATTTGTAGATTAGTGTAGCAAGATCTCTTCAAAGTTGGGAAGATGACCTTCAACAGGCTGAGACTAGGCTATGCCTTGGAAGGTAGATCTAATTTCATTTCACGAAAAGACCACATGGTGTTGGTGTTGGGTGACAATGGATTCCTAGAATATGTTAAGATAAACATTGTAAAACTAGAGGCATTTGATGCACAAAACATATCTCAATGGAAGAAAGATGTAGCCAAGGTGAGGAGAATAATATTGGAGGGAATGAAATACCACATTGTCTGAAATATCCATGGGAAATAAACTCCTCTGATAATTTGGAAATCACAAACAAAGCTGTTCGACAATAAAAATGACCATAGAAAAATCACGTTCAAGAATAAACTTCAAAATATCAATATGCAGAATAATGACACTATCCCATAGTATATGAGAATATTTATACAAGTTCATGATGAACTTGGTCGGTTTGGTGTAAATGTTGTAGAAGATGAACTAGTAAGCGTAGATCTTCTAAGCCTTCCCAAAATTTGGCATAGATACTAAGACTCGGTGAACGGGAGGGAGAAATTACTGAATTGAGAATGATTATGGTACAATTTAATATAAGAGGAGATGGGCAGAATACCAGAGATGGGACTTCATCCAAGGGAAAGGATGAAGAAAAATTTGCATTGGTTTGAAAGGGAAAGAATGGAAAAGGGACAAAATCTCAAACCAAACCAGAATCCAGCCAAGGGGGCAAGAAGAAATAAGTTTCCAAAATTAAATGCTTCAATTGTCATAAATTTAGTAACTATGCCACGAAGTGTCCACACAAAAGGTCAAGTAATAAGACCTCAGGAGGAGTAGTAGGTGAAGCCTTGGCTTCAGATTTTGAGATTGGCTTCACCCTTATTGTATACTTAACCAACATAGTAATGAGGAGCGTATGGTACTTGGACTCTGGTGCCTTGTTCCAGATGACAGGGTGTAAAGAGTTTTTTAGTGACCTAGAGGAGAAATATCTACAAATATACATTGAGCTGGGGGATGACGGAAGGTACAACATGAAAATGATTGGTACAATCATCTTTAAGAGAGATTTATGATCCCATCTCAGATTGAAGGATGTCATGTTCATTCACTGTCTAAAGAAAAATATAATTTCTGTAGCAGTTTTGGAAGACCGAGGTTATGATGCGATATTCAACAAAGGGAAAGAATTTTTGAGACACATAGCCACTGGAAAGGTGAAGCAGATCAAGTTTTGTGTAAAGAACCTATAAAATCCAAATGCAAAATATTGTGTTGTATTAAGCAATAAGGAAAAGAAAGTGCAAAGCCATGATTTGGGGGAACTTTGGAACAAAATACTTGGCCATTTGCATCATGGCTCCTTAAATATAAGGCAGTAAACAACCACTAGCCTCCCTAAAGGAGCACTTGAGAAACAATATGTTTTCAATGGTTGTACCTTTGGGAAGTTTGTAAAACCCACATTCCATGATCTGGATAGGGAGGCACATGCAGTCTTAGAAATAGTCCACTCTAATGTCTGTGGACCTTTCTCAACAGCCTCCACTACAAGATATAAATATTTTGTCCTTTTTATTGATGACATCTCAAGGAATTACTATATCATCTTCATGCAAAATAATGAAAATACATTCTCCAAGTTTATAGAATTCAAGGCACATGTTTGGAAAGATATCAGCAAGAAGGTGAAGGCTCTTAGAAAGGAAAATGGACGTGAGTATGATTTGAATGAATTCAAGAATTTATGTGCAAATGAAGGCATTCCAAGAGAGCTAACAACACTCGACAACCCACAACAGAATGGGGTAGCTGAGAGAAATAACCATAGCATTGTGGAAGCTGTGAGGGGTATGTTACATGACCAAGGCCTACCACTATGTTTGTCGGTGTAATGTCTATCTCACTCTTGACAATTTTTTTTTTTTTTATATGGACAATTATATTTGAATCATCAATTCCTCCTTAATATTTTGGGTCATTACTTTAACCCTAGAAAGAAACTTACTTCTCTTGAAGATTTTATACATGTTTTTATATTCATCTAGCATTGCTAAGATAGACCCAAGTCTATATAAGCTTATTCACTTTACTATGAATTATTTATACCATATCATTCTATTCACCTTTATAAAATTTTGTCCCATAATTTTTTTCCAATTTCCCACTTTATAAATATGGAGAATATTCAATCATTACCCTTCTCCCTATCGAGACCTTATAAATGATTTAATTCGATTCTCTCATATACATCCATATACTTGATATATATATATATATATATATATATATATATATATAGATTTCTTAAGGGACTTTACTTCCAATTTGTTTTCTCTTTCATGTAACATTAGGGTTCTCATTTCAAAGTTAATGTAATTCCACTTTAATCAACCCAATGTCTGATCCTAATTCCTCCTCCTCACAGTATGGGAACATGGTCCGATGCAATATTACGAATCACTGTGAAATATCTCCCAAATCGTACTTCGATTTGGTGGATGTTAATGAGATAATAAATGGGTTCAGACACCTTTCAGTCTCCTTTATCGTTTCAAAAATATTAATGTTATATATGAGGAATTCTGCAGAGTTTGGTGATAAGACCCATTAAATTTTTCCTACTCCTATAGGGTTTTGTACATTTTCATTTATTTCGTTGAACAGTTAGTGTACTTATGATATCCTTGGCTGGGTTATTGTTAATCAACTTGGATTTTCGAGACATCTCCCACATTGAATTAACACTCTAATTGGGCATCTTCCGCCACGATGGATATCATAAGCAGTTTAGGGTTTTCATGAAGGTATATGAATGGGTTTATCAATGGTAAACTTCATTTCTCATTTCATTTTTAAGAGTGTTTCGGATTTGTTCACTACAATTCTGTTTCTCCTCAGCCGGGAATGACATTACAGATCCATCTACAACTCTTCAACAAGACTGCGTTAATGGATGCCGATACCTCAACTCATCCATATGGAATTCGTAATGTCTTATATAATTATCTTATCACAGTCCAAGCGAACAATGGTAAGATTGCCTCGGTGAATAGTTATTTGATTTGAAAAATTACTTCTATTTTAACTTTCTCATCCAAATGTTTCGGTGATAATTTATATATGACCTGAGATTGTTATTATAGAGTTTGTAAGGATCTGGAAATGGCTATTTTATTCTTCGTCCTAGTTTATTGAGAACCGCTTTCGTATATCATTTAAAATGTTTACTGTATTGTATAATTTCCCAATCCTGCTCTCCTCCATGTATGCATATCGTTTTTTGTTTATAAATAATGCTTCTAATTTATAATTCGTTTTCATTTTTGTTTCCATTTTGGTTTTCCACCGAATTATTTAAGGAACTGGTCCATTAATTCTCTTGGTTTGCATCGAATGTTCTCATCTTCTCACTCAATGCCCTCCAAAGGAGACGTTGTTGTGCGACTTTACTAGGTTCGATAGTGTGACTTATTCATAATGTTGGTTTCAGTGATACGAGTATTTTACACAAGTTCTGTAAGCTCTTTCTCTCATAATCCCATGTTAAAAATCAGGAACTTAATGACCCATTTTAATTTGTGAACGGTAGGTAGTCTCTTTTGCAGATTTAAGTTCCTGAAGGTAACCACTAAATTCATTGACAGTTGATACGTTTACTTCTCTTTATTTCTCTTACTTCATTTTTACTTTACGTCTCATTTAGCTTTGGTCTCTAACTTGTTTTCAATCGATTCTTGCAGGTATTTCTGCAACTCCAGCTCATTCTTTGGCTTACTTATAATTTGTTCTCTACCCAGTCAAACCTAGTTGACATAATAATCGGTTTTGTTATGCTTCATAGGTCGGTATAATTGTAATTTCTACCATATTACCAAGATAGCCCAAAAGTCGAGATATCATCTTCACTTAATTTGTATTAGTGATGAATGTTTGAAATAAACTATTTAAATATTTTCTAATAATTTTTTTTTTGAAGGAAATTGTTCTAATTTCCACCTGGACTGTGAATTAATTCCGCATATATTCGATTTCATCCAACACTATACTTCTTACTTTTCAATTATCTGCATATCTGGATTTTCTATTGAAAATTTTATTTACATATAACTTCGAATACTCCTGCTTTTGTTCTATAGTATCTCACTATTTTTGATTTGACAATATCGATTTCAATTTTCTTGTATACAAATATAATTATATATTCATGAATAAAATATGAGGTTCTATTTATTTTAACATAGGTAAAATGTTTACACATTAAAATTTATATTAGCTTTCTTTAACATTTTTCATTCGTTTAACCGCTAACTCGTGGTAGAGTATATATAATGACATTATTTAATGAAATTATTTTACTGCACATCACTCCTGCAGAATGTAAAATCTCATATCAAGTTATATATATATAGCAACATCGTTCAATTCTATTGCCATAGAATCTTATTTAGTTACTGTAGCACTAAAATTTTTATTCCTAAGCAGTACTTGAATAATGTTTAAATCTGGTGATATAAGGATTTATATTTGTTTAGTACTACTTTAAATTCCTGCTGTCTCTATAATGTTCCAGAAAGTTCCAATTATACAAACAGAGTGTGAAGTTCTTAAATTGCAGTTATATATATATATATATATCAGTCAATAATAGTTGCATGTACTATCCAAAATACAGGGATAATTTTTAACTGTCCCTACTTTACACTTTATGTTATCTGTTGTGTTTAAAATTCACAATTATGTCCTATATTAGTACCATAGACTTGTTATCTTACTTAGATTGCTAAATACTGCACCATTTCATAAGTTATCATGACAGGAACTAAAACTCGAAAGTAGATTTCTGTCTAGCATATAACTTTAATTTTTCCAAAAGAGTATGCAGAATTTGTCAGAATCATTTCTAATAGCATTTTCCTTTCCTACACAGCACTTAAATTCTCGGGTGAGATACTAATCTCAATATTTAAACCCATTATAGGTTTAGACATTCTGGAAGATGGCTCTCATCAGACTACTCCCATACAACTATGCAGAATTTGAAGTATTTCTACTTCATCAAAATCAGCTAAATGTATGGGTATTAAATAATTCAACATATTAAATTCTAATTCGATAATTATAGCAAAGGTGTATTTATACATAAGAATTTTCATATAAATTTAAAACAGATTAGAACGATGTGAATATCTATTTATTAGACTAGTCCTCCCAACCGTAGAGTTTTATCTCCTTAACTCACCCGCGAGCTGAGATCCTTACTTCCATGGATAGACAACCTTTTGTCTGTCATGGAGCAACTTATTTAAGTAGTGCTTTCCCAAGCCTGATTCTAATTTCCGCGTCTAGAAATTTTAGGATGCTTTCTTCCTATTTTTTCCTAGGCTTCCATCAGTGAGGTACTTTAAAGCTGTCTTTTCCACTTTTCAAACTTTTCTTCATCTTCCCAATTACTTTCCTCTTCATTGGGGAAATTATTTTTTTCTCTCCCAATCTAATTTAATAAGATTCCTTTCAAGGTTTTTCTGAAAGTTTTTGGGAAAGTCTAACCTTATCCATATCCTCATGGATCAAGGTTTGGGATCTCCAATCTCAATCTAGTCATAGTGCACACATAACTATTCCATTTATTTTTATTAATACATATTTAAATAAATCTACACATTGTTTCTCCATTGGGGTCCACTTCCCCTTTGGATTTGTTCAAATGTCAAATTAAAAGGCATAGCAACTTGGGGTGTTATATATATATATATATATATATATATATATATATATATATATATATATATCAGTCAATAATAGTTGCATGTACTATCCAAAATACAGGGATAATTTTTAACTGTCCCTACTTTACACTTTATGTTATCTGTTGTGTTTAAAATTCACAATTATGTCCAATATTAGTACCATAGACTTGTTATCTTACTTAGATTGCTAAATACTGCACCATTTCATAAGTTATCATGACAGGAACTAAAACTCGAAAGTAGATTTCTGTCTAGCATATAACTTTAATTTTTCCAAAAGAGTATGCAGAATTTGTCAGAATCATTTCTAATAGCATTTTCTTTTCCTACACAGCACTTAAATTCTCGGGTGAGATACTAATCTCAATATTTAAACCCATTATAGGTTTAGACATTCTGGAAGATGGCTCTCATCAGACTACTCCCATACAACTATGCAGAATTTGAAGTATTTCTACTTCATCAAAATCAGCTAAATGTATGGGTATTAAATAATTCAACATATTAAATTCTAATTCGATAATTATAGCAAAGGTGTATTTATACATAAGAATTTTCATATAAATTTAAAACAGATTAGAACGATGTGCATATCAATTTATTAGACTAGTCCTCCCAACCATAGAGTTTTATCTCCTTAACTCACCCGCGAGCTGAGATCCTTACTTCCATGGATAGACAACCTTTTGTCTGTCATGGAGCGACTTATTTAAGTAGTGCTTTCCCAAGCCTGTTTCTAATTTCTGCGTCTAGAAATTTCAGGATGCTTTCTTCCTATTTTTTCCTAGGCTTCCATCAGTGAGGTACTTTAAAGCTGTCTTTTCCACTTTTCAAACTTTTCTTCATCTTCCCAATTAGTTTCCTCTTCATTGGGGAAATTATTTTTTTCTCTCCCAATCTAATTTAATAAGATTCCTTTCAAGGTTTTTCTGAAAGTTTTTGGGAAAGTCTAACCTTATCCATATCCTCATGGATCAAGGTTTGGGATCTCCAATCTCAATCTAGTCATAGTGCACACATAACTATTCCATTTATTTTTATTAATACATATTTAAATAAATCTACACATTGTTTCTCCATTGGGGTCCACTTCCCCTTTGGATTTGTTCAAATGTCAAATTAAAAGGCATAGCAACTTGGGGTGTTATATATATATATATATATATATATCAGTCAATAATAGTTGCTTGTACTATCCAAAATACAGGGATAATTTTTAATTGTCCCTACTTTACACTTTATGTTATCTGTTGTGTTTAAAATTCACAATTATGTCCTATATTAGTACCATAGACTTGTTATCTTACTTAGATTGCTAAATAATGCACCATTTCATAAGTTATCATGATAGGAACTAAAACTCGAAAGTAGATTTCTGTCTAGCATATAACTTTAATTTTTCCAAAAGAGTATGCAGAATTTGTCAGAATCATTTCTAATAGCATTTTCTTTTCCTACACAGCACTTGAATTCTCGGGTGAGATACTAATCTCAATATTTAAACCCATTATAGGTTTAGACATTCTGGAAGATGGCTCTCATCAGACTACTCCCATACAACTATGCAGAATTTGAAGTATTTCTACTTCATCAAAATCAGCTAAATGTATGGGTATTAAATAATTCAACATATTAAATTCTAATTCGATAATTATAGCAAAGGTGTATTTATACATAAGATTTTTCATATAACTTTAAAACAGATTAGAACGATGTGCATATCAATTTATTAGACTAGTCCTCCCAACCGTAGAGTTTTATCTCCTTAACTCACCCACGAGCTGAGATCCTTACTTCCATGGATAGACAACCTTTTGTCTGTCATGGAGCAACTTATTTAAGTAGTGCTTTCCCAAGCCTCTTTCTAATTTCTGCGTCTAGAAATTTCAGGATGCTTTCTTCCTATTTTTTCCTAGGCTTCCATCAGTGAGGTACTTTAAAGCTGTCTTTTCCACTTTTCAAACTTTTCTTCATCTTCCCAATTAGTTTCCTCTTCATTGGGGAAATTATTTTTTTCTCTCCCAATATAATTTAATAAGATTCCTTTCAAGGTTTTTCTGAAAGTTTTTGGGAAATTCTAACCTTATCCATATCCTCATGGATCAAGGTTTGGGATCTCCAATCTCAATCTAGTCATAGTGCACACATAACTATTCCATTTATTTTTATTAATACATATTTAAATAAATCTACACATTGTTTCTCCATTGGGGTCCACTTCCCCTTTGGATTTGTTCAAATGTCAAATTAAAAGGCATAGCAACTTGGGGTGTTACACATTCCCCCTCTAAAAGCAAACACCATCCTTGGTGTTGAAAAAAATAAACTTAAACAATTCACTATGAAAACAACGATGGATATTTTTCTATCATCTCAGTTTCCTTTTCCTAAGTAGCTTCTTCAGCAGTAAAGTGCTTCCATTGGAATTTTACTCTCGCTATTGTCTGATTCTGCAGTTAAATTTCTTCCCACTCCAATATTTGAAGTAGTTTTGGAAGGAATTCCCCTTTTGGTTCCCCCTGAATCACATTCCAATCAATAACGTGAGCAGAATCATGTACATATTTTTTTAATAAAGAAACATGAAACACATCATGAACCTTAACATGCATGGGTAAGGCTAGCTTATAAGCCACTGATCCCACCCTTTCTAGTACTTCAAATGGTCCACAATATCTAGGAGCTAATTTTGCACAACTACCAGTGTGCAAAGTGCTCTTCTTGGGCTTAATCTGTAGATATACATGATCACCCACACTGAACTCTCAGTGCAATCTCTTCTTGTCTACATAAATTTTCTATCGATCCTGAGCTGTCTTGATGTTTTTCTGAATTTGTTTGACAATTCTTTCCATTTCCTGCAAAGTGACTGGCCCAAGCACTATTTTATCCTCAGGTTGGCTCCAACTTAAAGGAGTGTGGCATTTTCTTCCATAGAGTACTTCAAATGGACTCATCTTTATGGAAGTTTGATAGCTGTTGTTATAGGCAAATTATTCTAAATGTATATAGTCTTCCCATTTAGTTGGCCTATCCATCACATACATCCTCAACATATCTTCCAGAATTTGATCTGTTCTCTTGGTTTGACCATTCGTTTAAGGGTGATAGGCAATACTAAAGTTCAATTTAGTACCCATGCCTCCAAACAAACTCTTCCAAAAGGTTGCAGTGGACTTAACGTCTCTATCAGAAATAATCATTTTAGGGACCCCATGTAGCCTTACGATCTCTTTCATGAACACATTTGCTACTTGGACTGTTCCAAAGGTAGATTGAACAAGTATGAAATGTGTAGCCTTCGTCAAAGTATCCACCACTACCATCACAGAGTCATGTTGATATTTGGTTCTTGGTAACCCAGTTATAAATTCCATAAAAACGGTTTCCCATTTCCATTTTCCAATTGGTAAAGGATTTAGCAGTCCAGCTGGATGCTGATGTTCAAATTTTACTATTTGACATTCCATGCATCTTGCTAGGTAGCTTGCTACATCCTTTTTCATTCCTGGCCAAAATAACTTCTTTTTCAAAGCTGTGAGTAGTTTATGATATCCAAGATGTCCAGAATAAGGCTGTTTGTGATATTCATTTAGAATTTCTTTTTTCAAAGAGTCTACATTGGGGATGTACAATCTCTCTTTATAAAAAATCATTCCTTTCTGATTTTGGGTATACCCCTTCATTTCCTTCTTCAGCAATTGAGTTTGAAATTTTTCATAGCTTGGATCTTGATCTGCTACCTTTTGAACCAATCCCTCTAAGTCAAAGTTGGCACTACTCCCCATGTTGCGTATGTTTTGGCAATAATTTCTGCTTAAGGCATCAACAATTTTGTTTTCTTCCCCTTTGATATGTTTTATTTCCATGTCAAATTCACTCAGAAAAGACAGCCATCTATCTTGTCTAGCATTCAAATATGTTTGAGTGAAGAAATACTTTAGACTGATGTGATCTGTCATCAAAATAAATTTCTTTCCTAGGAGGTAGTGTCGCCACATCTTGAGAGCGTGAATTACAACAACTAACTCAAGATAATACACAATGTACTTCTGTTCATGTTTCTTAAGTTTTCTATATTCATAAGCAATAACAAAATTTTATTGCAATAGTACTCCCCCTAATCCCTCTCCACACGCATCTGTACATACTACAAACTCCTGGTTAGGATCTGCAATCTTCATAATAGGTGTTGTGGTAAGTTTCAATTTTAATTGTTCAAAGCTATTCTGGCATTTTTCCATCCATTCAAATTTTGTACCTTTCCTTTGCAATGAAATTATGGGATAGGCTAACGTGGAAAATATTTCTACAAACCTTATGCAGTACCCTGCAATCCCCATAAATGATCTTACTGATGATACATTGGTAGGTACAGGCCATTCTATAATAGACTTTATCTTCTCTGGGTCAACTACCAATCCTTGTTACGAAATTATATGCCCCAAATATTGAATTTTATCCTTATAAAACTCACATTTACTAAACTTGGCATACAACTGATTTTATTTAAGAGTTGGCAACACGATTCTAAGGTGTTATTTATGTTTTACTTCACTTTTTGAATAGATTAAAATGTCGTCAATAAATACTAGTACGAACTTATCTAAGTATTTATTAAAGACACTATTCATTAAACACATAAAAGTGGCAGGTGCATTTGTCAACCCGAATGGTAGTACTAAAAATTCATAGTGCCCATACCAGGTTCGAAATGTTGTTTTTCTAATACTTCATCTTTAATTCTTAAATCAATATTGGAAAACACAGAGGCTCCCTTAACTTGATCAAAGAGGTCATCTATCCGGGGTAATGGATACTTATTTTTGATAGTCAACTTATTTAGTTGACGATAATCAATACACATTCAGAAGGTACCATCCTTATTTTTCACAAACAGTGCTAGTGCTCCCCAAGGAGATACACTCAGTCTAATGTATCAGTTGTCCATCAATTCTTGTAATTGCATTTTTAACTCCATTAGTTCAGGGGGGCTCATTCGGCAAGGGCCTCTAGAAACTAGAGTTTCCCTAGGCACTAAATCAATTGTAAAATCGATTTCTCTCTTGGGGGCAAGATGAGGAATCTCATCTGGGAATACTTCTTTACAATCCCTTATCACTGGTAATGTTTCTAACATGTTTCCCTCTGTTTTCTGTTCTAACTCTTCCACATGTACAACATACACTTGATACCCTTTTCTATCAGTTCTTTTTAATTGAAGGGCTGAGATCTGCCTCACAGAGATGGGCTTCGGTTTCCCTTTTAGTATGACTGGTTTTCCCTCTATATTAATGTAGTGTAACGTTTTGTCCCAAAAATTCATCAGGGTTTTCTGTTTTTCTAACTAGTCCTTTCCTATCAGTATATCATAGGAACCTAATGGCATAATATTTAAATTTACTTTTGTTTGGTAATCATTCAATTTCATGGCCATTTGAGGTAACTTATGAGTTATCTTACGTTTGGTACCAGTGGCTAGCTGGACCAACCAAGACTGATAAAACTTCTCTGTTCCGAGTTTACATTTTTCTACTACTTGTGGACTAATATAACTCAAAGATGCACCCGGATCTATTAAAACTGTAATAGATTGGTCAGCAATCGTACCTTCCATCTCGACCATAGTAGACTAATGTTCTGCTTGCTGGTTTTCTAAAGCTGCACTGATGGTGGGAATGTTCCTGGCTACGTCATTAACTGTAGTGGCCTCTCGCAATACTTGCACTGTCTGAATATTTCGATGTGGGTAGTACCTCAATAAATGTGGCTCTCAAAAACCCCAACACTTCAAAGGCTCTCGCATTTTAACACTTTCCTTCCTTCTTATTATTCCCATTTCTTGATTTTGAACCAGTTTGAGATTGAGCACTTTGATTTTCATTCATTTTTCTAAATTTCTTTTTCTGATGGTTCCTACCAAAGTTTCTCATATATGCTGGTTTCTGTTTCTTTCCACTGAAATCACCTTTGTTTGTCCATCCTTTTCCTTGCTCAGTCTTACCCCTGAACTTGTGGTAGCATATTATGGCTTTCCTCACAACTTCGTCCATTGTTTTTGGATTATCCAACTCTATTTTCTCCTTGTAAACAATAGGAAAATAGTTCAGAAATATCTGTACCTTTGCCTTCTCCTCCCAGATATAAGGGACATATCATAACATATTTGTGAACTTGGTGACAAACTCATCTATGGTGAGTTGTCAGAATCTGAGTTCATGAAACTCTTTTGCCTTGTCATCATAGTAGTGTTCGTTCAAATATCGGTTTTTGAACTTGACTTGAAAATCCTCCTAAGTCATTGTTTTCTCATCAATGGCGTGAACCATTTTTGTTTCCTCTCACCACAAGTTAGTCTTACCTTGCAACTGGTAAATAGCCAATCTGGCTCTTAAATTACTTTCATATTCGTAAACCTGAAAGTACTTTATCATATTCATAAGACATGCCTGAACATCTTCTTCCTTCTCTCCATCATAGGAGGGAGGTTTTATTTTTTGAAATTCACCCTGTAATTCCTTCTTCTTTCTAGACTACTGTCTAGTGGCGTCATCTTCCTCAGACTCATCTAAGGAACTGAATCTTCCTTTTCTCTTCCTTTCGAAACCTTCACCTTCTTGGTTGTTCCATGAAGTCAATTCTCTGATGAGTTTTTCTTGCTCCTCACTGGCCAAAGATAGCCTGTCATTGTGGCTTTTAAGCTGTGCCATATTTCGTTGCATTATATGCAACATAGCCATCAATGGAGCATTTGGATCTAGCGTGTTTTCTACACCACCTAGATCTACATATAGCTCGTCCCCTTCAATCATGGTTTGTAGCTGTACTTTTCAACACTGTTCACTGTTCAACATAATAACATTTAGTAAAATTTAAAATTCATAAAATTTTACAGCAGCATATAGTTTCTGTGTGAGCACATAGATTGCCCAATATTTGTTTTTCAAAAGCTTTGATACCATTTGTGATGTCTCTCTCTCTCTCTCTCAACAATTTTTTTATATTTTTTATTTTTTTATATGGACAATTCTATTTGAAACATCAATTCCTCCTTAATATTTTGGGTCATTACTTTAACCCTAGAAAGAACCTTACTTCTCTTAAAGATTTTATACATGTTTTTATATTCATCTAGCATTTCTAAGATAGACCCAACTCTATATAAGCTTATTCACTTTACTATGAATTACTTATACCATATCATTCTATTCACCTTTATAAAATTTTGTCCCCTAATGTTTTTCCAATTTCCCACTTTATAAATATGGAGGGAATGTTAAATCATTACCCTTCTCCCTATCGAGACCTTATAAATGATTTAATTCAATTCTCTCATATACATCCATATAGTTGATATATATATATATATAGATTTCTTAAGGGACATTACTTCCCATTCGTTTTCTCTTTCATGTAACATTAGGGTTTTCATTTCAAAGTTAATGTAATTCCACTTTAATCAACCCATTGTCTGATCCTAATTCCCCGTTCTCACAGCATAGGAACATGGTTTGATGCAATATTACGAATCACTTTGAAATATCTCCCAAATCGTACTTTGATTTGGTGGACGTTAATAAGATAATAAATGGGTTCAGACACCTTTCAGTCTCATTTCTCGTTTCGAAAATCTTAATGTTAGATATGAGGAATTCTGCAGATTTTGGTGATATGAACCATTATACTTTTCCTACTCCTACAGGGTTTTGTACATTTTCATTTATTTCGTTGAACAGTTAGTGTACTTATGATATCCTTGGCCGGGTTACTATTAATCTGCTTGGATTTTTGAGACATATCCCACATTGACTTCACACTGTAATTGGCCATCTTCCACTATGTGGATGGTGGATATGATAAGCAGTTTAAGGTTTTTGTGAAGGTATATGAACGAGTTTCTCAATGGTAAACTTCATTTCTCATTTCATTTTTTAGAGTGTTTCAGATCTGTTCACTGCAATTCCGTTTCTCCTCAACCGGGAATGACATTACAGATCCATCTATAATGCTTCAACAGGACTGCGTTAATGGCCACCGATACCTCAACTCATCCATATGAAATTCGCAATGTCTTATATAATTCTCTTATCACAGTCCAAGCGAACGATGGTAAGATTCCCTCGGTGAACTGTTATTTGATTTGAAAATTACTTCCATTTTAACTTTCTCATTCAAATGTTTCGGTGATAATTTATATATGACCTGAGATTGTTATTATAGAGTTTGTAAGGATCCAGAAATGGCTATTTTATTCTTCATCTTGTTTTATTGAGAACCACTTTTGTATATCATTTAAAATGTTTATTGTATTGTATAATTTCCCAATCCTGCTCTCCTCCATGTATGCATATCATTTTTCGTTTATAAATAATGCTTCTAATTTATACTTAATTTTCATTTTTGTTTCCATTTCGGTTTTCCATCGAATTATTTAAGGAACTGGTCCATTACTTCTCTTGGTCTGCATCGAATGTTCTCGGCTTCTTACTCAACGCCCTCCAACGGAGACATTGTTGTGCGACTTTACCAGGTTCGACGGTGTGACTTATCCACAATGTTGGTTTAAGTGATACGAGTATTTTACACAAGTTCTGTAGGCTCTTTGTCTCATAATCGAATGTTGAAACTCAGGAACTTAATGACCCATTCTAATTTGTGAACTGCAGGTAGTCCATTTTGCAGATTTAAGTTCCTGAAGGTAACCACTGAATTCTTTGACAGTCGATACGTTTACTTCTCTTTATTTATTTTAATTTATTTTTAGTTTACGTCTCATTTAGCTTTGGTCTCTAACTTGTTTTCAATCGATTCTTGCAGGTATTTCTGCAACTCCAGCCCATTCTTTGGCTTACTTATAATTCGTTCTCTACCCAGTCAAACCTAGTTGACATAATAATCGATTTTTTTATGCTTCACATGTCAATATACTTGTAATTTCAATCATATTACCCAGATAGCCTAGAAGTCGAGATATCATCTTCACTTAATTTGTATTAGTGATGAATGTCTGAAATAAACTATTTAAATATTTTGTAATAAATTATTTTCTGAAGGAAATTGTTTTAATTTCCACCTGGATTGTGAACTAATTTTGCATATATTCGATTTCATCCAACATTGTACTTCTTACTTTTCACTTATCTTCATATCTATATTTTCTATTGAAAAAATTATTTACATATAACTTCGAATACTCTTGCTTCTATTCTATAGTATCTCACTGTTTTTGATTTGACAGTATCGATTTCAATTTTATTGTATATGAATATAATTATATATTCATGAATAAAATATGAGGCTCTATTTATTTTAACATAGGTAAAATGTTTACACATTAAAATTATAGTAGCTTTTTTTAACATTTTTCATTCGTTTAACCGCTACCTCATGGTGGAGTATATATAATGACATTATTTAATGAAATTATTTTACTTCACATCACTCTTGCAGAATGTCAAATCTCATATCAAGTTATATATATATATATATATATATATATATATATATATATATATATATATATATATATATATATAGCAACAACATTCAATTCTATTGCCTCAGAATCTTAGTTAGTTACTGTAGCACTAAAATACATATTTCTACGCAGTAGTTGAATAATGTTTAAATCTGGTGATATAAGGATTTATATTTGTTTAGTACTACTTTAAATTCCTGCTGTCTCTATAATGTTCCAGAAAGTTCTAGTTATACAAACAGAGTGTGAATTTCTTAAATTGGAGTAATACATATATATATATATATATATATATATATATATATATATATATATATATATATATATATATATATATATATATATATATATATATATCAGTCAATAATAGTTTCATGTACTATCCAAAATACAGGGATAATTTTTAACTGTCCCTACTTTACACTTTATGTTATCTGTTATGTTTAAAATTCACAGTTCTTTCCTGTATTAGTACCATAGACTTATTATCTTACTTAAATTGCTAAATACTATACCATTTCATAAATTATCATGACAAGAACTAAAACTCGAAAGTAGATTTGTATTTAGTATACATAATGGATTTCTATCCAGCATATAACTTTAATTTTTCCAGAAGAGTATGTAGAATTTGTCAGAATCATTTCTAATAGCATTTTATTTTCCTACACAGCACTTAAATTCTTGGGTGAGATGCTAATCTCCATATTTAAACCCATTATAGGTTTAGACATTATGGAAGATGGCTCTCATCAAACTACTCCCATACAGTTATGTAGAATTTGAAGTATTTCTACTTCATCAAAATTGGCTAAATGTATGGGTATTAAATAACTCAGCATATTAAATTCTAATTCAGTAATTATAGCAAAGGTGTATCTATACATAAAAATTTTCATATAATTTTAAAACGGATTAGTACGATGTGCATACCAATTTATTAGACTAGTCCTCCCAACCGTAGAGTTTTATCTCCTTAACTCACCCCTGAGCTGAGATCCTTGCTTCCATGGATAGACAACCTTTTATCTATCCTAGAGTAGCTTATTTAAGCAGGGCTTTCCCAAGCCTATTTCTAATTTATGCGTCCAGAAATTTCGAAATGATTTCTTCCTTTTTTTGCCTAGGCTTCCCTCAGTGAGGTACTTTAAACCTGTCTTTTCCGCTTTTCCAGTTTTTATTTTTCTTCCCAATTACTTTCCTCTTCATTGGGGAAATTATATTTTTCTCTCCCAATATAATTTAGTAATATTCCTTTCAAGGTTTTTCTGAAAGGTTTTGGGAAAGTCTAACCTTATCCATATCCTCATGGATCAAGGTTTGGGATCTCCAATCTCAATCTAGTCACAGTGCACACATAGCTATTCCATTTATTTTTATTAATAAATATTTAAATAAATCCACACGTTGTTTCTCCATTTGTATCCACTTCCCCTTTGTATTTTTTCAAATGTCAAATTAAAAATCATAGCAACTTGGGGTGTTACAGTGGGCAGAGGCATGTAACACAACAGTCTAATTGCAGAACCAGAAATATCATTGGATTTTTTTGTATGATTACATTGGAGGAGACCTTATTAGGGATAAAGTGGGATTTCTCTCACTTAAGGATTTTTGGAGCCTCTATTTACTGCCATGTCTCCAAAGAATCAAGGAAGAATCTTGAGCCGAAAATAGAGTTGGGAGTATTTTTGGGTTACATAAAATCTCCACACAACTACCACATGCACTTACTTTCCTTGAGAATGACATTTTTTTGAAGGGATATAAGGTATGATGTGGAGAAAATGATGCGATTATCTCTTGAGAAGGAGCTTCAAACCTCACTAGAAAAGAAACTTTTATCTCCAAAGAACCTGAACCTAAGGAAGTTGTGGAGAAACCAAAAATTGAGGAGTAGAGATTGGAAGCATCCAATCAAGAGGAACCATAGAGATAATTCATGAAAAGAACTAGGTAATTTGATAGACTTGTGCAGGATGTCATGGAGAATTTGGGAGCTCCTTCAAATTTGTGCAGGAAAAGGAGGTCACCTGAGAGGTACACTAGAAACCTGGCTTTAATGACTAATATTGTAGAGACTAAGCCATCGTCTTTCGAGGAAAAAATAGAGAAACCTTTTTGGGTTTATGAAATTGTGGACGAATATGAATTAATTGTAAATAATAGAGTTTTGGAAGTGGTCCCAAGACCAAAAAATAAATCAATAGTGGGTTCGAGATGGATTTTCAAGTTTAAGCATGCATTAGACGAAAGAATTGAAAAATATAAGGCCAGATGTGTGGCCAAAGGATTCTCTCAAGTTGAGGGAATCGACTATGAGGAAACCGTTTCTCTTGTACTAAGGTATCCATCCATTAGATCAATTATTGCACTGGCTATGAAGATAGGGTGGAAGATCCACCAGATGGATGTAAAAATAACATTTCTTGAAGGGGTTATTGAGGAGGAGGTGTACATCGATAAACCATAAGGTTTTGAGACATTTGATCTGGATTATCATGTGTATAGACTCATGCGAGCATTGAACGGTCTTAAACAAGCACCCCATGCTTGGTACCCTAGGATAAAAAAACTATGTTATTGGTTTGGGCTTCACCAAACGTTAAGCAGATGCAAACCTCTATTATATTTTGGTAGAAGGTAAATTACTTAATATTGTATTATATTCTAATTATTTTATTTTAATTGGTGATGAGAAGATGATCAAATATTACAAGGAGGACCTTGAAGGGAATTTGAGATAAAGGACATGGGTCTCATGCACTACTTCCTTGGGTTGGAAGTATGGAAAAGTGATGGAAATTATTTGTGTCTCAAGGAAATTATGGAAATGAGATACTACTAAAATTATACATAGAGAGTTGTAAACCCATGGCAACACCTCTAGTGACCAATTGGAGGAAGGAAGATGCCACTTCTAGTAAAGATGTGGATGCTACCATTTATTGATAGCTAGTGGGTTCACTAATGTATCTTGTGAACACATGACCATATATGTACTATGAAGTCAACTAGAATAGCCAAGCTATGGTTAGGCCAACCAAATTATATTGGAAGGAGATTAATCATGTTTTATGGTACCTCAGAGGAATTACCTAGTTTGGATTATGGTATAGACAGGGAGAGGGAGTGAATCTATGTGGCTTCAAAAATGCATATTGGGCAGGGATTCCATCTGATGGAAAGACTACATCAGGTGGATTTTTTATTTTTGGGTTCGAAACAATTTCCTAGTACCATAGGAAGCAAATATATTAGGTGCTCAAATCGATAGAAGTACAATACATGGCTGCAAGTCAAGCAACATGTGAGGCGATCTGGATGAGAAAGACACTTGTGGGACTGTATGGTCAGATGATGGACCCAATTGTGATATATTGTAATAATCAGATTTGCATTAAGCTCTCTAAGAGGCCAATATTTCACAATTGATCCAAGCATATAGATTTATGGTATCACCATTTACAAGACTATGTGTAGAGGTGGATAATGTTGCTACAATACATTATGACAAAGGAACAAGATGCTAAATTTTTTAAAAAGGCCTTATGAAGAGGGAAGTTCAAGTTCCATAGGTGAAAGATAGGGGTGGTTGATAATCCCTTTGTTACTGAGAGGGAGTGTTGAAAAATTCAACAAGAAAGTTTAAATTTGACTTTTCCTTGGTCAAATTGAGAAAATCCGAATTTCCACATCAACAAACAACTTGGATGCAATTAAGGCATGTGAAATAGCTCTTGTCACTCAATTAGCTTAGTAATTTTGAGTTAGAGGAGTTAGAGTTTAGTTAAGCATGTGTGATTGCTAATTTTTAGCAATGGAGGTCAGTTATTTCAAGTTTTTTTTAGCTAAACTAGTTCTAATTGTTGGAGGAACTAGTGGAAGGTCAGTTGTGTAGTGGGAAAACATTCTAACTCACTGATTAACGAATTAATTGATAAATCAACCCAAAATAGCTAGTGCATGCAGATAATTCGAGTTCTCCAGCTTTGGTGGAAATTCCAAGGAAATGTAACATGAGTTGTATACTAGTATTGAGTCTACAGAAGTTTCATGCAGTTACATGATCAACCATGGGGATTGCGTAATGAATTGGAGGAAAACTCTTAAATAATAGGGGCTTAATTCCTCAGGAATTGTGGAAGAAAATAGGGGTTGAATAAGAGGCAGAAATTGACTAAATTTGGGTCACGCTTCTCTGTGAGCAAAGAGATAGGCTATTCACTTGCAGACTTTTCTCAGAGGGAGAAAACAATTGTAATACATCTCTATTCATCATATTAATGCAAGTAGGAATAAGGGTTTTTTAGCAGTTTATTTCCCTTGGAAAATACAGTGTGCATGTGTGTTATTTCCTATTACATGTTTGTGATTTATGTTCTAAATTTTGAATTGAATAGCACATTCTCTAAACTCAAGATTAAATATGCAGATTCAAATATCAACTGAAAATATTTTGATGAGAAGTATTATTCCACTTGTTAGTTCACAATAGAAATTCTTGCAAGGAATCATGTCGATTTCATTATTACATGGACATATCAAGAAATTGTAGAAAGGCCTTATACACTCTTTTCCTCATCCTGAAATATTATTTTCCTACTCGATGATGTATTTTTTACTTTCTTGAAAGGGATTCTTTTACAAATTAGATAGAAATGATTCCATGTAACATCCCACAAGGGATGAACACAAAGTAGTCTTCTTGCACAAGAAATGCAGTTGTATTTCTAAATAGTTTGATAGAAAAGTGTAATTCTTGTGTTTTGAATGCTGAGCGAAGTAAAATATGTTCCTTTTATTATAATCACCTAATATTTTTCCTTGTTCGATTCCATGGATTAGTATATTATATATCTTTATTTCGAACAATATCGTCTGAAATATTTACTGAAATAAAGGCCTGATTTTCACAGGAATGTTGAGCTTCCTGTGTTTTTCGCTAGACACTTTTGGTAAAGTAAAGTAGTGATAAAGTAATGAGAATTCCAAGTGAAATGGTTTCTGGCTCACCCGCTTTCCCATCCATAGGTTAAGGACTTCTTCTCTTTCCCAAAGACCCAACAATGTAAGGAAGACTCATCCATAAATTAAGAAACTACCTATTACTATTAAGGAGTGAAGGATGGATCACACTACTACCTTGAGATATTCGTAATTGAAACCAGCACTACCCTAACCAAGGTATGCAAACAGAGAAGTATACCAAAGTTATCGCTCCTTATAGATTCTCTTTTTTTCCCTCAATCCTTGTTGCTATGCTATTATGCAATTATTGCTATTCTTCAGCCGGTTTAACCCATTTCAAGCATAATGTCTTTACCAATTTTAAGGAAAATTGGAATTATGAACCATTCAAAGGCAACTTCAAATTTTTCCTACAAAATTTGTTACACCTACCTACAATCAAAACACCTTGGGACTTTCTCTAGAAATCAAGGTGAAATTTCTTATTAAAAGGGCGTGGGAATCAAAAGTAAGGGTACTATCCATCGAGGATATTTTCAGGGTGAAATGTGAGGGTACACACAAATATTACCTTTTTGTATAAATAATTTCTCAATGCGCCGTTTGGTTGCTTGACCAAATGATAAAACACATTTTAATGCAAAATGAAGCATCTGTAAGGTTTATTTTTTTTTCAAAAAGGAAAAAAACTATAGCTTATATAGATGTGCCAGTTCAAATATCCTATAAACTATGAGATGATACATTCATCCAAAATTGTTCAAACACAAATTCTTGAAGTCCTATAATACGACATGCTGGAATCAAAATATACTCGGGCCTCCCAAAAGGACATGCTACAGCCTAATAAAAGAAGGTTTCTAAACAATCATCCAAAAATAAAACAAATTATTGCTTTAACACATCGTTTAGAAGGTCGGAGCCTCCATACCGAGAAAAACAATAGTGATCCCAAAAGACAGATAAAGTCTTCAAAAAACATCACCGGAGAAGAAATAGAGGAAAATAGAAACTGATAGCGAAAAGAAAAGATAAATATCATGAGAATTTAACTGTGCCAACAATGCTTTGACCCTCAGCATCAAACAATTCATAATGCATAATGCCAAATACCCCTTCAAAACCTCTTTTTGATAACTTGTCCACCTGGGAATTCTTCTTGCGGAAAATATGATGAAATTTGATATTTGTGAAAGAGTCCCTTAAAAAATTTATGCACTCCAGCCAAGTCACAATATAGTCCAGGGAAAGCTTAGATCCTTTGTTGAGGTGCTCAATGAGTACCTTCGAATCCCAAAACACAGTGATCTTTTCGATAAACAGTTGCGAGGAAAACCATAATAGGCCCCATAAGGCCACCACTTCTGCCCTCATATTGGAACCAATGCCACCATACCAGTGAATCTTATAGTGGTATTGTGGCGTAATCAACAAAAACACTCCACACCCACAAATAGAATGTTGTGAAGCCCTGTCGACGAAACCGGCAGGGTATTGGATCTCAAAAGGCCGCATTCGCTTTGAATAGTCCACCAGGGGCCTCTGCACAATTTTCATTTTTTCCGAGAAATTAATGATGTTATTTTAAGTCTCCACTGGACTGCTCTTAATCTCTTCAAAAATAATCTATTCCTGCTATCCCAAATATACCAGTGGTATATAGCTGGCAGAATTCTAAGATTGAAACTACTCTTGAGCCCCCAACATAAGAAACCACCTGTGGTCTCAAAATCAGGAAAATTCACCTTAAAATATTTAGATAATTCCTGAAATAATTTCTTCACAAATGAGCAATTGAAAAAATCATGAATTTTCTTCTCCCTCGCTCATACATAAATAGCATATACCAGGCCCAATCTTCCCCTTTCTCATTAGGTTGTCCCATGTAAGATTTTTATTATTTAACACCAGCCATAGGAACAATTTAATTTTTAGTTGTGCATTAGTCTCCCAAATACCCCTAAAAGTTCTGTTCTCAGCCTCCCTGCGTGTATGAGGAATTATTTTATAATATAAATCCTTCACAACCAGTATACCATTTCTTAGCAGCCCATCCCAGGTTACTCTATCACCACCATTATTCCATAAGAACCCCCGGCTTCTCAGATCCACAGTATAAGCCTCCCACTCCTCTATATACTGATCAGGTAACTGAAGTGTCTCTGCCGATACCCACAACGGAATCCCATTTTCCTGATCCTGCAAGATTTGTCTCATATAAAAAATACCCTTACCTTTTAAATGGAAAATGAGTTGTCTACTACAGGGAAAATGTTTTGAAGCACCCCATAACCTCGATTGACCAATTAATATCTTATCCCCTTTCCCAAACTTCCATCGTAGAGAAATAGCAAAAATAGACCAGGTGTGCTTAAAACCGTTCCAAATATTATAAGCCCCCTTAAAGTTTTTCCATCCCAGCATTTTTATTTCCTCCAATCTAGATGTTTTTAAATACTTATACCTGATGATTTCGCTCCATATACCATTTTCCGTCAATGCCCTCCACATGGATATCATGAGGAGAGCCTTCCCAAAGGTGGTCAAATCCTTCAAACCCCACCCACCCCGATCCTTTGGTTTCATGATCATTTCCCAGCTTGCCAAATGATACTTTCCCTTCTTTTCTCTCCCATTCCATAAAAAATCCATCATGACTTTTCTAATGTTTTTAAGGATCTTTTTTGGTATGACAAAAATATGAGCCCAAAAAACCATTAATTGTTGAATTACTGCCTATATTAGGATATATCTACCACCCAATGATAGCCATTTGGTAGTCCAACTCCTTATCCTCTTCTCTGTTTTAACAATCAACCATGACCAGTCCTTTATAACATAATTGTTGGGTTTCAAATTAAAACCCAAGTATTTGAAACCTAATGAAAAAGGTGCTAAGTTGAAATTGAATAATGCTCCAACTGCAACGAAAATCTCATCCCCTTCCTCCTCATAGTATATACATGATTTACTGTTGTTTTCCATCATACCGGTGGCAGCACAAAAACTAGTAAAGATTTCATGAAAAACAAGCCAGACAGATCTAGAGATCATACCAAAAATTAAAACATCATCAAAAAATAAATTATGGCTAATATACCTCAAATATGACAGCTTAATACCCTTAATGTGGCCTAATGATATAGCTTTACTAATTTTTTTACTCAGAGTATCCATCACCAAGATGAAAAGGAGCGGAAATAGTGCACATCCCTGTCTCAAGCCTCATCCAGGCCTGAAGAAGCTCGACACCACCCCATTAATGATAACCACCATGGATGTTTTGGTCACGCATCACATGACCCAATTGAATGAGAGCCTGTCAAGGCCAATTTTGGATAGAATCATTCTAAGGAGCCTCCAATCAACCCGATCGTACGCCTTACAGAGGTCAATCTTCATGACCATAGCCTGTAGATTTTTTGGATGGATAGAGTGTATTACCTCTTGTGTGGATGCCACCGCATCATGAATGCACCTATCTTTTAGAAATCTAGCTTGCTCTGGTGTAATAAATCTGGACAACACCCTTTTAAATCTTTCAACAATAGCTTTAGAGATAACTTTGTATAGTGTGTTGCATAAAGAAATGGGTCGATAATCATTAAAAGATTTTGCACCAAATTTCTTTGGATCAAGACAAGAAAAGTGGATTTTACCACCCCACTGGCCTTCCCAGTCCCTCTAACATCATCAACCATTTCAGTAATATGGGGAATGAGAGTCTCAGTAAAGTGGAGAAAAAAATCCGGCGTCCAACCGTCTGGTCCCTGATTCTTGTCTATAGCGAAAGACTTTAAAACTGATAAAATCTCCAAATCACTGAACGGCTTATAGAAATCCGCCACCATCTTATCATCATACATAAGGGAAATTTCCTCAACAGCCCAGCACTATTCATGATAATAAATAGGTTCCCGATCTCTATAAAGCTCCTCAAAATGTCTAATAGCCGCAGCTTGAATTTCTTCAGTAGAAAAGAAAGAGTTCTTGATTTCCTCGATATGCCAAATAGCCTTAGAGTTTTTTCTCCCCTCTACAAAGGTGTGGAAATACTTCGAGTTCTTGCTCCCCTCGCTAAGCAAAATCTCCCTGCTTTTCAACCTCCATGTCTGGTCCTTAATCAATAGAATGCGTCTCTTCTCTTCTTCCACCTCCTTAAGTTTTTTCCAAAGACCCTCTTTTGGATTATCATCTTCCAATTTTTTCAATAGGCGGCCTGTCTCTAATTCAAAAGATGCAAATCTGGCTCTTAGTTCCATCTTTTTCCCCTGTTCCCATACCTTAACTACCTTCTTTAAACTCCTGAGGGAATCCATTAGATAGTCCATCGTAGATGAATCCATTTCCCTCGGATGCTTTTTGAAATGATCCTCCACCAGTAGGATAAAACCTGTGTCCTCTAACTAGACTCTATTGAACTTGAATGGAACACCCCGACTTCCCTTGGCAAAGTCCCAGTCAAGAATAATAGGACGGTTGTCGGAGAACAGAACATTCCCAATCTTTGTAGTCCATTTTCCCAACTGCATCAATAAGTGAGTGGTTACTAGAAAACGGTCAATCTTCTTCGAAATCACACCGCCCCCTTGCCTTCCATTAAACCAAGTTGGGCCATTCTCCAACATCCTCAAATCGCAGAGATTATATGAGGTAAAGAGATCCACCAGGTGACCCACCAAAGGATCAGCACGACCTTGTGAGCCCTATATCTCCTGGATATATAAATTTGAGTTGAAATCCTCAGCCATAATCAAATTGGATAACGAAAGAACACCACATTTAGCCATCCTCTACTAGAAGGAAGATCTTTCTTGATAAGGGGCATATAAATTTATGATATGGATCCTGTGCTTAAATCCTCGAAGATGGCCTGTGAGAATAATACCCCTGAACAGACCAAAAGCTTTTAAAGTAGCCACCGAGGGATTCCACAATACAATCTCACCACCCGAATGACCCGCTACATCCTAAGCAACAATGTGCCACGTAGGGAATAGTGAACGGAAGAAGGTTGTAGACTTGTCAGCCCCTTGCATGGACTCTTGAATACAGATAAAATAAGGTTTAATATTTAAAAAATAATCACGCATTGACAGAAACTTCCCCTTCCCCCCCAACCCCCTAATGTTGATAGATACCAATTTCATCAAGGAACCACTTTAGAGGGGTCAAGCGCTCTAAGGACCCTATTTAAGGAAAAAGATACAGGAACTTCATGATAATTTTTCTCATCAAATACTCCAGCCGGCCCCGATGAAGAAATGGGTTTCTTCTTAATCCTAGGGCGTCCATTCCCCCTCCTGATGGTGACATTGCCCATGTTAGAATGGCAAGGAAGCAGTGGGGAAGGGGTCTGTTAACCCACATTGATCGAGAGAGGGACCAGGTTTGCATCTGGATCCATTAACAGCAAGTCAATCTCACTGCCTATCGAATTCTTTGGGGATAGAGAAGGAAACTCAGGAATGGGGGATCCAGGACCGATATTTTCAAGAGATGAGATGGTATGGATAGTTGCAGAAGATGTGAGTAGGAGCTTCGATGTCGACAAATTCTGGGCATCTGTAATAAAAGGTAGGGAAAGGATGGACGCATGCGTCAAAGAGGAATTATGAGGATTGTATATGGGCGGCTTTTCTGAAACCCCCCTTTCCATAGGCTGCAGACCCTCCTCGGGTAATTGGTGAACCTCGACAGTCGACCCTATAGTCCCTCCGCCCAGACTAATCCCACAAGAAACCTTCTCCACACTACCATTTTCATTCGGAAATGAAAAGAGTGGGCTTTCAGACTTACCTGAAGAAACTATAGATGGTTGATCAGCCATCCTCTTTTTCGAGCCCCGGCGGACAGTCCTCTGAGATTTGTAAATAACAGTCATGTAGTTTTCCTTTTCCTCCATCCTTAGGGAGCAAGAACTCATTAGGTGACCTGTGTCATGACAAAGGTGACACCAAAATGATGTATTCCAATAGTCTAATTTTTGGCGATATACAGACCCATTCCAAACAAGATCTATGTTTGCGTGCAACCCTCCCGCAAGGGACATCTCCACCAGAATCCAAGCCTTACTTTTGTCGAAAATGTCGATGCAGTTGGGATCCACGTACCGACAACACCCAATGTAATCTCCAATTGAGATAAGTAGGTTGGACTATGCCTCAATCATGTTGTGGACCGAATTGTTTGGATAGGTTGGATGAAAGGGGGTTCTATTGAAGTGGTAGAGTCATGTAACAACATTATCTCCTCTTCATCTAGGGTTGCGGATCAACCTTTCTTCCTATCTATATGGAAGCACATTGTTCCACTAAAGATCATCCTTTTTATATGGATAATTTGGAAAAAATGGATCCTCACTTGCGATAGTTTGACTAAGAGGGGATTTTAGCGGCTGGGGATATTCCCTTTTTTAGGAAAAATGTTGAAAGTCTCTCTCATATCTTTCTTCATTGTTGTATTATATCTGATATTTGGTCTTTGTTTGCTAATTTATTGCAGGATCATAGTTGCTGACCCCTTGGGATACTTTAGTTCATCCACACTTGGACACAAAAGGATTATAAGTACAATTACCTCCCTTTGTTATTTTTTGAAGGGTTTGGCTGGCAAGGAACAAGCTCATATTTGAAGGCATTCAGTTTTCCACTCACAAGATCTATTTGGCGATTCTGGCTTAGCTAAACACTCAGGATACACCTTCCATTCTACCCTCAAATCTCTCTTATCGCCTGCGGCCTCACCCAGTGCACTTTCTGAGAAATAGGAGGTTTGTGGCTGTGGTGCCTAGATAAAACTGGTAAATGGGGATCACTTATCCATTTTCTAGAATGGTGGTCGTGATACTAATACAAAGGCTAAACTCATTGCACTTTGGAGTTTACTGTGGGTCACTTATAACTTGCAGCTACCTCCCATTCACATTTACAGTGACACCAATGGGCTCAGTGAATAGCATCCTCTTGGAATACTTAGCTGGATCAATACAGTTTCTTATCTTCTTTAGCACCTCCACTTTCCTCCTCTTCAACGCATATATAGGGAGGCCAATGCATGGGCTTATATGCTTTCCAAGCGGAGCTTGTTGGAACCTTTCGGCCTTGTTTAGATCTGACATTCTCGTGGCAACGTCCTTTAATTTTTGTGATCCAAATATTTAAATTTCTATATCTCTATATGTACAAATGTGCATCACTACATGATCTTAAATTGCATGGTTTTTAGTTTTCTTGCTCATTCCTGAGGCTCAAGGAACTAAATGCAACCAAACGATCAAGAAAATATTTAATACACAACATTCACATATATATTTTTGGCTATGATATTATCATATTGAAATTCGAGATTCATCGAAGGAAATACTTTTCAAGGTGAAAGATAAGCCAAACCAAATTATTAGAAATTACAATGATGGAATCTAGTAACATCCTTCGTTGCAAAGAAGCTTGAGGTCACTCAGGTATGTTCCTCTGAACCATTCTCCATTCTCCTCAATGTTAAGTGGATGGAAATTTATTTCTTTCCTATCTTTTGGTAAAATAATAAAAATAAATTATGTTGAAAAATACAAGAAGAAAGTCTCAATTTAACTTTGCCTTGGTCAAATTGAGAAAATTTGAATTTCCATATTAGTAGACAACTTGGATGCATTTAACTTGTGTGACATGGCTCTTGTCTTTCAATTAGCTTAGTAAATTTGATTTAGAGGAGTTGGAGTTTAGTTAAGCATGTGTGATTGCTAATTTTTAGCAATCAAGGGTAGTTACTTCAAGTTGTCCTCAGTTAAACCAATTCAAACTGTTGGAGGAACTAGTGGAAGGTCGGTTACGCAATGGGACAATATTCTAACTCATTGATTAACAAGTTAACTAATAAATCAACCCAAAATATCTAGTGCATGAATAGAATTTGAGTTCCACAACTGTGGTGGAGATTACAAGGCAGAGTAACATCAGTTGTAGACTAGCCTTGAGTGTACAAATGTTGCATGCATTTAGATGATCTACCTCGGGAATTAAGAAATCAATTGGAGAAAAATTCCTAAATAATACAAGCCTTATTCCTCATGAACTGCACAAGGAAATAGGGGCTCAAGCAGAGGAAAAAATTGACTAACTCTAGGTCATAACTTCTTAGTGAGAAGAGAGATATGTTATTCACCTGTAGGTTGTGCTGAGAGTGAGAAATAAATTGTAATATCTCTCTATTCATTAGGTTAATCCAAGCATAAATAAGGGTTTTTTAGTATTTTCTTTCCCCTAGAAAAATATTATGTGCATGTGATGTTCCAAATTGTGAATTAAATTCTGCAGAACAGTAGAGTAGGATTGTGTCTTGTGATTTAGATTATAATTTCATGAGAAGTTACAATTATACAACATAATTTTTATATGGTATGAGAGGAGGATTCACATTCGAGAAGGAATTTCGAAGTTGTTTCTCAGGAGGTTTGAATTTTTAGATTAGTGTAGCAGGATCTCTTCAAAGTTGGGAAGATGACCTTCAACAGGCCAAGACTAGACGATGCCTTGGAAAGGAGCTCTAATTTCATTGCATGGAAAGACCACATGGTGTTGGTGTTGGGTGACAATGGATTGCTAGAATATGTTAAGACAAATATTGTAAAACTAGAGGCATCCGATGCACAAAACCTATCCTAATGGAAGAAATATGTAGCCAAGGCAAGGAGAATAATATTGGAGGGAGTGACATACCACATTGTCTCAAATATCGATGGGAAAGAAACTCCTTTCACAATTTGAAATCACTAACAAAGTTGTTCAACAATAGTAGTGACCATACGAAACTCACGCTGAAGAATAAACTTCAAAATATCAAGATGCAGAAAAATGAAACTATCACGCAATATATGAGAATATTTATACAAGTTCATGATGAACTTGGTGGGTTTGGTGTAAATGTTACAGAAGTTGAACTAGTATGCCTGGCTCTTCTACTCCTTCCCAAAAGTTGGCATAACTACTAAGACTCGGTGAATGGGAGGGAGAAATTACTGAATTGGGAATTATTATGGTATGATTTAGCATAATAGGAGATAAGGAAAAATACCATATATGGGACTTTATCCAAGGGAAAGGATGAAGAAAAAATTTCATTGGCTTGGCACCTCAAAATTTCAATTGGATCTTGTCTTGCATCTCTCCAGTGTGGTTGTATTTCATCATCAACGGTCTACCATCAAACTTATTCAGGGCGGGGAGGGGTCTTTGCCAGGGCTGATCTCTCTCGCTGCTCATTTTCATCCTTATTATGGATGGTCTTACCTATCACATCAAGTATATGTTGTCCAGGGAGATCGTCACTAGAACTAAAATAACAAGGGGCATTTCTATTACACACTCTTTCTTCGTGGATGACATATTGTTGTTTGGTACTATTTCGCATGTCCACTAGATCGTCATGCATTATACTCTCCTCAGATATGGGGCAACCTCTAGTTTGATCATCAATGGATATAATTTTTTAATTATTTTGGCCTCGATGAACTCTGTAGATTTTCTGATAATTGTCAACCTTTTTCAGATGTCTTAGGTTTCTTTTTCTGAAGGCTCCCCTATCTCAGTTTCCACCTCAAACCATGCAATTATTTTAACAATGATTGGGTCTGGCTGATAGAAAAATTCAAGTGGAAACTAGATGCATGGTCACACAGGTGTTTGTCTCTTGGTAGATGTTTTATCCTCATACATGTAGTCCTTCAGCACATGGTTGTTTACTGGGCTCACCTGTTTTAAATTCCTTCTTTCATTATCTCCCACATCAACAACATCATATAAGGTTTTCTTTGGTATGGTGCATAGGGACCTTCCAAATTCCACCTATGCATATTGGGATTCATCACTCTTCCAAAGAGGTTTTGGGGCTGGGGATTGCTGGAGGTCCGGATTTTCTCATGATCTCATCTTGTCAAATATTTTTGGTGGGAACTAATGGGGAATGGGATTTGACCATCACTGTTTTGGGGGAAACATAATATCCAATATGATTTTCATTTGTTTTTTAGATCTTAACTCTCCCCCTCCTTTAGAGGTTCACACATATGGCTAAGCTTTAGAAGCATTGTAACAATACTTCATAGCGGAATTGTATGGGATTTTGTGAATGGTCAAAAAGTTATTCTGGGTGTAGATTGTAGTAGGGGGCTCACTCCTGATTTTCACTTTCCATATATACTTAGACACCTTTTCCCAAAAAAGGGTATTTTCCAGCTCTTCTAGCTCATATCGCATTGGCAACAGGGGTGCCCTGTATGGAAGGATGCCATTCAACTCGAATTGCAAGCTTATTCTTAGGAGCTATGGAGGGATGTTTCAAATGACTTGAAGCAGGATGGATTGTGCCTCAATCATGCCAGGGACCAAATTTTTTGGATATGTCAGATGAAAGGGGGTTCTATTGATGTGGCAGAATTATATAACATCATTATCTCCTCTTCATCTCTGGTTGTAGATATTCCTTTCTTCTTGTCTTTATCGAAGCACAGTGTTCCTCTAAATATCATCCTTTTTTTATCGCTAACTTGAAAAAATCACATCCTCACTTGGGACAATTTGACTAAGAGGGTCTTTCACAGGTCGGGGATCTTGCCTTTCTGTAGGAATGTTTTTGAAATTGTCTCTCATATCTTCCTTCATTGCTCTGTTATACTCGATATTTGGTATTTTTTTACTAATTTATTGCAGGATCATAGTTTGCAGCTCCTTGGGATACTTCAGGGCATCCACACTTGGACACGAAAGGATCATAAGTATAATTCCCTCCCTTCTTTTTTTTGGAGGTTTGGCTGGCAAGGAACAAGCTCATATTTTAAGGCATTCAGTTTGCTACTCACAATATCTATTTGAAAATTCTCTCTTGGCTGAACACTTAGGATAAACCTCGCATTCCACCCTCAAATCTCTCTTATCGCCTGCGGCCTCACCCAGTGCAATTTTCGGCAGACTATTTTGATGGAGCTGGGCAGCAGGGGGCCTGTGTCTGTGGTGCCTAGATCAAACTAGTAAATTGGGATCACTTCTTCATTTTCTGGAACGATGGTCAGGGTACTAGCTCAAAGGTTGAACTCCTTTCTCTTTGGATTTTACTGTGGGTCACTTATAACTTGCAACTACCTCCAATTCACCTTTATAGTGATGCCAAATCTGTCATTGATAGGGTGAATGGGCCCAATGATTACCAACCTCATGGAATAATCAGCTGGATCAATCAGGTTTCTTATCTTCTTTAGCGCCTCCACTTTCCTCCTCTTTAGCACATATACAGGGAGCCCAATCCACGGGTTGATATGCTTTCCCAGTGGGGCCTGTTGGAACCTTTCAGCCGTGTTCAGATCCGACTTTCTCATGGAAACGTCCTGAAGGACTCTTTCTCTTTTCTGATTCCCTAGTATTTCTCTTTTTTTTTTTGTGTACACTTTTCTATTTCACGATGGGAGGTTTGGTTTGGCTATCCTCCCCTTATGGTTTGGGGCTCTTATGATCTCACTTTCTTGGTTGCTCTATGCTTTATTTTTGTTTCCCTTTCTATGCAATCCTTTTCGCACTTGTATGTGGGCTGGTATTTTGATGATGTTGTTTGTTTTTGATGTGAGTATTTGGATTACCTATCATGCTCATTCTTAGGATATTTGGTTGCAATGTTGCACAATTTCAGTTGTAATGTAATGTTTTGTCTATATATTAAATAAATAACATTTTTTTTCTCACTAAAAAAGAATCTGTTGATATGAGAAATTTGAGCACCCCACCATCTATTCCAATTCATCCAGTAACAAAATTCGTTGATCTGAGCAATTTTATAGATAATAGATTGAGTGGTGACTCAGAGGCTACCATTTCTTATTCAATCCATATTCTAGAAGTCCAAGTCCAAGTAGAGCAATACTTGAAACGTCCATTCATTATTAAAAAACCTATACTACAATCAAGTAGAACATTGTGGCGTGAAAGAGAATTATTGAACCTATAAATCAATCACTCAATCATTACAAGACCACCTTCATATCGACACACAATCTAAATAATGGCACCAACTGCACTTCTTATTTAGATTTCACACCATGGAAAAGAAGGGCAAGCCATATTTAAAAAAATTAAATCATACGAAAATCATATTTGAACAAGAAATGTAAGTGAAATTTGTGTACTACTCTTTTCTTTGACTATAAATCTCATTCATGAGTAGGATATAAGAATGATCATAATGTGCAAGGTTTCTATTGCACCAACCCCTTACCACTAAGCTTTTATTGAAAGTGGAAAATACTTGCTTCTTTGAAACTCCCCTTGTTTTTTGATATAGGATTTTCACAAGTGAAAACATATGAAAATTCCCACACAAGGAAAAAATTAAAATCGTGATCACATTCAATTCCGACAAATTACGTCCCACTTGATGTGTAGAAGAATCCAAATTCCTACTCAAGTGAAAGCGTAGGGAAAAATTTAAAATCCTTGCCACATTCAATCCCCACAAATTCCTTCCTACCTCATAGTTTTGATCTTGAAGAAAAAATCATCCGACAATTCAAGAACATGCAGGACACATCAGGCGCAATCGTCCCCCCTTAGTTATTGTTGTCTACCTCATGGTTTTGAGCTTGAAGGAAAAATAATCCGAGAATTCAAGAACATGCAGCAGACATCAAGAACAATCGTTCCCCCTCCTCAGCTATTACTGAACATGCAAAGAATACTAAGCATGATGTTTTCATTGATGATTCCATGTTCATTGCAAAGATTGACCATTTGAACCAAAGGAAGTTGAGAGAGGCCATTGAAATGGAGAAGCACACCAATAATCTAAATATGGGAAATGGTTGGAAACTAAATAAGAGTTCGGTTCCTTCCCATTTTGTGTGATTATTTATTTTTACTTTTTTATATTATTATTATTCTATGTTTGTTTTTCTATTAAAAAAATTAAACTTTTTTTGTTCCTTTCTCTCTCTTTTTTTTAATTACCATTTTAATAATAATAATATTTTAAGAGTTAATAATTTAAATTATTACTAACTTAATGATTTCATAGTTTTGATTAAATTTTATTTAATAATTAATAATAACTAATAATTTAATAATTAATAATTAATATAAATTTGTTATAATTTCTTAACCAAACTTTAGTCAATATAGTTTTTGTTAAATAATATTAGAATCCTAAAAACTTATTATGGAACTTGACGCATCTCATTGCTATTTAATTCTATTGATTGATCTGTTTTTTCACCTTGATCTTGAAGATGAATATCAATAATAGGTTCAAAACACAATGAGAAAATAATTATAAGTGATTAATCCAAAAATTAATTTTAAACTTCTAGACTTAATAAGAGAAAATAATTATATGTGATTAATCCAAATTTAGTTTCAAACTACTCGACTTATCAACTTCCATTGGCCATTTCTTCAACAACCGTCTTCTTCGTCCCCATGAAAATCACGAGTATCTCATATCCAAAAGTATTCATGTGTGCACACATCTTTGCCGATGATTTTTTTTATTGATTTCTTGAAGGATGATAAGTTTTATATAATTTTGAATTTTTTCAAAAAGTAGTAGTAGTAATAAACTTCACGACTGATGTGAAGAGTTTGTCTGTGGCTTTACTTAGCAAGCTATCTGTTAAGGGATCAGACTCATCCACCAAATATATCAAATGTACAATTTCCTCTTGTTTTAAGAAGGTTAAAGTTAATTCCAACTGGGTAGCCCAGGCATATTATGTAATCATTTTCTCCTTAAACTTGAATACTCATGTTTATTTAGTAGCATAATGACCCACTCTTCCACAAGAAAAACATTTGAAAGGAAGCTTACCTTTGAACCATCCAGTGCCAAGTTGAAGTTTCTTTACAAAATTTACCTCATCTTCTTCCGATACATACCTCGATTCCTTTTGTTCTTCCTTTTCCTTTCCTTTTGCAGCAGCTTTAATTTTGGCTTCTCTAACTTCAGACAAACCTCCTTTTCTCATTTCAAAAGTAGTCAGGATCCCTTGAAGTTGAACAATAGTAAGGGTCTGCAAATACTGCTTCTCTTTCATAGCATACACTTTTGACTCAATTTTAGGAGTTAGAGATGTTAATATTTTATGTACAAATTTTTTCTGATTTTCCTCATATTTTGCATTATTTCGTCATGTTTCATGATATTTTAGGATTTTTTGTGGTCCTTGTTATATTTCACGATCTTTTGTTACATTTTGGGATTTTTTGTAGTTTTTGTTATTGTTTCGTCATATTTCATGATCTTTCATGAACTTTGGCAATTTTTAGTGATCTTTCTTCATCTTTCATGAATTTTTGTAGTATTTTTATCTTTCGCCATATTTCATCATATTTAAGGATTTTTTGCGATCTTTCATGATCTTTCATGGTCAATCATGGGATTTCTTTATCCTACATGATTTTTCATTAGCTTTTGTGACAATTCATCATTTTTCAAAATCTTTCATGAATTGTCACGAAAAATGCTTAAGATGAGAATAATTAGAAAAAATGGAATGTTTAAGATGAGAATAATTAGAAAAAAACAATGGAGAAAATACGTATGTGAAAAATGTAAGTAAAAAATAATTGTTTGTAGAAATAAATAATTTTATAAGTTAAAAAAAAATAGTTTTGAACTAGATGTATTTATTTCGCATTTCAAATATGTCCGTTCATATCCTACTCATTATGGAAATATCAGTTAATAATTGTTTTATGTTCTTAGATGTCCTTTTCACCAATATTTCTGATAATTCCCTAATTCATCAAGTTTACAGAAAATGGACTCACACTTAGTATTATCTTCATGCCCATTCTCAGTACCACCCTTCCCAAAATTTTGCATTCTTAAAACCCTCATCTCCTGAGCCTTGGAATTTTTCTCTGCCCAATTCCTTACCTCTTAGAAATCCCATTTGTTCTAGGCTTTCAAAGACAATGGTTAGTCGTCCTCTCATATCAATAAAGTATTGAAGAGCGTCTCTAATCCTAGATTCACCAACCCTCTTTCCTCTCCTCCTCAAGGAAAAGATTCTCCCCTTACATAAAAGGGAAAAATAACCTCATAGAAAAAATCTTTTTAAAGAAGAAGGATCAGGCCATATTTAAACCCCATAAAACATTGAAAAATATGTTTCCATCAACCAAAGTTAAGTTTGGCCCCATGTTGAATTCAAGGATTTACCAAATCTCATGTTTATGTGGAAAATCATACATAGTCGAGACTGAAAGTCCCTTCAAAGAAGGTATTAAAGAGAATATTATCAATACCAATCATCTCCGACTATTGAATTTAGCCATAGCTAAAAAAAAATTATTTGAAACATCTATTTTACTTTGATTAAACCAAAATCCTCTCCTCGGTTCCTTTTTAGAATTCCAAAACCATTTAAGAGGCCATTCAAATATAGAAACACCTAGAAAAATTAAATCAAGAGGATGGCTATAATTTAAGATATTCTTAAAAGCCAATTATCCACCATCTAACTCATTGAATGAACCCCTTTTTGCATCCTTTCCTTTAATAATCTTATCAACTAATCAGTTTTGCATCCTTTTATTTAATAATATTATCTTCTTTTTTTTGTCAAATTGTCTATGATCCTGCACGGTTGACATGTGGCTTGAGAATCCGTGACCCAGGGTAATCTAATCTGTCAAAGTCACTTAGAGATCACACCCAGCCCGGGCCACACCAAACCTAAGCTTACTATATTTTTAGCATGTCTCCAACCCCTAGGATAGAAAACAACCACGCATCGTGAGGTTTGATCCTGGGCCGCCATGCTAATGAGGTACATCATCAACCAGTTGTGCTAGTGGGACTTGACATCTTATCTTAAAATAAATATTTTGAATAATTTTTTTTACATATTTGTTTACAATCCAATGTATTTTTTCAAATTACTTAACCGTACAATTTTATTTTTTTATATTATTTATCTTTACAATTTTATTGATATTTTCTAATTGTACTCTTATTCTCCTTCTTTTTAATAAATTCATTTGTTTAATCCTTTGATTCGACCTGTCTCTTAATAGTTATTTATATATTTTAATTTATTTAATCTATTAACTTAACTCTTCCTCTTAATGGATAATCATACAATTTAATAATGATTATGATGATGATGATGATGATTAACGTTCACTAAGACCAATGTGGTCTATCAGACCTCAAGAAAATAAATATTCTTCAAAATATGTTTCTGTAATAAAAAAGAAGAGAAAGAAACACTTCAAGATAGTTATAGTTTGGTTGGATTAATAATTCGAGAATATTGGTAGTGTGACAGATGTTAGTGAATTGAGAGCATATGTGAGTAAGAGTCACATAGTCTAAAAAGAAATTTTTTTCATCTTCCACATTCTTAGTATCGCAAATCTGACAGATTTTGCCATCCAAGGGAGCCTTGGGAGTACACCACTGCCAAGTTTCACTTAGAAGCTCACGAGAATTAGTTATTATTTTTTAATGACTACTTTCATTATTTTAATACTATTCGTTAAAGACTAATTCAAATGTCTCTTTTATTAAAGGATTTACCTCGATGCTTATGAGAATTCGTTCTTATTCTAACTCATAAGAATTAGTTATTATTTTTTAATGACTTATTTCATTATTTTAATATTATTCTTTAAAAACTAATTTTGGATGTCTCTTCTATTAAAAGATTTACCGCTCTTATTTGTAATCACTCAATTCTCAAAACCCTTAATGAAGAGTGGAATGTCCACCCAAAATATTGATCACGATTAAACATCCTCCACACAACGTTATCCAAAAATTTCTTAAAAAATAGAAAATAAAACTATAATTTATTTAGAAAAATCGAATTCAATTTTAATTTTAATTTTTTTAATTAATGTAAGTTTTGTAATATTCATATTGTGTATAAACCATCATAATTTCTTGGGATTATGGATACATGACCTAGATCTAATCAATGTTGGTGTGATGTTCATGTGTCTTAAACATGAAATGCCCCTGGATGAGGTTTATTTTTACTTCTTAATTTAATGTATATTACCTGGATGAGGTTTATTTTTACTTCTAATTTAATGTATATTGTTTAGGTTTACTTTTTAATCCTATATGATGCAATGTTTTTTAAAGTAAATATAATGATGTTACTTTTAAAGTAATTGGTTATTTTAATAAATTATTATTATAAATGACATATTATATATAAGTGATCACTGTAACAAAAAAAAATTGAGTACAACAGCTAATTACATATAAATGAAGAGATTTAATAATAAAATATAAATTAATTATACAAAATGTACCATGCTTATTCATATTTTTTGAAATAACAAAATTTACATTTTAATAATATAAAAAATAATATAAAAAATAAATACTATATACAAATTAACATTGACACAAGTGAAAAATATTATTTGAAAAAGATATATTAAAAATAGATATAGATAAAGAATGTATGAAAAAACATTTACACAAACAATAGCATTATTTGAAAAATACAAAATGTTTAAACTATACCAAAACTTTGTACGAAATTATTTTGAGAATCATCTTGGTATTTGCATAACAGTTTAGACTCTCAAGGCTTAAATTAAACAAAACACTTCATGCTTTTATTTGCGTGCCTCTTCCGTTGACTTGATAAAAGTTAAACATACGTTAGAAGTACACTATAAAATTATTAGTTGAAAAAGTGAACCTTCTTTATAATTTCCTATTAGGTTTAGAAGATTTTTTTATAATTTCCTATTAGGGTTTGCGCCTATTAGGTTTAGAAGACTTGTGGCATAGTCGGTGTGCTACCCGCTTAATATTCAACACAGCCATGTTATGCTGGCAATTCTGCACATACTCGTTTTGTTACCTACATGGCAGACTTGTGGCACTAGTAGTTTACAAGAGTCTGACATGAGTGCTGAATCCAAATTTTTCAAACAAATTTTTCATGCTACTCTATTGAAAATACGGAAAGAAAGTGTGTCAGATGCACCTAGAATGCAACAAAAGTCCGCGCATGCTTGTTTTTTTGGCATACATTCATGACAGCCCTGTCGTCGTAGTCGTTATCAAGAGTTTGACATGAGTGTTGGATCCATCTTTTTCAAACAAGTCGTTTCAGTTATTTTCCTGCTACTCTATTGAAAAAACGGAGAGAAAGTGTTCTGCATGTGCCCAATGTACCTAGACGGCCGCCGATCAGTGATGAATGTCATTCATGTGAGCTCATCATTTCTTTTTCCAGTTTTGGTATTGCTACATACAAAAACCGAGAGAAAGTGTTCTGCATGTGCCCAATGTAACTGACTAGACACGTGATGATTGACAAATTTCATTCATCTCAGCCCCCCCCTTTTTTTTTTTTTTAATTTTAATATGGGTGAGACAATTTTTTTTTTTTTTTAATTTTAGTATGGGTGAGACTAAATTTTTGATTTTGTATTAGTGAACCTACATCATGATTATGGTCATTATTAAGCTCATTTCTACCGTTATACTTCCCAGTAAAAATTAACAAATTGTAAAAGGCTTTGCAACTATTAGGTTTAGAAGACTTGTGGCATTAAACTTCCTATTCAATGATATATATATATATATATAAAGAGTTTTACGAGTAACATTCGGAGGAGGTTGGTTGTAGTGTAATGGAGGACGAGGTTTGGAAGAAGCCAAAGATTTCTATGACAGAAAACAGTTCAGAAACCATAGATTTAATGGGTGGTAGGAGTTCTCAGGCTTAGGAGGCCGTGGATGCGCCATGTTTTCCAATGGTGGGGAAGCACCTTTCCAGGTAACATCTCACAAGGGTATGCCTCTAAAATGAGTTTTGAGTAGGGGTAGATGAAATTTTCGGAGGCAAATGGGATGAAGTTCCTCTTGGTAGTTGATGGGAATGAAGTTGCACATGGTCCGATAGGATAGAAAGGTTGTTATCTTTCTGTGCTTTTCAACAGTGCTAGTTATAGTAATTTTTTTTTAGAACTGGTCACATTTCTTCTGTTTGTTGGTCTGATGTTTATGGACTACATGGTGCAACTATTCTGAAGGGAAAGTGGTAGGTTTTTAGTAGAATGATTAGTTTTAGTTGGGGGGCTCTTCTGTGGTCTGATGTGGGCTGCTCCATAGGGTCATGAACTGTAACCTGGTGTAGGATATGGTATGGGGAAGGGTGATTTGTAGCTGTGGGGTTTTACAGTTTTGCACTCAACATGAAAACGAATACATATGAGATTGGGTTGATTGTATTCCTGAGTGCTATTGCGGTACTCATTCTACATGCAATGTTTAAGACAAATATTAAGTATTTATCTATCGAGGCCAATGCAAAATAGGGGAAATAGGCTCCCCATTCATGAGACACATAAGGTTTCTGAAACACAATTTTCTTCGTATCAATCTAGATGGTCCGCTCTCTAGCATCGATGGTTTGACTCTTTTATCATTTCTAGGCCATGTAAAGACTTTGGTTTTCAGTTATGTTGTGGATGGTGTCATTGTTTTGGCTCTATATGTTGTTGTTGCTTCCATGGTTCAGAGTTTCTCATGATCATTTGGTTTCGAACTTATCCCCTCATTTTTCCGACGTCTTTCCATTTTTGTCACCTTGCTTCCGATTAGTTGTATTTTTCCGATGGGTGGAACAATTTAAAATTCTGGTCCTATGACCATCTCTCTGATCCAAAGACTCCTGACAAGTATATCTGTCATTGTTTTTCATCTTTCAACTTTTGGGTGTTGGGGAGCGAGATATTTATGGATGTAATGGGACCGTGGTACTTTTCAAGGCTCTTTTGGATGCGGTTTCTATCTATCTAGCTTGTTGTGGCCTAGGTTGACGGCTACTCTTTATGGAAACTTAGTACATTCTGGAAAATTTCTCAATGGTTCAAATCTCACGTAGAATGCTCTAAATTGGGTTGGTGGAACCTTTGAGCTGACAATACTTGAGTGCGGGTAGGTGAGATTCTGCGTGATCCTCATGAAAGATGGTTTAACATTGGATTTCCTCATAGGGTTGGCAGTTATACCTTTTTGATGACTTTTATTTTTTCCTCTTTGAAGTGCTGAGGTGGCCTTTTATGTTTCTCTAGGTGGAAAGTTATCACCATTTTCTCTGTATTTATACTCGAGGGCTAGTACTTGGTAAATATGGTGGATCCCTATTCTATCCTGATATTGGACACATCGGCCCATGAGGCCCTCATCACTGCTACCTTGGTTGCTGAAAGGGTGTGCATGAACCTGTGTGCCACGAATGAAAGACTTAATTCATCGTCTATTGACCAGCAACATATTGCATCTTTTGGCGGGGCTAGTAACCTGCATGGTAATATTGGACCTGGTTTGCCCTCAACTTTCTCTCATGGAAAAAACAGGGCTTCTGGTTGGGCATTGAATGCATGCTATAAGCCGGCTGAGGAGGTTAAGGAATTTGTTCTGGAGTATGATGATTTATGGGGTCGAATGGCCAGGCTACAAAAATGAGCTCTCATAGGTAGATGGCCCTTCTCTTATATGGGTGAAGTGGACATGGTGGAGTGGGTCAAGATTTACTGGAGCCCTATTCTAGGCTACAATCCAAAATTCACTAGGATGATGAGGAACTACTTGAGTGTGCACTTTATGCATGAAGATGACTGTAAAAAAAATTGTTGGCCGCACTTGGCTTCGGGGTAGGAGCTTCATGCAGAACACTATTACCGATGAAATAGGTAACTGAACTGGTACCTACGTTTTGAGGTAGCAAGAAAAACACCTAATTTTGAAAAGTAGTGATGCAGAATCATTTTTTTTTAACATTTTTTTGGCACTTTATTTTTTTTTTAAATTTTTTATGTGATGCTTTTTATGTTGATTTTGAATAGTGGTGGTGTATCATCAACAACTTTTTTTAGAGGATTTATTTTGACACTATACATTTTCTAATGTCTTCTTCTTCCGTGGGATGTTTATTTTTAAGTGCATTTATGTACTTGTGTTTTAAAAAGAATTTTTTTTTTTTTTTAAATAATTATTTGTAATGATATCTTCACTTTTTCACATTGATAAAATAATGAAAAAAGGGTCAGTATTATGAAGTTTGTATTTTCCACATGTTTATGTATTTTTAATTAATATTTCAATGCACATCAAATAGCTTTTGCTGAAAACCAATATTTTGGACCATATGACAAAAAAATAAAAATTTTAAATATAAATAGAATGCAAAAAATACACTTTTACAAACTTTTTATTAAAAAAACATGTTAAATAAACTAATTTTTTGGGAAAAATTTAACAAAATAGCATTTTTATTGAATTTTGTGTCAAAAATTAAAAGTAATGACATGTTTTTTGCAAACAATAAGGATTCTTCTCATAAAATATGAAAGTCTAAATGTTATAGGTAAAACTGATGAACAGATCTCAAAACTGAGCTTTATTTGTAAGCATAACTTAAACATCATCAACAATATCAACTAATACATGTTTAACATCATCTAGAACATCATTGATGTCTTCTTCCGCAACATTTTCTGCTTCATTTTGGTCATTGTCATCTTCTAATAGATCTTTCATGTGTGAAAATCTTCCAAAGTGTCCCTTTCCAAGCATTCCATATAATGATAGTTGAGGTTCCTTTGATTTTTTTGCCACACGTGATTCATTAAAATCCCCTTTCCTCAAACCAACTTCTTGCTTCTCATTTGGAAGGAATTGAAGAGCATTAATTCTTTGTTGAATAAATTTGCATTACACTAGGTCTTTCTCAATGGCAATGCAATTTATTCCTTTTGGTAGGCAACATACTAGTGTTGTACCTAATCATCAAGCACAAAAGAAATAAATAATAAAATTAGTATAAAGACATAAAAGGTAGAAAATAAAATATTTAAATTTAAATTTGTATAATAAAACTTACCTGAACGTGAGAATAAATCTAAAACCCAATCTCGTTCATTTCAACATAGATCTATAATATATTTAATCAATGCTTTCAGTTTTTCATAAATGTTAAAAATATCTCCCTTTGCATCTTTATCCTCATATGTTAGTTTTCTTACAACTACATCATGAACTAATACTTGAATATGACTCTTCCCATCTACTTGATTCATAAGAATAGGCTTATAGCTATCCTCTTTTGTCCAACATTCAACATGGATGAACTCACAATCATTTATAATAGATTGATCTTTGGAAGAAACAATATTTGGCTTATGCCTGTAACATAACATAGTAAAAGTTCAATTAAATTGTACATAAATAAAAAAATTTAACAGTAATCAAACATACAATTTCAAAGTCTTACCATCCCAGTTGCATCCTTGAGTTTGTTTTTCCCTTGAAGCTTGTTAATAACATTGAAAACTGTGTGTCTGAATGAAATGTCACAAATCGCCAAAGTTGTTATGTTGTCACTTCTTGAAAACCCGTAACCATTTTCCTAAAATATTGATAAGTATACGGTTCACTATTATATTCAATGTATGTGAAATTGAAACCATGATGAATATCTACAATAACTAGGGCATATTACCTTAATTTAATTCTTTCTCATCTTTTCCAATTTAATTTTTTCAGTAAATCTTTTGAAAGTATCTGGTACTCCATTTCCATCCTTCTTCGACATCTTTAATGACATAAAAATATATATCTATAAGTAATAAAATAAAAATATTAGATATAAGACTTTTGTGATCCATAATGTAGATAAAATAACTTTCGGATTAATCAGATGATTTGATTAATCAGAAAGTTATTTTATCTACCAAATAAAAATAGTTTAAATAAGAATAAAATGAATGTATAAATCAACATACCTTATTGAATGCAATATAAAATTCTTTGAGTGTTGTTGTAGAACTTGCTTCTTGGTAGTGGCGCACAACATCATCCCAATTGTCTTCATTCAACATTTTAACCATATGTTATTGTATTTTCATAAAAATCTTCTCGCTGAATAAATAAAGTTAAAACTATTAATATAATGACATGTATAACAAATTCTACCAACAACATTATGTTCTATTTAAAAGAAAATTATAATGAAAGGAAAATAAGAAATAATTCAAGAAACTTACTTTTGAAATTCTGCACACATTTCATCCATTGATAATTCACCCGACTTCACATAGGCTAGTACTTATTTGACTAGCTTTTCATCCTTCACACCTTGCATTTTTCTCGAAGGTGTGATAGTGATATCCTCTAGAAGTTGCTTCATTTCAAGATTTGTCTTACCTTTGGTACATATTATGGGTTTAATATTTTTAACCTTCTAATTTTCTTATGGAAATATTGTCTCACCGCTCAAAAATATCATCAATCAAATCCCATATCTCCCCAGTTCTAAATGCAAACTAAAAATGTTATCCATGCTTCTGATATATTTGAATGCATTTTTCCATATTTTTCTTTGAATTTTTTATCAATTTGATAACCTACTTCCATTAAACACTCATTCTGAAATGTTAGACTAAATTGTGTCCTATCCCTGCCACATTTTTCTATGAATTCATTATGAATAAATCCGACCCTTTGGATGAAATTCATTTTCATTATGTATTCATTATTTGCATTATGATCCAATGCCAATAACTTTGATTCTATTTCTGTTAAGCCAACTTAAATGATGCATTTCACTGTTTGAAAAAGATAGTTATTAGGATATTCCTCAATCAACTGTCTTTTAGCCTCTACTGAATGGTTCCCTCCAATTACATAATATTTATAATCAAAACATTTTGTCTTGTCAAATGCGTGTTTCTTGGGAACCTGGCATGCATAAAAAAGAACCACATAATCCACCACATGTGCATATGGATTGAACCTGAACAATGTTTTCAGATTATGTACATGTAGGTGATGGGTCTTTCTAATTTGATATTGAGATTGTCCTTCATCTGGCCTATAAAATTTGTTGACATTAAGCTCAAATGTTTGGCCATCAAGAATTAATTTATTCTTCCTCAACTCATATCGAATAGCATTTTGTTTTGTTTTAATAATGCCATCCTCTAACTCAGCACATGGTGTTATGATTTCTTTTCTTCCATTAGAGATTTCAGTTTGTTCTTCACTATTGCTCATGACTTTTACAGGCTGGCCAATATTTTATTTCCTATTCTTATTGGTTAACATATCAGTTATTTTATAAATAAGCTCTTCATCATCAGGTAAAAGAGAGACACCTTTGGCCATTTTTATTTTTTGGTGTTTGATTTGTTTTCTCCTTTTGCAAAATAGTTCTAATATCCTCCTCGCTAATTCTATCATAATATTCAGTTTCATGTTTGACATCTTCAAAAGCAACATGTTTAGGTTTACTAGATTGACCCACCTTAGTGAGTCTTGGTTGATCCCCTCTTTGTACTATTTCAATGTCACGAGCTATTGATATTTTATTCAATCTCCTTTCCTTTGCTTTGTCTGTGTGGAAAGTGTTGATCACATTCATAACATTTGGCTCCATAAAATAAATACTTTCAAACATGTTTGAAAGACTCGGAACAAGATCCTATGAAACAAAATAAAACATGTCAATGATCAATAATTTATAAAAAATTGAATGATCCTTACAATAATGCATAAAGGAAATATAAGTAACCATACTTATAATGTTATTTGCAATGTTTCTTGAGATTTCTTCATACAAATTTCTAGATATTTTATTTGTGTCATACTTGACCTTCGATAGACAATATCTACCTTGTTACGTTTATTAGCTTTCCTTGCAAGAACATAAATAGTGTTTGTATTCAAGACCATACATATGTCTCGTTCTCTGCTCATCACATCATATGGTTCATTTAAGTAAATCATACCACAAACCAGATAGATATGTATATCATCTTTCGTTTCATTGTATTCAATATACCATGAGAAATCAGTTTTATTTATTTTCTCGGCGTTCTTCCAATCAGAAATAAGTTTTAATGAACCTGGTGGGCCACTTGCTTGACTTTTATTAGTGTGTGCAACAATGTCCTTATTGCGTCCATTAGTATCCATAGTGCGTTCAACTGTAGAAAAGCCTTATACACTATTTTCCTCATCCTGAAATAATATTTTCCTACTCGATGATGTATTTTTTACTTTCTTGAAAGGGATTATTTTACAAATTAGATAGAAATGATTCCATGTAACATCCCACAAGGGATGAACACAAAGTAGTCTGCTTGCAAAATAAATGCAGTTGTATTTCTAAATAGTTTGATAGAAAAGTGTAATTCTTGTGTTTTGAATGCTGAGCGAAGTAAAACATGTTCCTTTTATTATAATTAAATAATATTTTTCCTTGTTCGATTCCATGGATTAGTATATTATATATCTTTATTTTGAACAATATCGTCTGAAATATTTACTGAAATAAAGGCCTGATTTTCACAGGAATGTTGAGCTTCCTGTGTTTTTTGCAAGACACTTTTCGTAAGGTAAAGTAGTGATAAAGTAATGAGAATTCCACGTGAAATGGTTTCTGGCTCACCCGCTTTTCCATCCATAGTTAAGGACTTCTTCTCTTTCCCAAAGACCCAACAATGTAAGGAAGACTCATCCATACATTCAGAAACTACCTACTACTATTAAGGAGTGAAGGATGGATCACACTACTACCTTGAGATATTCGTAATTGAAACTAGCACTACCCTAACCAAGGTATGCAAACAGAGAAGTATACCAAAGTTATTGCGCCTTATAGATTCTCTTTTTTTCCCTCAATCCTTTTTGCTATGCTATTATGCAATTATTGCTATTCTTCAGCCAGTTTAACCCATTTCAATCATAATGTCTTTACCATTTGTAAGGAAAATTGGAATTAGGAACCATTCAAAGACAACTTCAATTTTTTCCTACAAAATTTGTTACACCTACCTACAATCAAAACACCTTGGGAATTTCTCTGGAAGTCAAGGTGAAATTGCTTATTAAAAGGGTGTGGGCACCAAAAGTAAGGGTATTATCCATCGAGGATATTTTCAGGGTGAAAAGTGTGGGTACACACAAATAGGACCTTTTTGTATAAATAATGTCTCAATGCGTCATTTGGTTTCTTGACCAAATGATAAAACACATTTTAATGCAAAATGATGCATTTGTAAGGTTGATTTTTTTTTTCAAAAAGGAAAAAAAATATAGCTTATATAGATGTGCCAGTTCAAATATCCTATAAGCTATGAGATGATACATTCATCCAAAATTGTACAAACACAAATTCTTGAAGTCCTATAATACGGCATGCTGGAATCAAAATATACTCGGGCCTCCCAAAAGGACATGCTACAGCCTAATAAAAGATGGTTTCTAAACAATCATCCAAAACTAAAACAAAACTTATTTCTTTAACACATCGTTTAGAAGGTCAGAGCCTCCATACCCAGAAAAACAATAGTGCTCCCGAAAGACAGATAAAGTCTTCAAAAAACATCACTGGAGAAGAAACAGAGGAAAATAGAAACTGACAGCGAAAAGAAAAGAAAAATATCATGAGAAGTTAACCGTGCCAACAATGCTTTGACCCTCAACATCAAACAATTCATAATGCATAATGCCAAATACCCCTTCCAAACCTTTTTTTGATAACCTGTCCACCTAGGAATTCTTCTCGCGGAAAATATGATGAAAGTTGATATTTGTGAAAGAGTCCCTTAGAAACTTTATGCACTCCAGCCAAGTGACAATATAGTCCAGGGAAAGCTTAGATTCTTTGTTGAGGTGCTCAATGAGTACCTTCGAATCCCCAAACACAGTGATATTTTCAATAAACAGTTGCGAGGAAAACCATAATAGGCCCCATAAGGCCACCACTTCCGCCCTCATATTGGAACCAATGCCACCATACCAGTGAATCTTATAGTGGTATTGTGGCGTAATCAACAACTACACTCCACACCCACAAACATAATGCTGTGAAGCCCCGTCGACGAAACCGGCAGGGTATTGGATCTCGAAAGGCCGCATTTGCTTTGAATAGTCCACCAGGGGCCTCTGCACAATTTTCATTTTTTCTCAGAGATTAATGATGTTATTTGAAGTCTCCACTGAACTACTCTTAATCTCTTCAAAAATTAATCTATTCCTGCTATGACAAATATACTAGTGGTATATAGCTGGCAGAATTCTGAGATTGAAACTACTCTTGAGCCCCCAAGATAAGAAATCACATGTGGTCTCAAAATCAGGCAAATTCACCTTAAAATATTTAGATAATTCTTGAAATACTTTCTTCGCAAATGAGCAATTGAAAAAAGGATGAATTTTCTTCTCCCTCGCTCATACATAAATAACATATACCAGGCCCAATCTTCCCCTTTCTCATTAGGTTGTCCCATGTAATACTTTTATTATTTAACACCAGCCGTAGGAACAATTTCATTTTTAGTTGTGCATTAGTCTCCCAAATACCCTGAAAGTTATATTCTCAGCCACCCTGGGTGTATGAGGAAGGATTTTATAATATAAATCTTTCACAACCAGCATACCATTTCTTAGCGGCCCATCCCAAGTTACTCTATCACCACCATTGTTCCATAAGAACCCCCGACTTCTCATATCTGCGGTATAAGCCTCCCACTCCTCTATATACTGATAAGGTAACTGAAGTGTCTCTGCCAATACCCACAACAGAATCCCATTTTTCTGATCCTGCAAGATTTGACTCATATAAAAAATACCCTTACCATTTAAATGGAAAATGAGTTGTCTGCTATAGGGAAAATGTTTTAAAGCACCCCATAGCCTCGATTGACCAATTAATATCTTATCCCATTTCCCAAAATTCCATCATAGAGAAATAACAAAAACATACCAGGTGTGCTTAAAACCGTTCCAAATATTAGAAGCCCCCTTAAAGTTTTTCCATCCCAACATTTGTATTTCCTCCAATCTAGATGTTTTTAAATACTTATACCTGATGATTTCGCTCCATATACCATTTTCCGTTAATGCCCTCCACATGGATTTCATGAGGAGAGCCTTCCAAAAGGTGGCCAAATCCTTCAAACCCCACCCACCTCGATCCTTTGGTTTCATGATCATTTCCCAGCTTGCTAAATGATAATTTCCCTTCTTTTCTCTCCCATTCCATAAAAAATCCATCATGAATTTTCTAATATTTTTAAGGATCTTTTTTGGTATGAAAAAAATATGAGCCCAAAAAACCATTAATTGTTGAATTACTGCCTATATTAGGATATATCTACCACCCAATGATAGCCATTTGGTAGTCCAACTCCTTATCTTCTTCTCTGTTTTAACAATCAACCATGACCAGTCCTTTATAACATAATTGGTGGGTTTCAAATTAAAACCCAAGTATTTGAAACCTAATGACAAAGGTGCTATGTTGAAATTGAATAATGCTCCAACCACAGCAAAAATCTCATCCCCTTACTCATAGTATATACATGATTTACTGTTGTTTGCCATCATACCGGTGGCAGCACAAAAACTAGTAAAGATTTCATGAAAAACAAGCCAGACAGATCTAGAGATCATACCAAAAAGTAAAACATCATAAAAAAATAAATTATGGCTAATCTACCTCAAATATGACAGCTTAATACCCTTAATGTGGCCTAATGATACAACTTTACTAATTTTTGTACTCAGAGTATCCATCACCAAGATGAAAAGGAGCAGAGACAGTGCACATCCCCGTCTCAAGCCTCGTCCAGGCCTGAAGAAGCTCGACGCCACCCCATTAATGATAACCACCATGGATGTGTTGGTCACGCATCCCATGACCCAATTGAATGAGAGCCTGTCAAGGCCAATTTTGGATAGAATCATTCTAAGGAGCCTCCAATCAACCTGATCGTACGCCTTACAGAGGTCAATCTTCATGACCATAGCCTGTAGATTTTTTGGATGGATAGAGTGTATTACCTCTTGTGTGGATGCCACCGCATCATGAATGCACCTATCTTTCAGAAATATAGCTTGCTCTGGTGTAATAAATCTGGACAACACCCTTTTAAATCTTTCAACAATAGCTTTAGAGATAACTTTGTATAGCGTGTTGCATAAAGAAATGGGTCGATAATCATTAAAATATTTTGCACCAAATTTCTTTGGATCAAGACAAGAAAAGTGGAGTTTACTGCCCCACTGGCCTTCCCAGTCCCTCTAACATCATCAACCATTTCAGTTATATGGGGAATGAGAGTCTCAACAAAGTGGAGAAAAAAATCCGGCGTCCAGCCGTCTGGACCCTGAATCTTGTCTACAACGAAAGACTTTAAAACTAATAAAATCTCCAAATCACTGAACGGCTTATATAAATCCGCCACCATCCTATCATCATACATAATGGAAATGTCCTCAATAGCCCAGCACTTTTCATGATAGTAAATAGGTTCCTGAGCTCTATAAAGCTCCTCAAAATGTCTAACAGCCGCAGCTTGAATGTCTTTAGTAGAAAAGAAAGAGTTCTCGTTTTCCTCAATATGCCAAATAGCATTCGAGTTTTTTCTCCCCTCTACAAAGGCGTGGAAATACTTCGAGTTCTTGTCCTCCTCGCTAAGCCAAATTGCCCTGCTTTTCAACCTCCATGTGTACTCCTCAATCAATAGAATGCGTCTCTTCTCTTCTTCCACCTCCTTAAGTTTTTTCTAGGGACCCTCTTTTGGATTATCATCTTCCAATTTTTTCAATAGGCAGCCTGTCTCTAATTCAAAAGATGCAAATCTGGCTCTTAGTTCCATCTTTTTCCCCTGTTCCAATACCTTAACTACCTTCTTTAAACTCCTGAGGGAATCCATTAGATAGTCCATCGCAGATGAATCCATTTCCCTCGGATGCTTTTTGAAATGATCCTCCACCAGTAGGATAAAACCCGGGTCCTCTAACTAGACTCTATTGAACTTGAATGGAACACCCTGACTTCCCTTGGAAAAGTCCCAATCAAGAATAATAGGACGGTGGTCGAAGAACAGAACATTCCCAATCTTTGCAGTCCATTTTCCCAACTGCATCAATAAGTGAGCAGTTACAAGAAAACGGTCAATCTTCTTTGAAATCGCAGGGCCCCTTTGCCTTCCATTAAACCAAGTTGGGCCATTCTCCAACATCCTCAAATCGTAGAGATTATATGAGGTAAAGAGATCCACCAGGTGACCCGCCAAAGGATCAGCACGGCCCTGTGAGCCCTATATCTCCTCGATATATAAATTTGAGTTGAAATCCCCGGCCATAATCAAATTGGATAACGAAAGAACACCACATTTAGCCATCCTCTACTAGAAGGATGATCTATCCTGATAAGGGGCATATAAATTTATGATATGGATCCTGTGCTTAAATCCTTGAAGATGGCCTATGAGAATAATACCCCTGAAAATACCAAAATATTTTAAAGTAGCCACCGAGGGATTCCACAATACAATCTCACCACCTGAATGACCCGCTACATCCTGAGTAACAATGTGCCACGCAGGGAACATTGAATGGAAGAAGGTTGTAGACTTTTCATCCCCTTGCATGGACTCTTGAATACAGATAAAAGAAGGTTTAATCTTTAAAAAATAATCACGCATTGACAGAAACTTCCCCTTCCCCCCCAACCCCCTGATGTTGATAGATACCAATTTCATCAAGGAACCACTTTAGAGGGGTCAAGCGCTCTAAGGACCCTATTTAAGGAAAAAGATATAGGAACTTCACGATAATTTTTCTCATCAAATACTCCAGCCGGCCCCGATGAAGAAATGGGTTTCTTCTTAATCCTAGGGCGTCCCTTCCCCCTCCTGATGGTGACATTGCCCATGTTAGAAGGGCAAGGAAGCAGTGAGGAAGGGGTCTGTGAACCCACATTGATCGAGAGAGGGACCAGGTTTGCATCTGGATCCATTAACAGCAAGTCAATCTCACTGCCTACCGAATTCTTCGGGGAAAGAGAAGGAAACTCAAGAATGGGGGATCCAGGACTGATATTTTCAAGAGATGAGATGGTATGGACAACTGCAGAATATGTGAGTAGGGGCTCTGATGTCGACAAATTCTGGGCATCTGGAATAAAAGGTAGGGAAAGGGTGGGCGCATGCATCAAAGAGGAAGTATGAGGATTGTATATGGGCGGATTTTCCGAAACCCCCCTTTCCACAGGCTGCGGACCCTCCTCGGGTAATTGGTGAACCCCGACAGTCGACCCTATAGTCCCTCCCCCCACACTAATCCCACAAGAAACCTTCTCCACACTACCATTTTCATCCGAAAATGAAAAGAGTGGGCTTTCAGACTTACCTGAAGAAACTATAGATGGCTGATCAGGCATCCTCTTTTTCGAGCCCCGGCGGACAGTCCTCTGAGATTTGTGAATAGCAGTCATGTATTTTGCCTTTTCCTCCATCCTTAGGGAGCAGGAACTCATTAGGTGACCTGTGTCATGACAAAGGTGACACCGAAATGGTGTATTCCAATAGTCTAATTTTTGGCGATATACAGACCCATTCCAAACAAGATCTATGTCTGCGTGCAACCCTCTCGCAAGGGACATCTGCACCAGAACCCAAGCCTTCCTTTTGTCGAAAATGCTGGTGCAGTTGGGATCCACGTACCGACAGCGCCCAATGCAATCTCCAATAGAGATAAGCGTCTCCGAGGACCAAAATTGGATTGGCAGGCCGGGCAGCATAACCCATCGCAAATGAGATAGTGGAGCATTATCAACGAAGTGAAAATTAGCAGACCATCGAAAGAGAGGAATAAAGGAACTTCCATGAACCCAACTTCGCAGAAGCTGTAGGGTTCATTACTCATATAGGAAAAACTACTATTTCTTTTTGTTAGCCAGGGAAGAGTATGGATTTGGTATGTTCCCATCTAGGTAGCATGTTCTTACCTCACCCCGATTGTCACTAGTAGGTTTGGTTTCCATTTAATCTATTTAGTTTGGAATGAGGAAACAATTCCACTTTTCAGTTCACAATATAAATTCTTGTAACGAATCATGTTGATTTCATTATTACATGTACATATCAAGAGATTGAAGAAATTTGTAATACACTCTTTTACTCATCATGAAATAATATTTTCTTGCTAGCTTATGTATTTTTTACTTTCTTGAAAGTGTTTCTTTTACAAATTAGATAGACCTGATTCCATGCAACGTACCACAAGGGCTGAACACAAAGTAGTTTGCTCGAACTTCCAAATCAACCGTATTTCTGGAGATTTTGATAGAAAATATTAAATTCTGGTGTTTTTACTACTGAATGAAGTAAAATATTATCCTTGTATTATCATCATATAATATTCGTCTTCGTTCAATTCCACGGATTGGTAGCTTGTCCAACTTTATATTGCATGTTGATGTCTAAAAAATATACTGAAAGAAAGGCTTGAGATTTTGACATATGAATGCAGTAAAATATTCTCATTATGTTACTACTGCCTATGCTTTGCTTCGCGAAATGGGTTAAAAAACAAAATATGTGATGAAAGAGGGAATAAAAGCCAATATTATTACAATATCAGTGCATAGCTAAAGCACATGTTATTGGGAATTGGAACCCCAATAAATAGCTTGTAAGCCATCACCCTGACCATTGAACCACAACCCACCATTTAACCACAACCCATTGACAATTTGATACTTGGTGTGAGCCTGTGAGTAATGCCCATAGGAATCCAAGGCCGCACTTTATAGTTATGACTAGTGATATTATTCAATGTTGGGAGATTTATGTGAGACTTATCAAATGAAAACCTTGGTTATTTGCTGAACATAAAACTTGTCTTTGTCTTTCAATACTAGAATTTCCAATGTCTCAATCCATCAACATTTCCCGTTAATATAGCATCGTCCTCTTCATTCACACAACAGAGAAAATGAAATCACTGCTTCTGCTATAGTGAACTTGGAAGTAATTGTTGGAATTATTGAAAATTCCAAGCAAACAGTGGAGAGAATATAAACTCCCCTCTTCAACACAGAGATGTTTAAAACAAAAAATTTTAATTTGCAGACAGAGATGACATGAAAATGCTTTCTATTTCATTAAACAAACTAAAAACAACTGTTACAAATTCTTCCTCAACAGTGAGGGATTCACCAAATATGTATGACTGCTACAGACGCAGTGCTAAACAAAACAACTCTCTGTCTCTCTTCAAGAACGCACTAGCAGTGCTCTCTGTTCTTCTTACTGTGTTTTCTTCTTGCCTGCGGGCTCACACAGCGGTTCACAATACAATACAATGCATTACAATTGGCTCTCAGCCCTTTTCCTTTTTTTATGTATGTGCCGCGGCAGTCATAAAACATAAAAAAATACATGGAAAAACATTACAAAAATATGAAAAACTTTATATGGCGCGACATATAAAAGTGGGGACCACTTTCATAGTCGACAATCGACAATCGGCAAATGACTTGACAACAAAGTCTGCGTTCCATTCAATCTTTCGATTGCGATCAGAACACGACCTCCGATCGTTCCGCTGCGATCGGATCCACCCAGATCGGGGCGCACAATAAAATCTCACCGATTGAACCTTCCGATTGAAATCAATCGATTCAATAAATTTCTGTCACTTGGTCTTGTGGACCCACGGGCCTCCGCTGCTGTGGGGGTGATTTATATATGTTTCAATGTATTAAACGTTCCGCTTTGCGGAACTTCACATCTGCAAGACATTTGACTTATAATACGTATACATTGCGATATGCGATCGCGATTGCATCGCATCGCATCGCAGCTCCATATCAACAAGACACTGCTCTAGCATAACTTTCCGATTCCGACTGGCATATAAAATGGTGGGGACCACTTGTCCCGCTAATTCAAAATAAAAGACTTCCGCCTGTTTCTCTTCATTCTGGTTGTTGAAGGCTTTAAAGCCCGAAACGACTGTTTTTAATTTAGTCTGCTCCTCCGTAGAGAAGATCTACAAGAAATCTTCGTCCTTCCACTGCAAGACAGCTCTGTCCATCTCCAAATTAAATTTCATCTACAATCTGTGGCTGCGGCCCATCAAACATTAAATTCATCCTTACGGATTCACCAACATTCTTCAATACAGAGTGCTGCGCACTCAATCTCTGTTTCTGCTGCTGCTGCCTTTGTCCTTTGTTCTTTGTTCTTCCTGCCCAAGGCACGGCAGGTGACTTTAATATTTCAAAACTCCCCCTTAAAGTCAGCTGCTGGGTTATTCATCATACCCAAGCATTCTCTTAGAAATTCAAATGTCTTTTGTCCCAATGGTTTAGTTAAAATATCTGCATATTGCTTCTCTGTTTTACAATGTTGTAAAACAACTTCACCATTATTCACCAATTCTCTGATATAATGATACTTTGTGTCTATGTGCTTTGTTCTTTTATGAAACACAGAATTCTTTGACAATGCAATAGCTGAGCTATTGTCACAATAAATGACTGTCCCTTTTACCTGTTCTTGACATAGACTTCTCAACATCCTTCTCATCCAAATTTCTCGACACGCTTCTACTGTAGCTGCCACATATTCTGCCTCTGCTGTAGATAATGCTACAATAGGATGTTTCTTAGAAGCCCATGAAATGGCTCCTGAACCCATATGAAAAATATAACCGGAAGTGCTCTTCCGATCATCTACACTTCCAGCCCAATCATTGTCAGTGTATCCAACCAATTCTAAATTTTCTGAAGTAGTATATAAAATACCAAATCCTTTTGTTCCTTTCACATACCTCAGAATTCTCTTTGCTGCTTGCCAATGTGCTTCTTTTGGTTTCTCCATAAATCTGGAAATTAAACTAACAGCATGCATAATATCTGGCCTAGTTGCAGTCAAATACATGAGGCTGCCAACTATGCTTTTATACAAACTTGGATCGAAATCCTTGCTGCTGTCATTCTTACTCAACTTCAATCCCATTACCGTGGGAATAATTGTAGCTTTGCACTCCTGCATGTTGAATCTTTCTAAAACTTGATTCACATACTTTGCTTGAGAAATAAAAATTCCTTTCTCACCTTGCTCCACTTCTATTCCCAAGAAGTATCTTAATAAACCCATGTCAGTCATTTCAAATTCATTTTTCATGACTGTTTTAAAATTTTCAACAAGGTAATCATCATTGCCTGTAAAAATTAAATCATCAACATATAAAACAACAATTAATAACTTACCATCCTTTTCTTTGATGTAGAGGGTGGGTTCTCCCTCACACTTTTCAAATCCATTCTCCAATAGATAAGAATCTATTCTGCTGTACCATGCTCTTGGAGCTTGTTTCAGCCCATAAAGAGCTTTCTTCAATTTACAGACCTTATGCTCTTGGCCTTTCTTCTCATATCCAAGAGGTTGTTCCACATATACCTCTTCCATTAAAACTCCATTTAAAAATGCGGATTTTACATCCATTTGATATACTTTCCACTTATTTTGTGCTGCCATGGACAGCACTTCTCTTACCGTCTCCATTCTTGCAACTGGTGCAAAAGTTTCTTCATAATCAATCCCTTGCTTCTGCTTATATCCTTTGACAACAAGTCTGGCCTTGTGTCTTTCTATTTTTCCTTCAGCATTGCTTTTGGTCTTGTATACCCATTTAACTCCAATGACTTCTTTACCTTCTAGTAGATCTACCAACTCCCATGTTCTATTTTTCTCTATGGCTTTAATTTCATCATCCATAGCTTCTATCCATTTTCTATCTTTAATAGCATCTTCAAAATGAATAGGATCATCAACTTGACAATACAAAGCAAATAAGGAATTCATACTTTCGTTTGCTTCTCCTTGCTCATAAATTTCTCTAAGGCTTCTGAATCTTGTTCCTCTTTCACTTGGTGCAGCCGTGCTTGATGAAGCACTCGATTCTGCTCCTTGTGGTGTACTCGGTGAACCACTGCCGATTCTTCTCAAGGGTGTTCTTACTGCCGCTTGAGGCGTCCCTTGCTGGCCTTGCGCTGCTGGAGGTTGTGCAATGGATGGGTTATTAATCTCAACCACATCTACATCATCTTCATCATGAGATAAATAGTTTTTGACATTGACTGTTTTCTCAATGCTTCCATCCCATGCTTCCTCTTCGATGAATTGCACATCTCTGCTAATTACAAACTTCTTTGTGGATGGGTTATACAGTCTGTATCCTTTGGAATATTCACAATATCCAAGGAAAATGCACTTCTCCCCCTTACTATCCAACTTCTTTCTCAATTTTTCTGGAATGTGTACATATGCTACACACCCAAAAACTCTCATGTGGGTGACTCCCTGTTTTCTGCCACTCCATGCTTCTTCTGGAACTTTGTTCATCACTGCTTTTGTAGGGCATCTATTCAAAATGTATACAGCACAGTTTGCTGCTTCTGCCCAATACTCATTCGGAAAGTGTTTTGCCTTTAGCATACTTCTCACCATCTCCATTATGGTTTGATTCTTCCTTTCAGCAACACCATTCTGTTGCAGCGTGTCCCTGGTGGTAAACTTCTTGTGTATGCCGTTTTCTCTGCAAAAATGCAGAAATTATTTTGATATGTATTCTCCTCCTCTGTCAGTTCTGAGGACTTTAATATACAATCTGCTCTGTTTCTCTACGAGAGCTTTAAACTGGAAAAATTTCTGAAAGACTTCACTCTTGTATTTCAGAAAATAAACCCACACTTTTCGTGTGAAATCATCAATGAAGGTCAGCATGTAATTGCTGCCTGAAATAGATGCTGTTTGCATCGGCCCACATAAATCTGAGTGGATTATCTCCAAGGGTGCTTTCGCCCTTATGCTTTTCCCTGAAGGAAAGTTTTCTCTGTGTTGCTTTCCCAAGATGCAGCCTTCACATAGGCTGTCAGGCTTTTCAATAAGTGGTAAACCTCTTACCATTCCTTTTCTGTGCAGCAAATTTAATCCTCCGAAATTTAGATGTCCAAATCTCAAATGCCATAACCAGTTTTCATCTTTCTCTTCCTTCTGGAAGGTTTCTTGAGTTACAGCTGCTATGCTCTTTCCTTTTTGTTTCAAGTTAATATTGAGCTTGAGCGGAAACATTCTATTGCTGGTCATTTGTATTTCAGCAATAATTTTTTTACTTGGAGGAATATCTTTTATGGTGCACACATCATCTTTGAATATAACATTGTAACCTTTGTTTATGAGCTGCCCAACGCTCAAAAGATTACATTTCAGACCTGGAACATAATACACATCAGGGACAAATTTTTGCTCCCCATTCCTTGCACGGATACTTACTCTGCCTTTCCCTTTGACAGATATTTTAGTATCAGTCCCTGTGGTCACTTCAGATTTGACTTCTTCATCAAGATTGGCAAACATTTCTCTGTTTCCAGTCATATGATTACTACATCCAGAATCTAAGAACCAAACATCATCATTTTTATCTTGTGCTACATTACAAGCTAACAGCACATTACTTGGGTTCTTTTCCTCTTTTGCTACATTAGCATTCTGCCTATTCTTCATGTCATTTTGCTTCTTTCTACATTCATTGGCATAGTGCCCATATTTCTTGCAATAATGACACTGGACATTGGTTTTGTCATACCTTTGTCCTTGAGCATGTTGGTGTTGATGTCCACCTTGCTGGCTGTTGCTTTGGCCGTGGCTCTGGCTTTGACTGTTGCTCCTTCCATGTGAATGTGAAGAGCTTTCTCTTCCACCTCTATTCTGGCTTCTGCCTCTTCCTCTTCCTTTTCTTTGACCTCTTCCTCTTCCTGAAGGCATCTGGGTCTTGAAGGCGTGCTCAAGAGATGAGTGTTCATCTCTGCTCAATCTTTGTTCATGAGTTATCAGCGAGGCATAAAGTTCATCCACTGTGAACTATGAGAGATCTTTGGTCTCTTCTATGGTGGTAACAATAACATCAAACTTTGAGGGTAAGAATCTCAAAAGTTTCTCCACAATCCTTCTTTCTTCAAGAGTTTCTCCATGGGATCTTATCTGATTGACAATCCCAATCACATGTGTAAAGAATGTATCAACACTGTCTGACTCTTTCATGCAAAGAGTTTCAAAATCTCTTCTCAGCAATTGAAGTTTTGTTGTTTTAACTTTCTCCATACCTTGATAGGCAACTTTCAGAGTTTCCCATGCCTCCTTGGATTTCTTAGCTGCTGCTATCCTTGGAAACACACTCTCATTTACAGCTTGATAAAAACAGAAGAGAGCTTTAGCATCTTTCTTCCTATTATTCTTCAACACATATTTCTCTGCTTGAGTTAAGGCATTAAAACCCTGCTCATCAGCTGGTTCTACGAAACCATCTTCTACTAGTTCCCACAAGTCTTGTGAGACAAACAGGGCTCTCATGGTAATGGCCCAATAATCATAGTTTTTTCCATTAAACTGTGGAAGTTGAACACTTCCAAGATTCATACCAGTGCTTGGTCCAGCCATTGCTTCTTAAACTGAACTCAGACTTTAAACAAACTGTCTTTCCTTTACTGACAGAACAAACTTCTTTAAACAATAAACAACTGCTTCTTTTATCTTTGAGAAATACCTGACCTTGACTTCTGTTGAGCTTTTCACGCTGCTGGAGAGAAACGCTGCAACAGGTCTTCTTCTTCAGCTTCTTTGAAATCTTCAAAGAGCCTAGATTAGCTCCGATACCATGTTGGAATTATTGAAAATTCCAAGCAAACAATGGAGAGAATATAAACTACCCTCTTCAACACAGAGATGTTTAAAACAAAAAATTTTAATTTGCAGACAGAGATGACATGAAAATGCTTTCTATTTCATTAAACAAACTAAAAACAACTGTTACAAATTCTTCCTCAACAGTGAGGGATTCACCAAATATGTATGACTGCTACAGACGCAGTGCTAAACAAAACAACTCTCTGTTTCTCTTCAAGAACGCACTAGCAGTGCTCTCTGTTCTTCTTACTGTGTTTTCTTCTTGCCTGCGGGCTCACACAGTGGTTCACAATACAATACAATGCATTACAATTGGCTCTCGGCCCTTTTCCTTTTTTTATGTATGTGCCGCGGCAGTCATAAAACATAAAAAAAATACATGGAAAAACATTACAAAAATATGAAAAACTTTATATGGCGCGACATATAAAAGTGGGGACCACTTTCATAGTCGACAATCGACAATCGGCAAATGACTTGACAACAAAGTCTGCATTCCATTCAATCTTTCAATTGCGATCGAAACACGACCTCCGATCCTTCCGCTGCGATCGGATCCGCCCAGATTGGGGTGCACAATAAAATCCCGCCGATTGAACCTTCCGATTGAAATCAATCGATTCAATAGATTTCTGTCACTTGGTCTTGTGGACCCACGGGCCTCCGCTGCTGTGGGGGTGATTTATATATGTTTCAATTTATTAAACGTTCCGCTTTGCGGAACTTCACATCTACAAGACATTTGACTTATAATATGTATACATTGCGATATACGATCGCGATTGGATCGCATCGCATCGCAGCTCCATATCAACAAGACACTGCTCCAGCATAACTTTCCGATTCTGACTGGCATATAAAATGGTGGGGAGCACTTGTCCCGCCAATTCAAAATAAAAGACTTCCGCCCGTTTCTCTTCATTCTGGTTGTTGAAGGCTTTAAAGCCCGAAACGACTGTTTTTAATTTAGTCTGCTTCTCCGTAGAAAAGATCTACAAGAAATCTTCATCCTTCCACTGCAAGACGGCTCTGTCCATCTTCAAATTAAATTTCATCTACAATCTGTGGCTGCGGCCCATCAAACATTAAATTCATCCTTACGGATTCACCAACATTCTTCAATACAGAGTGCTGTGCACTCAATCTCTGTTTCTGCTGCTGCTGCCTTTGTCCTTTGTTCTTTGTTCTTCCCGCCCAAGGCACGGCAGGTGACTTTAATATTTCAACAATAATTATATGTTACTAAAACATCATATCATCAAATAAATCTATAAATGGTGTCAATGCCATTATGAAATAGTTATTTTCTAAATCTTTTTTTGAAATTGCCATTATATTTTTGGTTACTTTAACAAGTAAAAGACGAAATTATTGACAATTTCTTTGTAATTGATTATAGTTATTTTGACAATTGCTTTATAATTGACTGGAGTCCAGCATTGTATTCTTGGTTGTGCTACATTAACATCCCAGAACGAAAAATTCAGAGTTATTATAACAAATTTCATATCTTACTGAAACATTAAGATTGTTTTGTCAAGCCAGCTTGAATTCGCTTTTGTTGTTGCACGCTCTAACTTAAGCTTCGCCCTAAGTTACGTTCATTGTTAACCTCTATGAACTATTGTTTCCCAGTAAGCTGAGGCAGATTACTTGAGTTTATTTCTATGTGATTCCAAGTGTCTTCTTGTTACCATCGTGGAGTTATTCTCATAGGGATTACATTTTCAAATAACAATGAATCACTCTCACTATCAAATTTAGTTTTAGCTAAAAAAAAAAATTTATGTATCTTGAAGATACCGAGTCCCAATAAAATGGTGGAGGCACTCCATTTCAGTGTGACTTGAATTAGTAAGCTTACAAATAAATAAATAATAATTCTATCAGTCTATTTCCTAAGAGTATTAACTTCATAATGATGCGTACATCCAAAATAGTGTTGCATTGGTGATAGGTAGAATCAATATTCCATGAAGACAATCTTCTTGGAATCCTATAACTGATAAGGCATTGTAATATTTCCGCGTGGATAGAGTACCATATGATAACTCATTTATATGACACATTTATGAGTGAAATACTATTGTTGAAACGTGAATGAATGTCTTGTTGTATCGCGTGATAAAGATAATAAATATATTACTAAATCACCGTATTAAATGAAGTCTAAATGTCACCGTACTGAATCACTACATGAGAAATATACATTCATTTGTCAACAAAAAAATTTAATCCTTCATTCGGATCATGCTTCCTAACTATTGGTGACTGTTCAAGTGCCACTTTAAGAACCCCACTATCTATTCCCATTGATCCAGTAACAGAATCCAATTTAAACTCAACATTCGTTGTTCTAATTCTGAAATCCTCAAGCTCGAAATCCTTCCTGGAATTTAGACCCATTTCATTGTGCAACGTCGTTTATAAAATCATTTCTAAGGTCATCGCTCGGTGCATTATTGGTCCTCTGTCCTGACATATTAAACGAGAACAGTATGGCTTCCTCCCTGATTGGCTCATATAAGACGCCATTTCTTTGGCACACGAATGCCTCCACTCGGTTCACTCCCGAAAACTGGATGCAATAATTATGAAAATAGACCTTCATAAGGCCTATGACAGCATGGACTGCGCATACGTACGTCTCGTTCTGCACAAGATTGTCTTGGCTCCTCATAATGTCAATTGAATCCTATCTTGCATCTCTCCGGTGTGGTTCTCTATCATCATCCATGGTCTACCATCAGACTTCTTCAGGGCAAGGCGGGGTCTCCGCCAGGGCTGCTCTCTGTCGCCGCTCATTTTCATCCTTATTATGGATGGTCTTACCTATAACATCAAGGATACGCAGTCTAGGGAGATCTTCACTGGCATTAAAATAACAAGGGGCATTTCTATTACACACTCTTTCTTCGTGGATGACATATTGCTGTTTGGTACTATTTCGCGTGCCCATTGGATCGCCATGCACTATACTCTCCTCAGATATGGGGCGGCCTCTGGTATATTTATCAATGGACATAAGTCTTTGATTATTTCGGCCTCAGTGAACTCTGTGGATTTTTTTATTATTGCCAGACTTTTTCAGATGTCTCAGGTTTCTTTTTCCGAGGGTTTTCCTATCTCAGTTTTCGCCTCAAGCCATCCAATTATCGTAATAACTATTGGATCTGGATGAAAGATAAATTCGAGTGGAAACTAGATGCATGGTCACACAGGTGGTGGTCTCTTGGCGGACGTTTTATCCTAATACAGGTTTTTCTTCAGCAGATGGTTGTTTACTGGGCTAACATGTTTTACATTCCTTCTTTCATTATCTCCCACATCAATAACATCATATCGAGTTTTCTTTGGCTGGTGTGCGGGGACCTTCCAAATTCCACTTATGCAGTTTGGGATTAATCACTCTTCCAAAGAGGTTTGGGGGCTAGGGCTTGCTGGAGGTCCGGATTTTCTCACAAGCTCATCTTGTCAAATATTTCGGGTGGGCACTCACGGGGAATGGGCTATGGACATCACTATTTCTGGGGAAATATAACATCCAGCTGCTTTGCCTTTGTTTTTTAGATTTGGACTCTCCCCCTCCTTCAAAGGTTCACACATATGGCTCACATATGGCTCAGCTTCAGACGCATTGCGACCATACTTCATTGTACAGTTGTACGGGATTTTTTCAATGGTCAAAAAATTATTCTGGGTGCGGATAATATTAGGGGTCTCGCTCCTGATTTTCACTTGCCATATCTACTTAGACACCATTTCACGCAAAAGGGGATTTTCCACCTCTTCTAGCTCATATCACATTGGCAAGATGGGTTCCCTGTATGGAAGGATGTCATTCATCTTGAATTGTAGGGTCATTCTCAGGAGTTGTGGAGGGATGTTTCAAAAGACTTGAAGCAGGTTGGACTGTGCCTCAATCATGTTGTGGACCAAATTGTTTGGACTGGTCGGATGAAAGGGGATTCTATTGAAGTGGCAGAGTCATGTAACAACATTATCTCCTCTTAATCTAGGGTTGCGGATCAACCTTTCTTCCTATCTCTATGGAAGCACATTGTTCCACTAAAGATCATCCTTTTTATATGGATAATTTGGAAAAAATGGATCCTCACTTGGGATAATTTGACTAAGAGGGGCTTTTAGCGGCCGGGGATATTCCCTTTTTTAGGAAAAATGTTGAAAGTCTCTCTCATATCTTTCTTCATTGCTGTATTATACTCGATATTTGGTCTTTGTTTACTAATTTATTGTAGGATCATAGTTGGCGGCCCCTTGGGATACTTTAGTGCATCCACACTTGGACACAAAAGGATTATAAGTACAATTACCTCCCTTTGTTATTTTTTTGAGAGGTTTGGCTGGCAAGGAAGAAGCTCATATTTGAAGGCATTCAGTTTGCTACTCACAAGATCTATTTGGTGATTCTGGCTTAGCTAAACACTCAGGATACACCTTCCATTCTACCCTAAGATCTCTCTTATCGCCTGCGGCCTCCCAGTGCACTTTTCGAGCAATAGGAGGTCTGTGGTTGTGGTGCCTAGATAAAACTGGTAAATGGGGATCACTTATCCATTTTCTAGAATGGTGGTCATGATACTAATACAAAGGTTGAACTCCTTGCACTTTGGAGTTTATTGTGGGTCACTTATAACTTGCAGTTACCTCCCATTCACATTTATGGTGACGCTAATGGGCGCAGTGAATAGCATCCTCGTGGAATACTTAGCTGGATCAATACGGTTTCTTATCTTCTTCAGTGCCTCCACTTTTCTCCTCTTCAACACATATATAGGGAGGCCAATGCACGGGCTTATATGCTTTCCAAGCGGAGCCTGTTGGAACCTTTCGGCCTTGTTCAGATCCGACATTCTCGTGGCAACGTCCTTTAATTTTTTTGATCCAAATCTTCAAATTTCTATATTTCTATATGTACCAATGTGCATCATTACATGATCTTAAATTGCATGGTTATTAGTTTTCTTGCTCATTCCTGAGGCTCAAGGAACTAAATGCAACCAAACTGTCAAGAAAATACTTAATACAAAACATTCACATATATATTTTTGGCTATGATATTATCATATTGAAATTCGAGATTCATCGAAGGAAATAATTTTCAAGGTGAAAGATAAGCCAAACCAAATTATTAGAAATTACAATGATGGAATCTAGTAACATCCTTCGTTGCAAAGAAGCTTGAGGTCACTCAGGTATGTTCCTCTAAACTATTTTCCATTCTCCTCAATGTCAAGCTGATGGAAATTTATTTCTTTCCTATCTTTTGGTAAAATAATAAAAATAAATTATGTTGAAAAATACAAGAAGAAAGTCTCAATTTAACTTTGCCTTGGTCAAATTGAGAAAATTTGAATTCCATATTAGTAGACAACTTGGATGCATTTAACTTGTGTGACATGGCTCTTGTCATTCAATTAGCTTAGTAAATTTGATTTAGAGGAGTTGGAGTTTAGTTAAGCATGTGTGATTACTAATTTGTAGCAATCAAGGCTAGTTACTTCAAGTTGTCCTCAGTTAAACCAATTCAAATTGTTGGAGGAACTAGTGGAAGGTCAGTTATGCAATGGGACAATATTCTAACTCATTGATCAACAAGTTAACTAATAAATCAACCCAAAATATCTAGTGCATGAATATAGTTCGAGTTCCACAACTGTGGTGGAGATTACAAGGCAGGGTAACATCAGTTGTAGACTAGCCTTGAGTGTACAAATGTTGCATGCATTTAGATGATCTACCTTGGGAATTAAGAAATAAATTGGAGGAAAATTCTTAAATAATACGGGCCTTATTCCTCATGAATTGCACAAGGAAATAGGGGCTCAAGCAGAGGAAAAAATTGACTAACTCTAGGTCATAACTTCTTAGTGAGCAGAGAGATATGTTATTCACTTGTAGGTTGTGCTCAGAGTGAGAAAGAAATTGTAATATCTCTCTATTCATTAGGTTAATCCAAGCATAAATAAAGGTTTTTAGTATTTTCTTTCCCCTAGAAAAACATTATGTGCATGTGATGTTCCAAATTGTGAATTGAATTTTGCAGAGCAGTAGAGTAGGATTGTGTCTTGTGATTTAGATTATAATTTCATGAGAAGTTACAATTATACATCATAATTTTTAGATGGTATGAGAGTAGGATTCACATTAGAGAAGGAATTTCGAAATTGTTTCTTAGGAGGTTTTAATTTTTCGATTAGTGTAGCAGGATCTCTTCAAAGTTGGGAAGATGACCTTCAACAGGCTGAGACTAGATGATACCTTGGAAAGTAGCTCTAATTTCATTGCATGGAAAGACTGCATGGTGTTGGTGTTGGGTGACAATGGATTGCTAGAATATGTTAAGACAAATATTGTAAAACTAGAGGCATCCGATGCACAAAACCTATCCCAATGGAAGAAATATGTAGCCAAGGCAAGGAGAATAATATTGGAGGGAGTGACATACCACATTGTCTCAAATATCCATGGGAAAGAAACTCCTTTCACAATTTGAAATCACTAACAAATTTGTTCGATAATAGTAGTGACCATACGAAACTGACGCTGAAGAATAAACTTCAAAATATCAAGATGCGGAACAATGAAACTATTACGCAATATATGAGAATATTTATACAAGTTCATGATGAACTTGCTGGGTTTGGTGTAAATGTTACAGAAGTTGAACTAGTAAGCCTGTCTCTTCTACTCCTTCCCAAAAGTTGGCATAGCTACTAAGACTCGGTGAATGGGAGGGAGAAATTATTGAATTGGGAATTATTATGGTATGATTTAGCATAATAGGAGATAAGGAAAAATACCATATATGGGACTTTATCCAAGGAAAAGGATGAAGAAAACATTTCATTGGATTGGCACCTCAAAATTTTAATTGGATCTTGTCTTGCATCTCTCCAGTGTGGTTGTATTTTATCATCAACGGTCTACCATCAAACTTCTTCAGGGCGGGGAGGGGTCTCTGCCAGGGCTGATCTCTCGCGCTGCTCATTTTCATCCTTATTATGGATGGTCTTACCTATCACATCAAGTATATGCAGTCCAGGGAGATCTTCACTAGAACTAAAATAACAAGGGGCATTTCTATTACACACTCTTTCTTCGTGGATGACATATTGTTGTTTGGTACTATTTCTCATGTCCACTAGATCGTCATGCACTATACTCTCCTCAGATCTGGGGCAACCGCTGGTTTGGTCATCAATGGATATAATTTTTTAATTATTTTGGCCTTGATGAACTCTGTAGATTTTCTAATCATTGTCAAACTTTTTCAGATGTCTCAGTTTATTTTTCTAAAGGCTCCCCTATCTCAGTTTCCACCTCAAGCCATGCAATTATTTTAACAATGATTGGGTCTGGCTGATAGATAAATTCAAGTGGAAACTAGATGCATGGTCACACAGGTGTTTGTCTCTTGGTAGATGTTTTATCCTCATACATGTAGTCCTTCAGCACATGGTTGTTTACTGGGCTCACCTGTTTTACATTCCTTCTTTCATTATCTCCCACATCAAGAACATCATATCAGGTTTTCTTTGGTATGGTGCACAGGGGCCTTCCAAATTCCACTTATGCATATTGGGATTCATCACTCTTCCAAAGAGGTTTTGGGGCTAGGGATTGCTAGAGATCCGGATTTTCTCACGATCTCTTCTTGTCAAATCTTTCTGGTGGGAACTCATGGGGAATGGGCTATGGCCATCATTGTTTTGGGGGAAACATAATATCCAACATGATTTTCATTTGTTTTTTAGATCTTGACACTCCCCCTCCTTTAGAGGTTCACACATATGGCTAAGCTTTAGAATCATTGTAACAATACTTCATTGCAGAATTGTATGGGAATTTTTTGAATGGTGAAAAACTTATTCTGGGAGTAGATTGTAGTAGGGGGATCACTCTTGATTTTCACTTTCCATGTCTACTTAGACACCTTTTCCCGAAAAAGGGTATTTTCCACCTCTTCTAGCTCATATTGCATTGGAAACACGAGTGCCCTGTATAGAAGGATGCCATTCAGCTCGAATTTCAGGCTTATTCTCAGGAGCTGTGGAGGGACGTTTCAAATGACTTGAAGCAGGATGGACTGTGCCTCAATCATGCCAGGGACCAAATTTTTTGGATATGTCAGATGAAAGGGGGTTCTATTGATGTGGCAAAATTATATAACATCATTATCTCCTCTTCATCTCTGGTTGCAAATCTTCCTTTCTTCCTATCTTTCTCGAAGCACAATGTTCCTCTAAATATCATCCAGTTTTTATCGCTAACTTGAAAAAATCACATCCTCACTTGGGACAATTTGACTAAGAGGGTATTTCACAGGTCGGGGATCTTGCCTTTTTGTAGGAATTTTTTAAAAATTGTCTATCATATCTTTCTTCATTGCTCTGTTATAATCGATATTTGGTATTTGTTTACTAATTTATTGTAGGATAATTATTTTTGGCTCCTTGGGATACTTCAGGGCATCCACACTTGGACACGAAAGGATCATAAGTACAATTTCCTCCCTTCTTTTTTTTGGAGGTTTGGCTGGTAAGGAACAAGTTCATATTTGAAGGCATTCAGTTTGCTACTCACAAGTTCTATTTGAAAATTCTCTCTTGGCTGAACACTTAGGATAAACCTCGCATTCCGCCTTGAAATCTCTCTTATCACCCGTTGCCTCACCCAGTGCAATTTTTGGCAGGCTATTTTGATGGAGCTGGGCAGCAGGGGGCCTGTGTCTGTGGTGCCTAGATCAAACTAGTAAATTGGGATCACTTCTTCATTTTCTGGAACGATGGTCAAGGTACTAACTCAAAGGTTGAACTCCTTTCTCTTTGGAGTTTATTGTGGGTCACTTATAACTTGCAACTACCTCCAATTCACATTTATAGTGATGCCAAATCTGTCATTGACAGGGTGAATGGGCTCAGTGATTACCAACCTCATGGACTAATCAGCTGGATCAATTAGGTTTCTTATTTTCTTTAGCGCCTCCACTTTCCTCCTCTTCAACACATATACAGGGAGCCCAATGCACGGGTTGATATGCTTTCCAACTAGGGCCTGTTGGAACCTTTTGGCCTTGTTCAGATCTGACTTTCTCATGGAAACGTCCTGAAGGACTCTTTCTCTTTTCTGATTCCCTAGTATTTCTGTTTTTTTTTTGGTGTACACTTTTCTATTTCATGATGGGAGGTTTGGTTTGTCTATCCTCCCCTTTTGGTTTGGGGCTCTTATGATCTCACTTTCTTGGTTGCTCTGTGCTTTATTTTTGTTTCCCTTTCTGTGCAATCCTTTTCGCACTTGTATGTGGGATGATATTTTGATGATTTTGTTTGTTGTTGATGTGAGTATTTGGATTACCTATCATGCTCATTCTTAGGACATTTGGTTTCAATGTTGCACAATTTCTGTTGTAATGTAATGTTTTGTCTATATATTAAATAAATAACATTTTTTTCTCTCTAAAAAAGAATCTGTTGATATGAGAAATTTGAGCACCCCACCATCTATTCCAATTGATCCAGTAACAAAATCCATTGATCTGAGCAATTTTATAGCTAATAGATTGAGTAGTGACTCAGAGGCTACCATTTCTTATTCAATCCATATTCTAGAAGTCCAAGTCCAAGTAGAGCGATAGTTGAAAGGTCCATTCATTATTAAAAAACCTATACTACAATCAAGTACAACATTGTGGCAGTGAAAGAGAATTATTGAACCTATAAATCAATCACTCAATCATTACAATACCACCTTCATATCAACACACAATCTAAATAATGGCACCAACTGCACTTCTTATTTAGATTTCACACCATGGAAAGAAGGGCAAGCCATATTTAAAAAAATTAAATTGTACGAAAATCATATTTGAACAAGAAATGTAAGTGAAATTTGTGTACTACTCTTTTCTTTGACTATAAATCTCATTCACGAGTAGGATATAAGAATGATCATAATGTGCAAGGTTTCTATTGCACCAACCCCTTACCACTAAAATTTTATTGAAAGTGGAAAATACTTTCTTCTTTGCAACTCCCCTTGTTTTGTGATATAGGATTTTCACAAGTGAAAACATATGAAAAAATTTAAAATTGTAGTAGTTTCCAGAAATTTCTACTCACCTACCTGAGTTGATTTGTGTTGTGGAAGTATGCGAATTCCCGCACAAGGAAAAAATTAAAATCGTGATCACATTCAATTCCGACAAATTACGTCCCACTTGATGTGTAGAAGAATCCAAATTCCTACTCAAGTGAAAGCGTAGGGAAAAATTTAAAATTCTTGCAACATTAAATCCCCACAAATTCCTTCCTACCTCATAGTTTTGAGCTTGAAGAAAAAATCATCCGAGAATTGAAGAACATGCAGGACACATCAGGTGCAATCGTCCCCCCTCCTCAGTTATTGCTGCCTACCTCATGGTTTTGAGCTTGAAGGAAAAATAATCTGAGAATTCAAGAACATGCAGTAGACATCAAGAACAATCGTTCCCCCTCCTCATCTATTACTGAACATGCGAAGAATACTAAGCACGATGTTTGCATTGATGATTCCATGTTCATTGCAAAGATTGACCATTTGAACCAAAGGAAGTTGAGAGAGGCCATTGAAATGGAGAAGCACACCAATAATCTAAATATGGGAAATGGTTGGAAACTAAATAAGAGTTTGGTTCCTGCCCATTTTGTGTGATTATTTATTTTTAATTTTTTATATTATTATTATTCTATGTTTGTTTTTCTATTAAAAAAATTAAACTTTTTTTGTTCCTTTCTCTCTCTTTTTTTTAATAACCATTTTAATAATAATAATATTTTAAGAGTTAATAATTTAAATTATTACTAACTTAATGATTTCTTAGTTTTGATTAAATTTTTTTAATAATTAATAATAACTAATAATTTAATAATTAATAATTAATATAAATTAGTTATAATTTGGGAATTTTGCTTCTGTGATCCATAAAATGTGTAAGAAATTCTTTCGGTGAAAATCACATGTAGGAATTTTTGCCGACGCATTTCGAACCAACCAGTGTGGCCCATCATCAGGACAAGATGAGAAATCTGAACCAAAAAACTAGAATAAATAGATAGGAAAGCTCCAACTAGCCGTTAATAACATAACGGCTAGTTTGACTAAATTTAAAATTCCATCAAATAAAACTTTATTTTATTATGTATGATTTCCAATAAAATCATACATAATCAAATTGTTACTGTATGAATTTATTTAGCTATGAAATTGAATTATTTAATAGTTTATTTATAATATTTTTATATTCCTTTTTATTATTTTATTTGTTTATTACTTATTCTATTTAATTTGGTTTATTTCATAAAAATTAAAATTTATTTTTCTCTTAGATTTTTAATTTTTGTTTTAATTTTATTTTGGTTTAATTTTATTGTTTGTTTATTTATTTATTTATTTATGTATTTATTTATTTATTTTATTTGTTAATTTTTTCAAAGTATTAAAATTAAAAATATATTTTTTTAAACATTTTATTTATTAGAAATCATTAATATTGAATTATATTTAAATTAAAACCTTTATAATAAAATTTTTATTGGAAATCATACATAATAAAATAAAGTTTTATTTGATGGAATTTTAAATTTAGTCAAACTAGCCGTTATGTTATTAACGGCTAGTTGGAGCTTTCCTATCTATTTAATCTGGTTTTTTGGTTCAGATTTCTCATCTTGTCCTGATGATGAGCCACACTGGTTGGTTTGAAACGCGTCGGCAAAAATTCTTACATGTGAATTTCACCGAAAGAATTTCTTACACATAGTTATAATTTCTTAACCAAACTTTAGTCGTCAATATAGTTTTTGTTAAATAATATTAGAATCCTAAAAACTTATTATGGAACTTGATGCATCTCATTGCTATTTTATTCTATTGATTGATCCGTTTTTTCACCTTGGTGTTGAAGATGAATCTCAATAATAGGTTCAAAACACAATGAGAAAATAATTATAAGTGATTAATCCAAAAATTAATTTTAAACTGCTAGACTTAATAAGAGAAAATAATTATATGTTATTAATCCAAATTTAGTTTCAAACTGCTCGACTTATCAACTTCCATTGGCCACTTCTTCAACAACCATCTTCTTCGTCCCAATGAAAATCACGAGTATCTCATATCCAAAAGTATTCATGTGTGCACACATCTTTGCCGATGATTTTTTTTATTGATTTCTTTACGGATGATAAGTTTTATATAATTTTGAATTTTTTCAAAAAGTAGTAGCAGTAATAAACTTCGCGACTGATGTGAAGAGTTTGTCTGTGGCTTTACTTAGCAAGCTATCTATTAAGGGATCAGACTCATCCACCAAATATATCAAATGTACAATTGCCTCTTGTTTTAAGAAGGCTAAAGTTAATTCCAATCTTGGAATTCAAACTGGGTAGCCCAGGCATATTATGTAATCATGTTCTCTTTAAACTTGAATACTCATGTTTATTTAGTAGCATAATGACCCACTCTTCCACAAGAAAAACATTTGAAAGGAAGCTTACCTTTGAACCATCCAGTGCCAAGTTGAAGTTTCTTTACAAAATTTACCTCATCTTCTTCCGATAGATACCTCGATTCCTTTTGTTCTTCCTTTTCCTTTCCTTTTGCAGCAGCTTTAATTGTGGCTTCTCTAACTTTAGACAAACCTCCTTTTCTCATTTCAAAAGTAGTCAAGATCCCTTGAAGTTGAACAATAGTAAGGGTCTGCAGATACTGCTTCTCTTTAATAGCATACACTTTTGACTCAATTTTAGGAATTAGAGATGTTAATATTTTATGTACAATTTTTTTCTGATTTTCCTCATATTTTTCGTTATTTCATCATGTTTCGTGATATTTTAGGATTTTTTGTGGTCCTTGTTATATTTCACGATATTTTGTTACATTTTGGGATTTTTTGTAGTTTTTGTTGTTGTTTCATCATATTTCATGATCTTCCATGAACTTTCGCAGCTTTTAGTGATCTTTCTTCATCTTTCATGAATTTTGGCAGTATTTTTATCTTTCGTCATATTTCATCATATTTAAGGATGTTTTGCGATCTTTCATGATCTTTCATGGTCATTCATGGGATTTATTTATCCTTCGTGATTTTTCATTAGCTTTTGTGACAATTCATCATTTTTCAAAATCTTTCATGAATTGTCACGAAAAATGCTTAAGATGAGAATAATTAGAAAAAATGGAATGTTTAAGATGAGAATAATTAGAAAAATAAAAATGGAGAAAATATTTATGTGAAAAATGTAAGTAAAATATAATTGTTTGTAAAAATATATAATTTTATAAGATAAAAAAATAGGTTTGAACTAGATGTATTTATTTTGCATTTCAAATATTTCCATTCATATCCTACTCATTATGGAAATATCAGTCAGTAATTGTTTTATGTTCTTAGATTTCCTTTTCACCAATATTTCTGATAATTCCCTAATTCATCAAGTTTACATAAAAGGGACCCACAATTAGTATTATCTTCATGCCCATTCTCAGTACCACCCTTCCCAAAAAATTTCATTCTTAAAACCCTCATCTCCTGAGCCTTGGAAATTTTCTCTGCCCAATTCCTTACCTCTTAGAAATCCCATTTGTTCTAAGCTTTCAAAGCCAATGGTTAGTCCTCCTCTCATATCAATAAATTATTGAAGAGCGTCTCTAATCCTAGATTCACCAACCATCTTTCCTCTCCTCCTCAAGGAAAAGATTATCCCCCTTACATAAAAGGGACAACTAACCTCATAGAAACAATATTTTTAAAGAAGAAGGATAAGGCCATATTTAAACCCCATAAAACATTGAAAAATATGTTTCCATCAACCAAAGATAAGTCTGGCCCCATGTTGAATTCAATGATTTACCAAATCTCATGTTCATGTGGAAAATCATACATTGTCGAGACTGAAAGTCCCTTCAAAGAAGGTATTAAAGAGCATATTATCAATACCAATCATCTCGTACCACTGAATTTAGCCATAGCTAAACACTTTTTATTTGAAACATTTATTTTTCTTTGATTAAACCAAAATCCTCTCCTCGGTTCCTTTTTAGAATTCCAAAACCATTTGAGAGGTCGCTCAAATATAGAAACACCTGGAGAAATTCAATCAAGAGGATGGCTATAATTTAAGATATTCTTAAAAACCAATTATCCACCATCTAACTCATTGAATGAACCCCTTTTTGCATCCTTTCCTTTAATAATCTTATCAACTAATCAATTTTGCATCCTTTTATTTAATAATCTTATCTTCTTTTTTTTGTCAAATTGTCTATGATCCTGCAGGGTTGACATGTGGCTTGAGAATCTGTGACCCAGGGTAATCTAATATGTCAAAGTCACTCAGAGATCACACCCAGCCCGAGCCACACCAAACCTAATCTTACTAGATTTTTAACATGTCTCCAGCCCCTAGGACAGAAAACAACCACGCATCGTGAGGTTTGATCCTGGGCCGCCATGCTAACGGGGTACATCATCAACAGGTTGTGCTAGTGGGACTTGACATCTTATCCTAAAATAAATATTTGAATCAATTTTTTTACATATTTGTTTACAATCCAATGTATTTTTTCAAATTACTTAACCGTACAATTTTATTTTTTTATATTATTTATCTTTACAATTTTATTGATATTTTCTAATTGTACTCTTATTATCCTTCTTTTTAATAAATTCATTTGTTTAATCCTTTAATTCGACCCTGTCTCTTAATAATTATTTATATATTTTAATTTATTTAATCTATTAACTTAACTCTTCCTCTTAATGGATAATCATATAATTTAATAATGATTATGATGATGATTAACGTTCACTAAGACCAATGTGGTCTATCAAACCTCAAGAAAAGAAATATTCTCCAAAATATGTTTCTGTAATAAAAAAGAAGAGAAAGAAACACTCCAAGATAGTTATGGTTTGGTTGGATTAATAATTCAAGAAGATTGGTAGTGTGACAGATGTTAGTGAATTGAGAGCAGATGTGAGTAAGAGTCACATAGTCTAAAAGGAAGTTTTTCTCTTATTCCACATTCTTAGTATCACAAATCTGACAGATTCTATCATCCAAGGGAGCCTTGGGAGTAGACCACTGCCAAGTTTCACTTCGAAGCTCATGAGAATTAGTTATTATTTTTTAATGACTACTTTCATTATTTTAATAATATTCGTTAAAGACTAATTCAAATGTCTCTTCTATTAAAGGATTTACATCGATGCTTATGAGAATTCGTTCTTATTCTAACTCATAAAAATTAGTTATTATTTTTTAATGACTTATTTCATTATTTTAATATTATGCTATAAAAACTAATTTTGGATGTCTCTTCTATTAAAATATTTACGGCTCTTATTTGTAATCACTCAATTCTCAAAATCCTTAATGAAGAGTGGAATGTCCACCCAAAATATTGATCATGACTATACATCCTCCACACAACTTTATCCAAAAATTTCTTAAAAAAATAGAAAATAAAACTATAATTTATTTAGAAAAATCAAACTTAATTTTAATTTTTTTTTTTAATTAATGCAAGTTTTGTAATATTCGTATTCTGTATAAACCATCATAATTTCTTGGGATTATGGATACATGACCTAGATCTAATCAATGTTGGTGTGATGTTCATGTGTCTTAAACATGAAATGCCCCTTGATGAGGTTTAATTTTACTTCTTAATTTAATGTATATTGTTTAGGTTTACTTTTTAATCCTATATGATGCATTTTTTTTTTAAGTAAATATAATGATGTTACTTTTAAGGTAATTGGTTATTTTAATAAATTATTATTATAAATGACATATTATATATAAGTGATTACTGTAAAAAAAAAAAAAAAATTGAGTGCAAGAGCTAATTACATATAAATGAAGAGATTTAATAATAAAATATAAATTAATTATACAAAATGTACAATGCTTATTCATATTTTTTGAAATAACAAAATTTACATTTTAATAATATAAAAAATAAATACTATATAAAAATTAACATTGACACAAGTGAAAATATTATTTGAAAAGATATATTAAGAATAGATATAGATAAAGAATGTATGAAAAAACATTTACACAAACAATAACATTATTTGAAAAATACAAAAGGTTTAAACTATACCAAAACTTTGTACGAAATTATTTTGAAAATCATCTTGGTATTTGCATAACAGTTTAGACTCTCAAGGCTTAAATTAAACAAAACACTTCATGCTTTTATTTGCGTGCCTCTTCCGTTGACTTGATAAAAATAGACGTTAAACATACATTAGAAGTACACTATAAAATTATTATTTGAAAAAGTGAAACTTCTTTATAATTTCCTATTAGGTTTAGAAGACTTTTTTATAATTTCCTATTAGGGTTTGCGCCTATTAGGTTTAGAAGACTTGTGGCATAGTCGGTGTGCTACCCGCCAAATATTCAACAAAGCCATGTTATGCTGGCAATTCTGCACATACTCGTTTTGTTACCTACATGGCAGACTTGTGGCACTAGTAGTTTACAAGAGTCTGACATGAGTGCTGAATCCAAATTTTTCAAACAAGTTGTTTCAGTCATTTTCATGCTACTCTATTGAAAATACGGAAAGAAAGTGTGTCAGATGCACCTAGAATGCAACAAAAGTCCGCGCATGCTTGTTTTTTGGGCATACATTCATGACAGCCTTGTCGTCGTAGTCGTTATCAAGAGTTCGACATGAGTGTTGGATCCATCTTTTTGAAACAAGTCGTTTCAGTTATTTTCCTGCTACTCTATTGAGAAAACGGAGAGAAAGTGTTCTAGATGTGCCCAATGTACCTAGACGGCCGCCGATCAGTGATGAATGTCATTCATGTGAGCTCATCATTTCTTTTTCCAATTTTGGTATTGCTACATACAAAAACCGAGAGAAAGTGTTCTCCATGTGCCCAATGTAACTGACTAGACACCTGATGAGTGACAAATTTCATTAATCTCAGCCCAATTTTATTTTTTTAAATTTTAATATGGGTGAGACAATTTTTTTTTTTTTTAATTTTAGTATGGGTGAGACTAAATTTTTGATTTTGTATTAGTGAACCTACATCATGATTATGGTCATGATTAAGCTCATTTCTACCGTTATACTTCCCAATAAAAATTAACAAATTGTAAAAGGCTTGGTTATATTTCCGAGTGAGAGTTAACAAATTGTAAAAGGCTTTGCAACTATTAGGTTTAGAAGACTTGTGGCATTAAACTTCCTATTCAATGTTATATATATATACATAGAAAAAGAGTTTTACGAGTAACATTGGGAGGAGGTTGGTTGCATTGTAATGGAGAACGAGGTTTGGAAGAAGCCAAAGATTTCCATGAGAGAAAAGAGTTCAGAAACCATAGATTTAATGGGTGGTAGGAGTTCTCAGGTGGGCTTTGGATGCGCCATGGTTTCCAATGGAGGGAAGCACTTTTCCAGGTAACATCTCACAAGGGTATGCCTCTAAAATGAGTTTTGAGTAGGGGTGGATGAAATTTTTGGAGGCAAATGGGATGAAGTTCCTCTTGGTAGTTGATGGGAATGAAGTTGCATATGGTCCGATAGGATAGAAGGGTTTTTATCTTTCTGTGCTTTTCAATAGTGCTAGTTATAGTAATTTTTTTTTAGAACTGGTCACATTTCTTCTGTTTGTTGGTCTGATGTTTATGGACTGCATGGTGCAACTATTCTGAAGGGAAAGTGGTGAGGTTTTTAGTAGAATGATTAGTTTTAGTTGGGGGCTCTTCTGTGGTCTGATGTGGGATGGTCCATAGGGTCATGAACTGTAACTTGGTGTAGGATATGGTATGGGGAAGGCTGATTTGTAGCCGTGGGCTTTTGCAATTTTTCACTCAATATGAAAACGAATACATATGAGATTGGGTTGATTGTATTCCTGAGTGCTATTGCGGTACTCATTCTACATGCAATGTTTAAGACAAATATTAAGTATTTATCTATCGAGGCCAATGCAAAACAGGGGAAATAGGCTCCCCATTCATGAGACACATAAGGTTGTTGAAACACAATTTTCTTCGTATCAATCTAGATGGTCTGCTCTCTGGCATCGATGGCCTGACTCTTTTATCATTTCTAGGCCATGTAAATACTTTGGTTTTCAATTATGTTGTGGATGGTGTCATTTTTATAGCTCTATATGTTGTTGTTGCTTCCATGGTTCAGAGTTTCTCATGATCGTTTGGTTTCGAACTTATCCCCTCGTTTTTCCGACATCTTTGCATTTCCGTCACCTTGCTTCCAATTAGTTGTATTTTTCCGATGGGTGGAACAATTTAAAATTCCGGTCATATCACCATCTCTCTGATCCAAAGACTCTTGACAAGTATATTTGTCATTATTTGTCATCTTTCAACTTTTGGGTGTTGGGGAGCGAGATATTTATGGATGTACTGGGACCGTGGCACTTTTCAAGGCTCTTTTGGATGTGGTTTCTATCTATCTAGATTGTTGTGGCCTAGGTTGACGGCTACTCTTTATGGAAACTTAGTACATTCTGGAAAATTCTCTCAATGGTTCAAATCCCACGTAGAATGCTCTAAATTGGGTTGGTGGAACCTTTGAGCTGACAATACTTGAGTGCGGGCGAGTGAGATTTTGCGTGATCCTCATGACAAATGCTTTAACATTAGACTTTCCTCATAGGGTCGACGGTTATACCTTTTGGATGACTTTTATTTTTTCCTCTTTGAAGTGCTGACGTGGCCTTTTATGTTTCTCTAGGTGGACAGTTATCACCATTTCCTCTGTGTTTATACTCAGGGGCCAGTACTTGGTAAATATGGTGGATCCCTATTCTATCCTGTCATTGGACACATCGGCCCATGAGGCCCTCATCACTACTACCTTGGTTGCTGAAAGGATGTGCATGAACCTGTGTGCCATGAATGAAAGACTTAATTCACCATCTATTGACCAGAAACCTATTGCATCTTTTGGCGGGGCCAGTAACTTGCATGGTAATATTGGACCTGGTTTGCACTCAACTTTCCCTCGTGGAAAAAACAGGGCTTCTGGTTAGGCATTGAAGGCATGCTATAAGCCGGCTGAGGAGGTTAAGGAATTTGTTCTGGAGTATGATGATTTATGGGGTCAAGTGGCCAGGCTACAAAAATGAGCTCTCATAGGTAGTTGGCCCTTCTCTTATATGGGTGAAGTGGACATGGTGGAGTGGGTCAAGATTTACTGGAGCCCTATTCTAGGCTACAATCCAAAAGTCACTAGGATGATGAGAAACTGCTTGAGAGTGCACTTTATGCATGAAGATGGCTGCAAAAAAAATTCTTGGTTGCACTTGGGTTCGGGGTAGGAGCTTCATGCAGAACACTATTACCGATGAAATATGTAACTAAACTGGTACGTACGTTTTGAGGTAGCAAGAAAAACACCTAATTTTGAAAAGTAGTGATGCAGAATCATTTTTTTTAACATGTTTTTGGCACTTTAATTTTTAATTTTTTTAATTTTTTTATTTTTTATGTGATGCTTTTTATGTCGATTTTGAATAGTGGTGGTGTATCATCAACAATTTTTTTTAGAGGATTTATTTTGAAACTATACATTTTCTAATGTCTTCTTCTTTAGTGGGATGTTTATTTTTAAGTGCATTTATGTACTTGTGTTTTAAAAAGAAAAAAATATTTTTTTTAAATAATTATTTGTAATGATATCTTCACTTTTTCACATAGATAAAATAATGAAAAAAGGGTCAGTATTATAAAGTTTGTATTTTCTACATGTTTATGTATTGTTAATTAATATTTCAATGCACATCAAATAACTTTCGCTAAAAACCAATATTTTGGACCATATGACAAAAAAATAAAAATTTTCAATATAGATAGAATGCAAAAAATACACTTTTACAAACTTTTTGTTAAAAAAAACATGTTAAATAAACTAATTTTTTGGGAAAAAATTAACAAAAACACTTAAGAAAATATCATTTTTATTAAATTTTGTGCCAAAAAATAAAAGCAATCACATGTTTTTTTTTTGCAAACAATAAGGATTCTTCTCATAAAATATGAAAGTCTAAACGTTATAGGTAAAAATGATGAATAGATCTCAAAACTGAGCTTTATTTGCAAGCATAACTTAAACATCATCAACAATATCAACTAATACATGTTTAATATCATTTAGAACATCATTGATGTCTTCTTCCACAACATTTTCTGCTTCATTTTGGTCATTGTCATCTTCTAATGGATCTTTCATGTGTGAAAATATTCCAAAGTGTCCCTTTCCAATCATTTCATATAATGGTGGTTGAGGTTCCTTTGATTTTTTTTCCACACGTGATTCATTAAAATCCCTTTTCCTCAAACCAACTTCTTGCTTCGCATTTGGAAGGAATTGAAGAGCGTTAATTCTTTGTTGAATAAATTTGCATTACACTAGGTCTTTCTCAATGGCAATGAAATTTATTCCTTTTGGTAGGCAACATGCTAGTGTTGTACCTAATCATCAAGCACAAAAGAAATAAATAATAAAATTAGTATAAAGACATAAAGGGTAAAAAATAAATATTTAAATTTAAATTTGTATAATAAAACTTACCTGAACTTGAGAATAAATCCAAAACCCAATCTCGTTCATTTGAACATAGATCTATAATATATTTAATCAATGCTTTCAGTTTTTGATAAATGTTAAATATATCTCCTTTTGTATCTTTATCCTCATATGTTAGTTTTCTTACAATTGCATCATGAACCAATACTTGAATATGACTCTTCCCATCTACTTGATTCATAAGAATAGGCTTATAGCTATCCTCTTTTGTCCAACATTCAACATGGATGAACTCACAATCATTTATAATGGATTGATCTTCGGAAGAAACAATATTTGGCTTATTCCTGTAACATAGCATAGTAAAATTTCAATTAAATTGTACATAAATAAAAAAAATTAACAATAATCAAACATACAATTTCAAAGTCTTACCACCCAAGTTGCATCCTTGAGTTTGTTTTTCCCTTGAAGCTTGTTAATAACATTGCAAACTGTGTGTTTGAATGAAATGTCACAAATCACCAAAGTTGTTATGTTGTCACTTCTTGAAAACCCGTAACCATTTTCCTAAAATATTGATAAGTATACGTTTCACTATTATAGTCAATGTATGTGAAATTGAAACCATGAGGAATATCTACAATAACTAGGGCATATTACCTTTTAGGTATTAGCGATGAAATGTCTTCACAGTCACCTTGTATTATTTGATATTGGATACTATCGAGCCCATTCCAAATGTAATGATTAAGAGTAGGATCAAGTTCAAAATTCATTAGACGCTTCTTTCTCATCTTTTGCAACTTCATTTTTTCAATAAAGCTTTTGAAAGTATCTGGTACTCTATTTCCATCCTTCTTCGAAATCTTTAATGACATAAAAATATATATCTATAAGTAATAAAATAAAAATATTAGATCTAATACTTTTGTGATCCATAATGTAGATAAAAGAACTTTCGGATTAATCACATGATTTGATTAATTCGAAAGTTCTTTTATCTACAAAATAAAAATAGTTAAAATAAGAATAAAATGAATGTATAAATCAACAAACCTTATTGAATGCAATATAAAATTCTTTAAGTGTTGTTGTAGAACTTGCTTCTTGGTAGTGGCACACAACATCATCCCAACTGTCTTCATTCAACATTTTAACCATATGTTCTTGTATTTTCATAAAAATCTTCTGGCTGAATAAATAAAGTTAAAACTGTTAATATAGTGACATGTATAGCAAATTCTAGCAACAACATTATGTTCTATTTAAAAGAAAAGTATAATGAAAGGAAAATAAGAAATAATTCAAGAAAATTACTTTTGAAATTCTGCTCACATTTCATCCATTGATAATTCACCCGACTTCACATACGCTAGTACTTATTTGACTAGTTTTTCATCCTTCACACCTTGAATTTTTCTCGAAGGTGTGATAGTCATATCCTCTGGAAGTTGCTTCATTTCAAGATTTGTATTACCTTTGGTACATATTATGGGTTTAATCTTTTTAACATTCTTATTTTTTTATGGAAATATTGTCTCACAGCTCAAAAATATCATCAATCAAATCCCATATCTCCCCAGTTCTAAATGAAAACTTGAAATGTTATCCATGCTTCTGATATATTTGAATGCATTTTTCCATCTTTTTCTTTGATTTTTTCATCAATTTGATAACCTACTTCCATTAAACACTCATTCTGAAATGTTAGACTAAATTGTGTCTTATCCCCACCACATTTTTCTATGAATTCATTATGAATAAATCTGACCATTTGGATGAAATTCATTTTCATTCTATACTCATTATTTGCATTATGATCCAATGCCAATAACTTTGATTCTATTTCTGTTAAGCCAACATAAACAATGCATTTCACTGTTTGAAAAAGATAGTTATTAGGATATTCCTTAATCAATTGTCTTTTGGCCTCTATTGAATGGTTCCCTCCAATTACATAATATTTATAATCAAAACATTTTGTCTTGTCAAATGCCTATTTCTTGAGAACCTGGTTTGCATAAAAAAGAACCACATAATCCACCACATGCGCATATGGATTGAACCTCAACAATGTTTTCAGATTATGTACATGTAGGTGATGGGTCTTTCTAATTTGATATTGAGATTGTCCTTCATCTGGCCTATAAAATTTGTTGACATTAAGCTCAAATGTTTGGCCATCAAGAATTAATTTATTCTTCCTCAACTCATATCGAATAGCATTTTGTTTTGTTTTAATGATGCCATCGTCTAACTCAGCACATGGTGTTATGATTCCTTTTCTTCCATTAGAGATTTCAGTTTGTTCTTCACTGTTACTCATGACTTTTACAGGTTGGACAATATTTTATTTCCTTTTCTTATTGGTTAGCATATCAGTTCTTTTATGAATAAGCTCTTCATCATTAAGTAAAAGAGAGACACCTTTGGCCATTTTTTTTTTTGGTGTTTGATTTATTTTCTCCTTTTGCACAATAGTTCTAATATCCTCCTCGCTAATTCTATCATAATCTTCAGTTTCATGTTCGACATCTTCAAAAGCAACATGTTTAGGTTTACAAGATTGACCCACCTTAGTGACTCTTGGTCGATCCCCTCTTTGTACTATTGCAATGTCACGAGCTATTGATGTTTTCTTCAATCTCCTTTCCTTTGCTTTGTCTGTGTGGAAAGTGTTGATCACATTCATAACATTTGGCTCCATAAAATAAATACTTTCAAACATGTTTGAAAGACTCGGAACAAGATCCTATGAAACAAAATAAAACATGTCAAGGATCAATAATTTATAAAAAATTGAATGATCCTTACAATAATGCATAGAGGAAATATAAGTAACCATACTTATAATGTTATTTGCAATGTTTCTTGAGATTTCTTCATACAACTTTGTAGATATTTCATTTGTGTCATACTTGACCTTCAATAGATGATATCTACCTTGTTACATTTATTAGCTTTCCTTGCAAGAACATAAATAGTGTTTGTATTCGAGACCATACATATGTCTCGTACTCTGCTCATCACATCATATGGTTCATTCAAGTCAATCATACCACAAACCATATAGATATTTATATCACCCTCCGTTTCATCGTATTCAATATACCATGAGAAATCAGTTTTATTTATTTGCTCGACATTCTTCCAATCAGAAATAAGCTTTAATGAACTTGGTGGGCCACTTGCTTGACTTTTATTAGTGTGTGCAACAATATCCTTATTGTGTCCAGCAGTATCCATAATGCGTCTAGCTGCAACTTTAGATTTGGGAGTTGTATCCATAGTGCGTTGAGCTACAACTTTAGATTTGGGAGTTGCTACACTAGGTGCAGAAACATTCACAATTTTTTTTATTATGTAATTTTCCTACTATATATATATATATATATAAAAGCTAATGAGAAAACAGTTAATCAATTTTTTTTGGTAAGTTTGGCAATATAAATTTAAAATTTACCGAAAAATAATGTCTATAAAATAAATTATAAAAACAAAATTTATTTGTAAAACTAAATAAAAAAATTAACTATAGAGTTTTATTATTTAAAAACAAAATATTAAAAATCACACACACACACACACATCATATTGTTTGAATACATTTTATAACAAAATTAAAATTTGTTCTAAATGGTATAAAACAATTTTTAAAAAATAAAAATTAATTTCAAACTTAAGTTTTTGTTTATGTTTAAAAATATTACTATTTAACAAATGTTATTTTTTATTTTCTATTTTTTTAAAGTTAACGAGTTTATTAATTTTTTTTTTGTTTTTTTGAATATAATGGATATAATTAAAGCATATATTTTAAAATTAAAATTTAAATTTAAAAATGGTAATGTTTTATTATATTTTAAAATTTTTAAATATAAAATAAATTTTAAATTATTATATGGTTTATAATTATAACTATAAAATAAATTTTAAAATTAAAACTTTATATTATATCAATATTAAAATTATATATTAAAAAAAATTAAAACTTTAATATAAAACATTATATATATTTAAAATTTTTAAAAAATTTATATTAAATATTTCAAAACAAAAAATTATATATTTATATTTAAAAAAAATAAAAATAAAAACAATTTTTTTATAAATTTCATTTTATATTTAAATTAAAAAAAAAAACTTTGTTCTCGCATTTACCTGGGGCCATAGGCTGACCAGGTGGTGCCGTGGAGAGCTGCTCAGCCGGCCTCTGGCCCCTGGCTTGGCAACCCACCATGGCACCGGCCGGGCGGCCTCTGGCCCCGACTTGGCAGAGGTTGATTACATTTTTTGTTTTTTTAAATACAAAAAATATATAAAAATTTTATTTAATTTTTTTTAAAACTAAAACTATTAAAAAAAAATTGTTTAATATAAAATATAAAACTATTGAATGGAAAATTTTAAAAATAAAAAATCAATTAAGAAAAAAAATTAAATATATGTTCTAATATATATATATATATATATATATATATATATATATATATATATATATATATATATATATATATATATATATATGAAAATTTTAATTTTTGTGAAACTAAAAAAATTATAATAAAAAAAGCAATCGTTGTTTAATATAAAATATGATACTATACCATTTAAAATTAAAAAAAGGAAAACAATAAACACAAAAAAATTAAAATTAAAAATAAGATTTAAAAAAAAAAATTATTGTCAAATAAGAAAAAAAAACAATTTAAATAATGAAACCACCAATATATTTATAATAGAAAAACAAACAAGTTTAATATAAACTAAAACTATCTATTCTCTTTTAAATGATAATAAAAATATATCTAATAATATTTCTAAAAAAAAAAAATTCATGTTTTAAAATAAAAATTAAATAAAATTTTCTGTTTTGCAATTTTTCTAGTTACACTTTCAGAAAAAAACAAAAATGGAATAAATATAGCTCTTTTTTATATGTATGGTTGTTTTTTGGTTTTTTCTGTCTAGATGAACCTATCAACCCTAAAAAACAAAAAAAATTCTAAATTTTTGTCCTAAAACCTCTAAAAATTTGAGTCACTAAAAAAATATTAAAAAATTATGGTTTTCGAACCTCGAAAATATAAAAAGATAGTTTTTGAACACAAAAACCATAGAAAAAATAGAGTTTCTCCAAAATCATCTTTAAATGGATAGAGTATAAGGAAAACTAACATTTGAAATGCAAAAAATTCTTGTCACCAATGCGAACACAACACCTCAACAAAATTACCAATACCAACACAACGCCTCCAATGCGAATGCAATGCCTTCACAAAGTTACCAATGCCAACACAACACCTCCAGAAAATTGCTCGAACAAAAACCAGAAGACTTAATGTGATGTGATGAATAGAAACAATGATTCTTATTATACAGCGAATATTGTGTGATTGGTTTACTGTTTAACGAATGTAGGATTAAAATTTAAAATTTAAAATATTTACATGTAGTTAATTATAGTTAATGTTGTAGTTAAAATAGTTAGTATTTGCATGCAGTTATCATAGTTAATATTTTAGTTAATATTTATATGTACTCAATATTAAATCGTTCAAATATAATCTGGGATTAAAATTTAAAATTTAAAATATTTACATGTAGTTAATTATAGTTAATATTATAGTTAAAATAGTTAATATTTGCATGTACTTATTATAGTTAATATTTACATGTAGTCAATCTTAAATCATTCAAATAAGAAAATTATTTTAGTTTGGAAGGCATGTATGAAAGGAATCTTTTGTGGAAATTTTGAATAGAAAGTATGGTGAAATATTTCAAGACCAACAGTTTATCAAGAAATTTTGAAATATATTTTAGAAGAATATAATGTGGGTTTAAAATTTAAAATTTAAAATATTTGCATGTAGTTAATTATACTTTAAATAGTTAATATTTGCATGTAGTTATTATAGTAATATTATAGTTAATATTTACATGTAATCAATGTTAAGTCATTAAAATAACAAAATTATTTTAGTTTGGAAGGCATGCATGATAGGAATATTTTGTGGATATTTTGAATAGAAATATCAGTAAAATATATCAACGCAAACAATTTATAAAATGTTTTAAATACAATTTAGATGAATATTTTGTACGAAACATTTGAAACGAAATTTTTGGAGAGAAATTTTTTCGCGAAAATTTTTGTGGGGGAAATTTTCAGTCTTTAAGCTACATATTGTAATTTGGATAGACATTTGTATCATTCAACATATTCTTCTTGGAAGCCATGGGTTCTTCTGATTGCGAAGTTTTTCTTTCTACAACATCAACATCTTCGTTATGCAACAACTCTATTCAGATTGATGAATATAACAGGAGTTCGTTCACCATGAATAGAGAGTCCAAAAATAGACTTGGTCGTAATCCTAAGGATGATGAGAACATATTTGATGAGGCGTAGAAAAAACAAATTTATGTCAATCAAGAGTCATTTACTCCACTTACTCTTAATCCTAAGGATTATGAAAGCAACAGTGATGAAGGGCATGATGAAGAATTTCGAGTCAAAATTTTCACTTCGTCCTAATCCTAAGGATTATGAGGGCACCAATGATGAAGGGGGAGATGAAGAATATCCACTTCGTCCTAATCCTTAGGATTATGCAAGCACCACAGATGAAGAGGGGAATGAAGAATTTGCAGAGTCAAAATATCAACTTCGTCCTAATCCTAAGGATTATTCTAGCACCACTGATGGAGAGGGGAATGAAGAATTTCCAAAGTCAAAATATCCACTTCATCCTAATGCTAAGGATTATGCCAGCACCACTGATGAAGAGGGGAATGAAGAATTTGCAGCGTCCAAATATCCACTCTGTCCTAATTCTAAGGATTATGCCAACACCACTGATGAAGAGGGGGATGAAAAAATTCTAGAATCAAAATATCCACTTCGTACTAATCATAAGGATTATGCCAGCACCAATAATGAAGAGGGGAATGATAAAATTATAGATTCAAAATACCACTTCGTCCTAATCCTAAGGATTATGCCAGCACCACTAATGAAGAGGGAAATGAAAAAAATGCAGCATCAAAATATCCATTCCGTCCTAATCCTAAGGATTATGTGAGCACCACTGATGAAGAGGGGCATAAAATCCACTTTGTCCTAATCCTAAGGATTATGCAAGCACCATAGATGAATAGGGGAATGAAGAATTTGCAGAGTCAAAATATCCACTTCATCCTAATCCTAAGGATTATGCCAGCACCACTAATGAAAAGGGGGATGGATTTCTAGAGTCAAAGTTTTCACTTCATCCTAGTCGTAACGATTATAAGAGCACCTCCGGTGAAGTGGGGGATGAATAATTTCCAATAAATATAGATTCATGACATCCAATTATTCATAATCCTAAGGATTATGAGAGCACCAATGAGGAAGGGGAGGGGCGAGATGAAGAAATTCTAGTGAATACAGATTCAAAGCTTCCACTTAGGCCTAATCCCAAGGATTATGAGAGCAACACCGAGGAAGGGGATGATGAAGAGTTTCTTGCAAATGATATTTTTAGAGGCACAAATATGAATAATGCATTTTCTCTAAGTGATTGTTTCAAAGACACTCATGGTGATAAAGAATTGAATCCTCCCTGGGAAGAATTTGAAAGCATGGATCGAGTTCTTGAAGAATTTCATTTGAGTCAGGGTTACAAAAGCGCAGATGATTCTTGTGAAAAGTTTTCTTCAAGTGATGATGGTAATGAATATTTTCTAGGCAATGATTTTGATGAATTTCTTAACTATGTTGAGAGTAATGATAGTGGAGATAATATTCCTCGTAATGGTGATGAAACTGCTTCTACAAATGATGATGGAATGATGAAGCCATTGAAAGAAAATATTGTAACTATGAGTAGGAGTAAACCTTTTCATATCAATCCAAAACATTCTAGTTATACAAGGGTGAGGAGAAAATATATCACCAAAAGAAGTTCGGTCGTTCATTTGATTTCAAGTGAATTCTTTTGAAGGGATTGCTTGAAACATATGGATTTCAACTTTTTTTTGGAGAAAAGGAAAAGATATATGTCGATGAATAAATGCATGAAAAATTCATATTTAGTGGGTTGCATGCAATCTAAACTAGCAGGTTATGATTATCATATTGGGAATGTATTGCTCTGTAGAAAGGCTTTCAAAATGTTGCATTCAATTGGTAATTGTCATTTGTGAAGAATCCAAGAAAAAGTGGAAAAGGATCCCACATATTATTCAGAAGTAGGTTATAAATGGGAGGTTGGGCCGTTAGAAAATACTGCTAAGACATGGATGAAATACTTCTTTTCAAAGCATGGAGAGTATATGCCAAATAAATACACAATACATATTCCAGATAATTTCTCGAGACAAGAAATATTCATCTTATACAGATATTATGCAGATGTTTTTTGAGGTGGTAATTTTATTGCATATTCTTATTTTACAAGGTTATGGAAAAACAAATTCAACAATGTTCGTATTCCTAAGAAGACAAGGATGGGGGTTTGCAACACATGTGCTACTCTTAAAGAAAATAGAGATAAATTTCAAGGGGTAGAAAGAGGTATTCATTCAAAACATTATTTTTAAAATTGGATAGTTATCAACTATAAAAATATATTTATTCATATGTTTCTTTAATTTTGTGTGCAGATTCCGTTGTCAAAGAACTTCTAGAGCATTGCAATCAACAAACAAGTGAAAGGAAAAAGCTATTTAAAAATTGTATAAATAAATATCTGGGTTTGATAATTGATGGTATGGACCAAAAGAAAACACTTCTTCAACATTTTGTCCACACACCAAAAAAATAACAGGAGGAAAATTTCATTCAGTTTAACTTGGTTTGTTGTATGGTATTTAATGAGAAGATGTTTCCAAGAGTTTTCTTCACAACTCCAAATATTCATAATGATGCAAATCTGACCATAAATATAATCCATGATGTGGTTACTCATTGGTCTGGTATTCTTCCTGAAGTTCTGTATGTACAATTAAACAACACAAGTCATAAAAAAAAAATCAAGTTCTTTTTGGGTATCTAAACATGCTCATTGAATTGGGAATTTTTAAAAGATAAAGATTGGTTTCCTTCTTGTTGGGCATACTCGTGATCATATTGATCAAATGTTCGGTCGTTTTTCAGTAACATTGAGGAAAGGTGTTGGGAGCCTACCATCATTAATTGAATGTATTAATAAATCATACATTCCAGAGCTTGTTTTTCATGTGTTGGAAGAAACTATTGACAAGCGAAGGATTATTTTGGGATCACATGGTGAGGAGCAATGCATTGAACAAATTAACGACATTAGCTTCCAGCATTAGTTTCGTATCAAAAAAATTGATGGGATAACACTTATATGGGGGAAGAAGTATTCAACTGTTGCAGAATGGGAGCCATCATCAGGTTTAGCATTTTTGAAGTTCATTCCAGATCGTCCAATATTTTCATCAAAGATATTGTTACTACAGTCAGTTCTTGAACTCCATCATGCACAAAGACATAAGAGAGACATAAATTATTCTGAATGTCTGAAAGAAATTAAAATATGTATTAGAGATACATATGAGTACTTCGATGTTGTTGATTCAGTTTGGTGGGAGTCTTTTTTCAGTAATCAAAGTGATATGACTTCAAGATCAGTAAATGAGGATACACTTTTGAAGACTCATTTTTTTAGCAGGAAAATATGCCAAATGAACATGAGGAAACACACATTGTTGAATAACAACAGTTTTAAGCTATTATTAATTCTCCACATGTAGAGGAAAGAGAAATCTATATTGGTTCTAGAAGATCATGTGCACAAAATGAAGCCATGGAAGACCTTTACAGGGGTTCTATGCAGGATGTTAAAGAGGGTTCCATGATAACAGTGTTAGCATAAGAAGACCCACTTGGCTATCCATTCTGGATTACCAAGGTTATAAAGGTCATTAATGAAAATGAATATATTATAGCTGTTGATGTACATTGGTATGTGAGAAGTACCCACCCTTTCAATGGTGTGTACAAGCTAGATATGGTAGTTGAAAAAAAAATTGGCAGAAAGAGAAAAATAAAGGGCACAAATATAAATCTTCGTCGAATATATGTATTAAAATTGGAGGATGTTTACATAATTGTGTATGACTTTAGTTTCACAAAGAGAGGAACTCTTCGGTTGAAGACCATAAATATTTTGAAGAAATTTCTACTAGAACAATTACTGTTGAGGTGGGACTTTGCAGAATGTAGTTGTAGATCTACAAGACATTTGAACTCTGAAATGGTGGCAATGCATGTTGACTCAGATGGAGCACTAGTTGATGAAAGAGAAGAATATGGATCATATTTATCTGCATCGAGTCATTCATCTAAAGATGTATATTTTGATGGTGTGCCAGAACCTATGATTGATTTTGAATAACTGTCTAAGACACTTTTATGTAATTGATGTTTTCATGGTAACTTGAAATAAAATTTTTGACTTCCATCTGATTTTTCATGAAGTTATGAGGCATTTCTATGTTTGTTGGATTATATGTTTTAATTATGAAGAATTCATCTCTTTAGAATATCCACAATGCAACAATGAATTACAAAAATAATTTATGTTATATTCAATGTACCAATGTTGATATTTTGATTAAAAGTAAAAAAGAAAATAGAAATTAATCTTGAATTTTTAGATTATCTAGTGATATTACCATGATATTAGGTATTTTTACCATTTGGTATAAGATACTTTTAAAATTTTTAAAAATTATATGCCTTATTGAAAGGGACACTTTGTTTTGATGCTTGATTTTTAGGTTTTGTTTGCAATTAGATTTAAATTTGTCTTATGCTAAGATTTGAAAATAGATATATTTTTATCCTTTAAAATTAAAATTATTGTTGGAATAATAAATATTTCATTTACTTGTTCATTTTTTAAAATTGTTTAAATCAAATAATTTCTCCATAATTTCATGGTTCAAGTATGTTAAAAACTTAATATTTAAAAACTTGAGATTTAAAACATGTCATTAAGGTTTTTATGCACTACGAAATTTTGTATTTAATGTTATGGTTGAAAACAATTATAATTTTAGGGCTTTTTAGAGTCGAGATATTTTATGTTTAACAACATGGATGAAAATTATTCAAAATGATAAACCCTTCAGACATGATTTTTTTTTATCTTTAACATCACCTATAAAAGTTTTTAGAATTTTACGATTTTTTAATGTCCTAATATGTTGTCTTGAATTCCATTTTTACAATGTGTCAAAAGTGTGACACAATGTTTATTTTTGTTATTCCAGCATCAACTCGTTATGTTTTGAGGGTGTTCTTTCAATCTTTTTTTCAAGAAACAATTTCGTTTTTAGCATAATTTTAAAAAATGTTGAAATTTTACCTTGAGAAAAAACCAAATGTGTTTTGGAATACACACTTTTTGTTTTTGGGGCATTTTTTCATGTTTTTTGAGTCTTTTTGGGCTAGAGTTCCTGTTTTGAGGTAATAGTTATCATTTTATCGGTAAAAATGTTGCAGCTCTTACCATGGTACATTGGGTTCAATTCGGTTATTGAGGCTCCAAAAAGAAAAATGGTGTGGGTTAAGTTGCATGGGTTACCTCTCGAATTTTGGACTTTTAAAGCTATGAATGCCATTGGTAATTCAATTGGCCGAAAAAAACATGTCGAGCCAAGAATTCTTGGCACAAATGATAATCGCATAGCATGCTATGGATTCTTGTGGAAGTTTTATATGCGGGTGGCTTGTCAGGTGACGCAGATCTTTTTTGGTGACAGCGAAGGCATAGGCGGTGGGTGGACTATTAGGGTGTCCAATTCCATTGTTTAATTTTCCATCACATTGGGCATGTAATAAGCAGATGCCCTATGAGACACAGAAATATGGGGCGACTTGGAAAATGTTATCTAGGCGCATTAAGGATAGGCTAATGAATCACAATCTACGGGATTATCCCGTAACTCTAATCCTACCTCATCTGATAGTGATAGGGTTGTAGGTTCTGGAAAGGCTCCAGATGAGATTCCCTTGCCCCATGTTCATAATGCTGATAATCATGAGTCTGAGCTATGGCCTCCTATTGACAAACCTGGCTCTGGGAATATGTATCCTCCCTCAATATATGTCGGTCATTTTGAAATTAAATCGGATGACTCATGCCCTGTTATCAACCTAGTTGGTCACTCCTATAATTCGAGTCCTGCTGGTCTATCAACTGTCTCCCCATCTATGCCTCATTTGGAGTGGGCCTCACCACAATATCCCCATGATCCTATGACCGGGTATATACCGGAGTCGCAAAAACATTTTTGGTAGTGACATAGAACATTAATAGGTAATCTTAGGTTTGACTTGGTGGCATTAACTGTCTTCAATAAATCTCCTCCATACCTTCTGCTTTCCATTTCCCCGTCATCGGCCTCCAACATTACTGTGTGTAAAAATTCTAAAGCTCAGCCTAGACATTTTAGGGGTCGTCTCAAAACTAAGTGTTTATTCTAGGACGATCTTTCTGATTTTCGTGAAGTTCTTGTTACTGGTGTTGATGATATTCAAGCACTTAGAGCTAGCGGCCCCGAACATGGTTTTGAATGAATTCCATCCTATCCATTAATATTCGAGTGTTGGGAAACACCTCTAAATAAGTACGCCTTCGAGATATGTTTTCTAATGTTCTTCCTTGCATGGTTCTTCTACAAGAAACTCTTTGTTCTAGGGAAAAAGCTATTGGTATTCTGTTTAGCATTCGACCAAGCTGGTTTGCTGCCAGTATTGACTCAGTTGGAAAGGTGGTTGGCTTGCTGGCCATTTGGAACCCTTCTCGGTTTAATCTTCATGCTTATAAATTTTTTGGTGGAATTTTTCTTTCGGGATATTTTAAAGGACTATCCGTGAAGATAAATATTATCAATCTATATGCTCCTTGTTATAATCGAGCATATTTCTGCGAGCGTATGAGGTCCTCTAGCATTTTAATGGCTGATAATTTTTTTTTATTGGTGATTTTAACTCTACCCTGGATGCCTATGAACTGTGGGGGCGGAAGGCTTGTATGGATCTACTGGCAGACTGCATATGTGGCATCTTCCGTGATCACTGTATGCTGGATGTTCGGCCTGCTCCCATAGTTCTGACATGGTCAAATAGACGATAGGGGGGATTAAATTGCTAAACTTCTTGATAGAGCTATGATTAAGGAGAATATGTTCCGCCTTTTGGGGAACATGAGATCATAGGTAATCAATCTTCAATATCAGACCATATGTTTGTGGTTGTATCATGGCGCTGCGAGTCCAAGTAATATGGTATCCCTTTTACGTTCAGTAGAGTTTGGTTGAATAATCCTCAGTTCATCTATATGGTAAACAATTTCTAGAGGAAGGATGAGGATTTTGAGGGTTTATGTGGCTGGAAAAATTTTGCTGAAAAGCTCAAAAGATTAAAAGTTATGGTTAAGTAGCTGGAAAGGAAAAAAAAGGTGGATATGTGGTGCAAATTATACGAGCTCAAGGCCGAGGTTGCAAAAATATATGATGATATGATGGGGGTATCGCTGGAAGCTGAAGTATATAACATATTGGAGAGACTTGAAAGTCGTATATTGGAAATTCTAAAAGTACATGAAACAATGTGGAAATTAAAAAGTAGAATACATTGGCTTGAGGGGGATTTTAACACAAGATTCTTTCACCAATCTGCAAATGGCCGAGAGAACGAGAACTCCATATGGCATATTGAGGCTCCAAATGGAACTTGGAATTATTCTACAGCTGAGACCCAACATGAGGCATTTCATTACTTCTCCGAATTCTATAAATTATACAAGGAGATTGACCATCAGAGCCAGATTTGGGTTCTGCAACACATGCCTAAAATGTTTGATCAGGCGGCAAATGACTCTCTAGAGAAAGAAGTCACAAAATATGAGATTGAAGATGTTTTAAAATCTTTTTCCCATGACAACAACCCTGACCTGGATGGTTGGCCCACCAAATTTTTTACTTTCATCTATGAGCTACTGGCGTATGAATCAGTATGAATCATTAAGTAGGCTCGTAGGTCTAGTTTTATTCCCGGTGATATGAATTCTAACTTCCTGGCCCTGATCCCAAAAGCATTGGCACCTAAATATTTCTCTTACTTCAGACCGATATCCTTATGCAATGTTCTCTATAAGATTTCATCGAGAATTATTGCAAACAAGATTAGAGGGGTTTTGGCTTCCTTCATCTCGAAGGAACAATTCGGTTTCTTAAAAGGCCGATGTATTCATGATGTTGTCTCTATAGCACAAGAAGCGATGAACTCGATTCATGCAAAAAAATGGAGGCGCTTATAATGAAGATTGATATTTTCAAGTCTTATGATTCTGTTGTTTGGTCTTTCATTCGACTTATTCTCCTAAAGGTGGGTTTTTCATTGGAAAATATCAGATGGATCATGGCATGCATCACTTCTATCATGTATGTTGTAATTATCAATGGGTTTCCCACAAAATTTTGTGTTTCTCGTCGTGGTCTTAGACAGGGATGTGCACTCTTCTCTCTCATATTTATTCTCATTATGGACAGTTTCAACAAATTAATGAAGATGGCTAGTGAAGCAGGATACTTTGCAGGCCTCTATTTCTCCCCTACTGTTTTTATTACTCATTCCTTGTTTGTAGATGATTTACTTGTATTTCATAGGATTCTTAGAAATACTTGGTTCTATATCCACTATATCCTCTTTCGCTTTAGAGTTGCATTAGGTCTTTGCACAAAAAACGAGAAATCTCTTCTGATTTATGAAAATGGAGATCCAGAGGAAATAAATTATATTGCTGATTTTATGGGGGTAAAAAATAGAAAATTAGGGGAAGGATTTACCTATTTGGGTTTCATATTGAAATCTTCTACATACAGGGTGCAATAATGGATGTGGCTGATTGATAAAATCAGCAACATATTTCTAAAGTGGACTAACAAATGGCTCTCGCTTGGTGGAAGATATATTTTGGTCCAAGCGGTACTAACGTAGTTTGTGGTATATTGGGCACATCTCTATTATATACCGGAGCATAGTGTTGGGAAAATAAATTCCATCATCGCCCACTTCATATGGTCTAGATGACTTGAAGTAAAAAATATCCATTTGTGCAAATTGGATAGTATTGCCATCCTGATGTACTTTGGAGGATGGGGCCTTCTAAATTTTCGAACCTTCACAAAATATTTGCTCACAAAATCTCTTTTCCATGCTCTAAATGGGGAGGGGATGTGGTCCTTCATCATTCAAACTAAATATATTGAAATGAACCCCATGCAAAAATTTTACAGAGGCATCATATATTAGTGGGACTCGACATCTCAAATATGGCGCAGCTTCATCAGAATTATGCCTTTGATATCAGATCATTTAGTTTGGTGATTTGGTAATGGTCTTGACATTACTTTGGGATGTGACTAGGTCCAGGGTGTTGAGATATTGCTGATGACTGATGTTCGGTTAATTCATCGCTTGGCACATCGGAGGATTTTTTACTTGTCATAGGTTATTTTATGTTGGAATATGGGCTCACCGACTTAGAAGATAGTAGAACAATTAGGCCTTCTGAATAGGGATGTAGAGGAATGGAATAGAATTGTAATGGTCCTCTGGATGGCGGGCATGTGTTATCATGGTGAGGGCGACCAAACTATTTGGGATGGGATTATGAATGGTAGGGAATTGATGGTAAAAGAAATATATTACTTCTCCATTACTAGTCAGTTGACTGATCGTTCTCCCTCCCCTTTTCAGCATGCGTGGGGCTAGAACATCCCTACGAAGATACTTTTGTTTGGATGGTTGCTTTGGCGAAATAAAATTTTGACTTTGGAATGTCTTTAAAAGCATGAATATCATGGTCCTGGGAGATGCCCCTTTTGTCTCAAGTGTGAGGAGGTAGCTTCTCATTTGTATTTTTCATGTCATTTTTCCTTAGAAATTTGGGCTTTATTCGCTCACTTCTTAATGAGTCCGAATTAGCATCCAGTCGACTTCATTGACTCCATCCAGGTTTGGGGAGTCTGTAAGGGTGTGTATAAAAATTTTCTGTTTTAATTGTTCTGGGAGGTCTGGTGTGCTCAGAACCAGTTGATTTTTGAGAGTATGCCTTCCAATGCTTCTCTGATCCACGACCATATCATGACTTGGTTGTCTAGTTGGGCTCCTCTACTTCTTGCTGAAAAATATTTGTCTGTTCGCATCAGGCCTCATCCCATTTCCCTTCCGACGATATTTTTCGATGGTGCTCTCAAAGGAAAGTCCTGTGGATGCGGAGTGTGGATTATGCTTAATGAGTTGGACAGGTATCAATTTTTTTGGAATGGTGGGAGCGGTTCTAACAACAAGGAGAAACTATTGGCCCTTTGGAGCGAGCTCTGGATGGCTTCTAATATCAACCATATTTCTTCTTATGTGTATGGGGACTCTAGGATCATAATTGATGGTTTTTCTAGTAAAGCTCACTTTTTTTTCAAGGTGCTCATGGATGGATTGACGTGTGAATCATGTTATATACAAGTTTCATGAACTGTCTTAGCACCACATATACAGAGAAAATAGTACGTGTGCCAATGCATTATCCAAAAAGGTCCAATCATTACCTTTCAGTAGCTTGCATATTTCCCATTTTAATGCCTCCCATATGATTTGAAATTTCGAGATTCCTGTACCCTAATGTCAAGGTTACCTGCTACAAGCGAGGTGATTTTTTCAAGCGAGCGAGATTTTTCCTAGATTCTTTTTCTTTCCGGACAACTATTTTACTATCTTAATTTCCATTTCTGTGTGCTGCCAATGTATGGATTTTATTTGACGGATCGAGATTTTGTCACTTTCGACTATGTGATAGGGCATACAATGTCCTGGTTTTTACTTTTTATAGATAAGTTTTGGTATGATGATATCCTATTATGCTATGTCAATTTCATGTGTAGATGGAACATATGTGTAGAAACCCTGTGCTACCTTATATGATGAAGCCTTCTCTTGCCTCTCTGTGGTCAGGCCAAGTGGATGGAGATCTTCAATTGATATTATTACGGGCTTTAATAGTCGGACTTGTGCTACGATCATGTACTGTTTATATAATATATACAACATTTTTTCATTCTGAAAATTTTTACATAGAAAGGAGAATATGGATTTTTTTTGGTGCCATTTTGAATCTGAAAATAAATAAGAATAAATTTATAAGGGGAAAAAGAATATGGAGAATGGATAGAGATAATATTTATGGAAAAGGCGTTTGTATATTTCCTCCATAAACATGTCACAATGGATTGATAAGATAAGTAGAAATTTAGTTTCAGTAAACTACTTAACCTAGAATCTATTTTGATGAGAGATAGTTGACATTTTTTTGTGATAAATTTGGAGGATGAGCATATGAAGATATTTATGTTATTCTAATCACCAATCCCAGGATCACTGCTCTATGCATTATAAAGAGAGAGTTACCCATCACTGTAAATCATGAAGATGTGACAAAACGAGACAGATATATAATCTCTTATATATGGTTTTATTGCATATAAAAATATAATAAAACTGGTTTTTATTTATTCCTACGATGGATGCTAATTTATAGGTAAATTAATAAAGTTTTCATTTTCATTGTGCATATAGTGAGCAAAGTGATAATGCAGATTTTTTTTTTTGTTATGAGACCTACTAAATATGTGTTAACATTACAAATTTGAATTGTATAAAAAATTAGAAGTTTTAATTGTATTATAATCCTATTTTAATGACAAGTTGTATGTAATATTGTTCTAAAAATCTTTCAAGGTACTTAAATTTATCTCTATAATGAAAATGCACTTTTAGATCAACATTTTAAATAGATAAAGATAATAATATGCTTACATATTTGGAACAAAAAAAACTTAAAACTTAAAATGATTAGACAAGGTCGTTATTTCTTTTTTTCAAAGAGGAATTTTTTTCTTTTATTGATAGTATACCAAAAAGTACATATTCTGAAGTTTGTCAAATATACCTCATAGATCATCCTAAATTCCATAATAAAAAGCATATGTGGACGTCCATAACTAGAGATGTGTCCATACCACTAAATTACCCAAAGTAGTAGGCCGACAGGGCACAATACATTACATACACAACTGAAGCGAAAATCAAGAAAAGGTAGCTACTATAGCAAATCAAAATTGAAATCTAGAAGCAACAAAAGATCAAATATTATGGAATGTGCAATATTTTCTCCACTTGCAGCTGATGGTCCATGTAGTGCTAAAAAGTGATATGACTGAAAGGCTCAACCACACCCAACTTAGAGAGATAGTCAGCCCTGGTATTAACTTCACATAAAATATGCTACAGCGGGGGATCATCGAGTATCGACATTAAATACTCCATGCATCAGATCTAGTCCAGAAGGCTGGGCAGATGGAACAGTGTCTTCCCAAATATCCCATCAATAACAGATTTGGCATCCCCAAAAATGTGAATGGATGACAGTTGAAGATTTAAATCCACCAACAGGACACTCCAAAGTGGCAGAACTTTAGCCTTGGTATTAGAACTAGTAACTCCATTCTATTAGATATGGTAGCGCTCCCTTTGATCAATCTTTATCCAAGCTCCATGTCCACAAGAACCGCCTTGTTCAGCCCAATCGAAGGAACCCACCGCATGGCAGCTGGAAACGGTCGAAGGCAGTGCGAGAGATCCTGGATGGGAGAAGAAGATATGGAACCACTGGATATCCAAGACATAATGACACCATGGGCTAGAGAGAGAAGTTCAACCCTCAAATATGTTGCGATTGCGGGCAAGCGAGACCTCCCAAAATAAAAAGATAGGCAAAGGTCGAAATCGGAGGGGAGAATCCTCCAGGATAGGAGGGGTTGTAAGATGTTGAGTGGTTGTCACGTAGGGTCAAGTAAAAAATAGGAGAAAAAATACCAAATACTAGAAATAATGGGACAGGAGAGGAAGATATATGAAATATATTCATCCTCAGAGCAACAGAAAGTGCATTATCCCGGGCCAACAAGGCCATGATGAGATAAATTATCCCAAGTTAGAATCTAATTTTTTGATACAAGGCAGTGAAATAGAAGAATTTTGAACAAAATAGTGTGTCTCCAGAAATTTTTGAATGGTGACAAATCTCGAGCCTGACCACTATGAGTAATTATGTAGTGATATGAATCAACCACCATAATGGCCACCCCCTTCATCTCACCATTCCAAACAATGTGATCACCCCCTAAGTGAAGGAAAAAACCACAAGCTTGTAAAAAATTCAAATAAGAATGCCACGAGAGGATTTCTCAGCTGACCAAACCCAACAAGGTTGCATATTTCCACATCGTCCAGCCTTAACGCCAATGAGAGATGAGATGACTTGGGACAGGAAGAAAATAACCTTCTAAACCAAGGTATGTTTGAGATGTTCATCCAGATGCACATCAGATTTAAAACCCTTGATTCGATCACAACCCAGAAGGATGTTTTTCTCATTCCCAAATTTCCAAGCAAGCCTCGTTGAAAAAAGGGACATGGCCCTCTTGAAACCCATCCAAATATAAGATCCGCAATTTTGGGGAAGGGACGCAAGCTGATATATTTCCTTAAGCACTGCACCCTTGAGATATTTAAATCTAATGAGAGTTGGCCAGTAGCCAATACCCGATAGAGCCCTCCAAAGTGATTTTAGTAATAGGGCTTGAGAGAAAGAGCATATATCCAACAAGCCCCATCCCCCATATTGCTTAGGAATGGTGAGGGATTTTAGTTTGCATAGATGGTATTTCTTAGGACCCTTTTCCTATGACCAAAGGGACTATGAGATGATTGTTTCAAGAAGAGAAATGTTGCAGGATGGGAGGTGGAAGAGATGAACCCAATATATAGCCAACTTCTGAAGCACCTCCTGAATGAGAATATATCTATCACCCAATGATAACCTCCGATGTGCCCACTTTTTTATTCTCTGATCAAACTTATCTACCAACCAAAGACAATTATCTGATCTATAGCTGCATGGTTTCATCCTGAAACTGAGGTAATTAAGGCCCATCGAGATGTGCTCCTAATTCATACTAAATACATCAGAAATGAAGTAATTTTCCACTCTGTCACCATATCCAAATAATAGAAGTGATTTCCCCCATTTATTTGTAACCCAATAACCACATCAAATTGCAGGAAGAGATAGTGAAGGTAAATCCATTGTACTTGTGATAACCTGACAAAGACAGGTATATCGTCTACAAAAAAGCAGTGTGTTATATAAACAACAGGGGAGAAGATGATACCGTTAAATGTGCCCCTCTAGTGGGCATCCTTGGTAATATTGCTAAGGCCATCCATGATTAAAATGAAAATTAATGGAGAGAGTGAACACCCCTGGCTCAGACCACGCCCTGTCCTGAAAAACTGTGAGAGGAGCTCGTTGATAATAACTGCATACAGTATTAGAGATATACATGCCATTATCCAGCGAATGTTTGAAAGAGTAAGTCCAATTTTTAAGAGAACTGCTCTGATAAATGACCAATCCACGCAATCATGGACCTTGAAGAGATCTATTTTCACGATGAGAGCCTCCATTTTGGTGATGTGAATAGAATGCAGGTATTCTTGAGCAACAACAATGGCATCATGAATGAAGGGTTCTGGAAGAAATCATAAATTTTCACCAGAGATATGCACCGAGAATACATTCGTGATTCTAAGGGTAATAATCGTAGAAATAAATTTATAAATAACATTGTAGAAGGACAGGGGCCGAAACTCCCTGAAGCTTTTACGATATGTATACTTTGGAATGAGGGCGATGAATGTAGAATTTATGTCTCCTGGGATGAACCCAAACCTCCTTTAATGTTACACCACCTCGAGGATGTCATCCCCCAGAAAATCAAATAAGTGAATATAAAACTCAACCAGCCCCCATCTGGACCTAGGCTCTTATCCTGAGAAAAATATTTCAACACAGACAATATCTCATCCTTAGTGACCACATCCCCAAGCGCTTTGTTTGCCACATTTTCAAACACACAGGGGTATGTTTCAAGTTCCCATTGTTGATTACTATGGTAAACCTCCCCACAGACTTATAACAGTCCAAAAAATAAGTTGTAGCTGCCCTTTGGATAGCTTGCATTTGTTGAAAATATTGAATGAAATCAATAACAAAGGGATGCTCCCCCACAACACAGAGACTTCAAAATAAAATGAATAATTAAATAGTCACATATACACAGGCAGCGTAAAAACACAGGATCGGAATGTAATTCATTTTTCCATTCAACTCACTCTCTCATATGGATATTACATAGCTTATATAAAAAATGGCCGAAGCCTGTAAAAACTTAATTCTAATCAATGCTACTTCAATGCTTAAACAAGCGTTCAACAAAATTTTTTCTTGGGCCCTCAACAAACCCATTTCTTCATTAATTGGAATGCACTTTCTATTCCTTCTTATACACAAAAACATGTGAAAACACGTTCTAAAACACAAACTGGCGGACTTTAAATCTTATGCAATGTGGTTTTGGTCAACATCGCATCTGCACATATTGGTGATTTTTACTTTTAACTCATGGCGTTATCCATTAAAATTTTGAAACTGCGATGTGAGATGTGACGTGGCACATCACATCACATCCAAAATAACATAGTCTATAGTGGTTCGACGGTAAACTTAAAAATTTGCGATTGCGATATGTGATAGCAATATCGCATCGCAAAACATAACTTGCGGGTGGCATAAAAGGTAAAACTTGTTGTGCTCAACTTAGTGTTCCTAAATTGAGGTCATAAATTATCAACCAGGGTCAGTAAACTTCTGAAGTGTGGTGCACTATATGTGCCTAGGTATCTATTTCTCACTACGTTGTGTTTAGTATTTTTATGATGTTTTTGGTTTTATGTCAAGAAGGAAAAGAACTAAGTGTTGGTAAAGAGAAGTGGAAGGTTACACTAAAACAAAGCAAAACCTACTCTAAACTGTGTATGACACTAAAGAACAGAAAATGCAAAGCTTGATAATGACTCCTAGTAAGGAAACAAATCACAACATGAACTCAATAACTCATAGCATGAACTCATCCAATTCATTCATTAGGAATATGTTGGAATAGTTTGAGAAAAGAACAAGTTTAATACAAATGAGGTTATCCTAAGGACACAATCATCTTACAATATTACAAAGAATCTCATCCATGGCTAGAGGTTTATTGGAACACAATTGAAAAGAGATTATTTGTAGCACAATAATATTTCTACTCTAAATTAACTTGTAATGCTAAGATTACTCCATTCTGCAGCTTAGCTTGTCACTAGTAAACCTCATCCAAAAGTTAGAGATTTTCTAAAATAGTTTTTGGAAAGAAAGGTTTAATTGTGAATTTGCAAAGGATTGCAGAATAATCAAGGCCTTAAACTGATATTACTAACTCCTGTCCAGATGATGATGTATTAATAGAAAGTCAGAACAAAAGAATTTTTGTAAATAATGAAGGCCATGGAATCTGATGTTAACAATTAATACTACTTAAAGAACAATGGATAACACTGAGAATGAAATTGATCAAACTTGAAACACAGTAACCACAACTAAACTACAATGCCATTAACCTAATTTGAAATATAGTGAACAAAGTTGAACTAGAATTCCACTAATCTAACTTGAAATGCAGTGAATTAAAACTGAATTAGAGTGCCATTATCAAACTTGAAATATAGTGACAGAATTAAACTAAAATGACATCTACCTCCAGAGTGCTACCACTAGACTAAAGATGCAACTAATTACTGGAATGTTTCAGCTCTATCTCATTCAGAATTAGTGGTATTTTGGAATAGTTTGTAGAACATGAATGGATGCAACATGTTATGTAAATGAACATGAAAGCATAAAATTCAACAGAACACAACAAAGCTCTAAAACACCACAGCTATGTCTCATCCAAAATTAGTGATATTATGGAAGAGTTTATAAGATCATGACTAGCTGTACAACTGATGTAATTGAGCATAAGAACGTAAAACTAACTCCTAAAATACTACAGTCACACCTGATTCGAAATTAGTGATATTTTGGAAGAGTACATAAGAACGAGACTAAGCTGTAGCATCTAATGCAAATGAATAAAAACTCAAAGTTCAGAAAGTCAATTAAACTAGGAATGAAATGAGGCTAAATTACTTATCTAAATTATATGAACAAAGCTCCTCAGGTAGCAGGGGCCCTCTACCACCGGATTAGCATGAAAATCTACTCAATATTGACTCAGCTCGTGCAATAAAATGATGTTTCTTTCATTAAAGGAGAAATTCTTCAAAACATAGTATTTATGGCCTTCAAAAGATCTAGCAACAAAACAAAATCTAACCAACAGTTTATCGGTCTCCCGAGTCATACTTATAATGAAATTACATAACTACTCTTTGAGAAAAATGGGGATAAGTGTCTTTCCCACTTCTAATCAAATTAAAACTCTTATTAACAGTCTTGTGCTTAACCGCGGACATCTGTAGAGTCTGTGTTTTGATAGGAAACTACTTCTCTTCTACGTGCATAACCGCTTTGATACTTTAACTCAGACTTTGTGGGGAGCAAGAGATGATGGGGAGGTGTTGTGGATTTCACCCATATGAATTTTTCTTTGCAGTGACACCTAGAACCTACATAAACATGAGGATGGTTGTAGAACAGACGACTGGCTACGGAATGCCTGTATTCCGTAGCCAAGTCTTAGTCAAAATTACTACACCAACAAAACCATAAAAACATAGCAAGTTAGTCATTATATAAATTCTTAAAGAAATTTTAATTAATCATATTGATCAGTGAAGCCTATAAGTTATGAGAGACAAAGAAAATGAAGTGGAATGTGGTGAAAGAGAAGAACATCTTTGGGGCTCAACAAAACTTAAAACTTGCGACTTGCACTCTGCGAGCGGCTTAGACAGTGGGTCACATCGATATCGCATCGAAGGTAAAATAACATAACATGGGGACTTTAAACAATAAAATTTGCGATGTGCAGGTGGAGGTAAAGGTTGATAAGTGTTGTAAGAGAAATACAAAGGATTGTGGTGGTTCGCAAATGCAGTAAAGATTTGGTGGGTCCCGCCGATATAGCATCGGCGGAAACTTAACTGAACATGTAGATGTGAGGAAGGTAAGATTAAAATCTAGCGACTGCGATATTGTGGATGGTAAAGTGTGGTAAGTTTTGAAGAATAAAATACAAAATAAATGGTCGTTTGAAATGTGGTTGGATGTACGGTAGGACCCACCGATATCGCATTGGCGGGAAAATAACTTATATGGCGAATGGCTTAAAGTTAAAGCATAAATTTGTGAAATGCACTTGCGGGAAAAAAGGTAAGTCAATGTGGTGGTTGGGAATAAACACAAAGTTAAAAGGCTCGGGTACTCTATTTTTTGTGTTGCGTGAAAATGCCTTTGGCTCCTGGATATGTTGTTGTTCTTCTCTACAATAAAAATTGATGAAGTGTGGGTTGTGCCATTTTTTATTCATGGAATTGGTTGGGAGTAAAATTCTAACACTCCCTCTTAATCACAACTGCCGCCATCGGTCATTCCCAGACATTTTCTGAGATACTCAAAACTCTTCTATGCTAACAGCTTTGTGAGGATATCAGCAAAATTTTCCTCTGTCCTACAATGCTGCAAAACGATATAACCATTGTTAACCAGTTCTCTTATAAAGTGATATTTTTCATCAATATGCTTTGTTCTCTTGTGGAAAACATATTTCTTTGACAATGTAATTGCTGAGCTATTATCACAATAAATTATGGTTCCCTTGTCTTGCTCATGACATAAATCTCTCAGCATCCTTCTCATCCATACTACTTGGCATGTTGCTACTGTTGTTGCCACATATTCTGCTTTTGATTTTGGTAAAGCAACTATTGGTTTCTTCTTGGAAGCCCATGAAATCGCTCCCGATACCAAATGAAACATATATCGGGATGTGCTCTTTCTATCATCTACACTTCCATCCCAATCACCATCAGTGTAACCAATGAATTTAAAATTATCATTTGAGGAGTATAAAACACCATAATCCTTCATTCCATTCACATAGCTCAATATTCTCTTGGATACTTGCCAATGTGTCTCTTTTGATGTCTCCACGAATATGGAAATTAAACTTATAACATACATAATATCAGGCCTAGTTGTAGTCAAATACATGATGCTGCCAACTATGCTCTTATACAATGTCGGATCGACATTCTTTCTGCAATCTTCTTTGATTAACTTTAACCCCATGATAGTTGGAGTTACTGTTGCTTTGTTGTGCTGCATGTTAAACCTCTTCAAAAATTCTGTAACATATTTTTCTTGGGAAATAAAAATTCCCTTTTCAGTTTTATTTACTTCTATGCCCAAGAAGTATCTCAATAAAACCAAATCAGTCATTTCAAATTCACTCTTCATGACTGCTTTAAAATCAGCAATGAGAGAAACTTCATTTAGAGTAAAGATTAAATCATCTACATAAAAAACAATGATAAGGAACTTACCATCATTTTATTTGATGTAGAGTGTGCGTTCACCATCACATTTTTCACACCCATTTTCTGTCAGGTAAGCATATATCCTATTGTACCATGCTATTGGTGCTTGCTTTAGCCCATAAAGAGATTTCTTCAACTTGCATATTTTGTACTCTTGGCCTTATGTTTCATAGCCTGGAGGTTGTTCAACATATACCTCCTCTTTCAACACTCCGTTCAGAAATGTTGATTTCACATCCATTTGGTAGACTTTCCACTTTTGTTGTGCTTATATGGACAATGTTGTTTGCACTGTCTCCATCCTTGTAACAGGTGCAAAGGTTTCTTCTTAATCTATTCCCTATTGCTACTTGTAGCCTTTCACAACAAGTCTTGCTTTGTGCCTTTCAATCTTGCCTTCAGCATTGATCTTGGTCTTATAGACCCATTTTACTCCAATGAATTTTTTACCTTGTGGGAGGTCCACTAACTCCCATGTGTCATTCTTTTCAATTGCACCAATCTCTTCATTCATTGCTTCAATCCATTTTTCTTCTTTTACTGCATCTTCAAAATGGATTCGATCATTAACATGACAAAACAAATCAAATAATGAATTCAGGCCATTACTATTATCAGCTTCTTTCTTTTAAATTTCACTCAAATTTCTGAATCTTGGTCTTCTTGGTTTGCTTGGAGTTCCACTTGAACTCGAGGGATTTTTTGATCCATGTGGTGTGCTTGGAGAAGCACTTCCTTGATTTCTCAAGGTTTTTCTGTTTCTTGCTTGTGGTGTGCTCTGTTGCGCTTGTGTAGGTGGAGGAGGAACCACCGTGGAGGAATTATTTGTTGATGTGCATTCCTCTTGCTCTTCATGAGACACACATGTCTTCATGTTCACTGTTTTCTCTAAGCTTCCATCCCAATCTTCTTCTTCAATAAACTGCACATTTCTGTTGATTATAAATTTATTGGTGGGTGGATTATAGAGTTTGTATACCTTAGATTCATCACTGTATCCAATAAAGATACACTTCTCCCCCTTGTTGTCCAACTTCTTCATTAGTTGATTTGGGACATGTGCATAAGACACACATCCAAATACTTTCATGTGAGTGAAAAATTTCTTTGTTCCACTCCATTCTTCTTTCGAAACTCTGTTCATAACAGCTTTGGATGGGCATCTATTTAAAATATATGCTGCACAATTGACAGCTTTAGCCCAATACTAATTTGGAAAATGTTTTCCTTCAACATACTTCTGACCATGTCCATGATGGCCATATTCTTCCTTTCCGTAACACCGTTTTGTTGTGGTTTGTACCTTGCGGTAAACTGCTTGGGTATGCCATTCTCCCTACAGAAACGTAGGAAAAATTTGGAGATATATTCTCCACCTCTTTCAGTTCTTAGCACTTTGATGTAGTGCCCAATCTTCTTCTCAATAACAGATTTGAAGTGGTAGAACTACTCAAATACCTCACTCTTCATTTTCAAGAAACACACCCATGTCTTTTTGGTGTAATCATCTATGAACGTCAAAACATAATGGTTTCCATATAAAGATGACATTTTCATTGGTCCACAAAAATTTGAGTGGACAATATCTAAGGGTGCCTTTTCCCTTATACTCTTCCTTGATGGGAATGCTTCTATGTCTTGTTTTCCCAAGATGTAGCCTTCACATAGGTTGCCTAGTTTCTAAATGAGTGGTAATCCTTTTACCATCCCTTTTCTCTGCAAGAGGTTCAAACCTCCAAAATTGAGATGTCCAAGTCTCAAATTCCATAACAAGTTTTCATATTTCACTTCTTCTTGAATGAACTCTTGTGTGACTTCTGCTACCACACCTCCTTCCTTCAAGTCTATTCTTAGATTGAGAGGAAACATCCTATTCTGTGTCATATGCACTTATGCAATGAACCTCTTACTTGGAGGTATGTCCATGATTGTGCACACGTCATTCTTAAAAAATACATTGTAGCCCTTGTTCACGAGCTTTCCAATGCTCAGAAGATTACATTTCAAGCCAGGTACATAATATACATCTGGCATGAATTTCTTTTCTCCCTTCCTTGTCAATATTGACACTATTCCTTTTCCCATGACAAAGACTTTGCTATCAATCCCCATTGTCACTTTAGATTTAACATTATCATCCAAATTGGATAACAATGTTATGTTTCTAGTGATGCGATTACTACAACATGAGTCTAAGAACCATACATATTCTTGTTTTTCTTGTGCTACATTACATGTTAAAATCACATTACTCTGGTTCTTATCTTCTTTTTCAAAATTTCCATTTTCCTATTATTCATGTCATTTTGTGTCTTTCTACATTCATTGGCATAATGCCCATACCTTTTACAATAATGACATTGGACTTGGGATTTCTCATACCTTTTTCCTTGTTCTTGGTGTTGGCTTGAGCCTTCACTTTGATTCTAATTGATGCCCCTTCCACTTGTGCTTGGAGGGTTGTTTCTTCCACCTCTATGTGGGCTTCTTCCTCTTCATCGGTAGTTTTATCTTCCTTGACCTCTACTTCTACCAAAATACATTTGTGTCTTGAAAGCATGCTCCAATGAAGATTTCATTATTCTGTTCATTCTATGTTCATGAGACATCAAGGATGCATGAAGCTCATCCACTAAAAATTGTGAGAGATCCTTCGTCTCTTCTATTTACACTATTATGGCATCAAATCTTGAGGGTAGACTTCTCAAGATTTTCTCCACTATTATTATTTCCTCAATTGTCTCTCCATGAGACCTTATCTGTGTGAACAACCCAATCACATGTGTGGAGAATGAGTCTATGTTATCATACTCTTTCATACATATATTTTCAAAGTCTCTCCTCAGCATTTGTAGCTTTGTAGCTTTGTTCTCTTCACTTTATCCATGCCTTGATAGGCTATGTTGAGAATATCCCACGCCTCCTTAGACATTGTTGCTGCTGCAATCCTTGGGAATATACTCTCGTGTAATGCTTGATAGGGATAGAAGAGGGATTTGGAGTCCTTCTTCCTATTATCTCTCAACAAGTCTCTTTTTGTTGTTGTCAATGTAGCCAACGCTGTTGCGTCAGCTGGTTCTTGGAAACCTTGTTCCACCAGCTCCCACATATCTTGTGAAGCAAACATGGCTCAGATTGTAATGACTCAATAATCATAATTCTTCCAATTAAATTGTGGTATTTGGGGACTTTTCAGGTTCATGCCTGCTACTACCATCATGACTGTGTTAAACAAAAAAATATTATTGTCTGTATAAAACAAAATCTTTCTTACTGTTGGAGAAATATGCTTCTCAAACCAATCTTACAACTTCTGTAAAAAAGAAAGCGAACTCGTGCTTATTTGACTGAGAGCCTAAACCTGCTCCAATACCATGTTGAAAATATTGAACGAAATCAATAACAGAGGAATGATCCCCCACAACACATACACTTCAAAATAAAATGCGGAATTAAACAGTCGCATATAGATAGGCAGTGTAAAATCACAGCAGCGGAATGAATATTTTTTTTCTATTCAACTCACTCTCTCATATGGAAATTACATAGCTTATATAAAAAATGGCCGAATCCTATAAAAACCTAATTCTAATCAATGCGACTTCAATGCTTGAACAAACATTCAACAAAATTTGTCCTTGGGCCATCAACATACCCATTTCTTTATTAATCTCCATGCAGGCCATATTCCTTATACAAACAAACACGCGAAAACGCATTAAAAAACACAAACTAGCGGACTTCAAATCTTATGCAATGCGGTTCTGGCCCACATCACATTCGTGGCACTATCCATTAAACTTTGTGAACTATGATGTGCGATGTCACATGGCAGATTGCATCGCATCCAAAATAACATAGCCTGTGGAAGTTCGACGGTAAACTTAAAACTTTGTGATTGTGATATGCGATAGCAATATCGCATAGCAAAAAAAATAACATAACTTGCAGGCGACATAAAAGGTAAAACTTAAAACTTGCGACTTGCACTCTACGTGCGACTTAAATGGTGGGTCCTGCTGATATCGCATAAGCAGTAAAATAACATAACATGTGGGCTTTAAACATAAAATTTGTGATGTGTGGGTGGTGGTAAAGATTGATAAGTGCGGTAAGCGAAATAAAAAGGATTGCGGTGGTTTGCAAATGCGGTAAAGGTTTGGTGGGTCTCACCGATATCGCATCGGCGGAAACTTAACTTAACATGCAGACGTGCGGAAGGTAAGATTAAAATCTTGCGATTGTGATATTGTGGGTGGTAAAGTGTGGTAAGTTGCGAAGATGAAAATACAAAGGAAATGGTCATTTGCAATGTGGTTGGATGTACGGTAGGTCTCATCGATATCGCATTGGTGGGGAAATAACTTATATGGTGAATTGCTTAAATTTAAAGCATAAAATTTGCGAAATGCACTTGCGGGCAAAAAGATAAGTCAATGTGATGGTTGGGAATAAACACAGAGTTAAAAGGCTCAGGTACTCTATTTGTTGTGTTGCGTGAAAGTGCCTCCGGCTCTTGGATTTGCTCTTGTCCTTCTCTGCAATAAAAATTGATGAAGTGTGGGCTGCGTAAATTTTTATTCATGGTGGTGGTTGGGAGTAAAATTCCAACAATGTCAAATGCACAATATTGCCTTGAGAATTATCAATATGCTAGATGGTATTCCTTTTCTTCCTGTTGTTGGCCATTTTATGGAAGTATTTGGTGTTAAGGTCTCCCTCCCATAGCCATGTGGTGCAGCTTTTGAGCTTCCAAGTTACATCCTGTAACATCAAAATGTCAGTTATGCGCTTTTCTAGTTCCTCCAGAGCTGAAAAAGTCTATCCATCTAGAGGGAAAACTTTCATACAATTATATATATCAGCAATCTCCTGAGATAATTTGCGTAGTTCTAATAAAATTGCAACCTTATTCTTACGATCCCGTGAACATGTCTTATGTTTCAATAGGCAAAGCTTGTGTTTAAACCATCCAATTCTAAAACCATCTAGATGATTTAATTACTGCTTCCAAAAGTTTGAGACCAATGTCTGGTAGTCAGGATCATTTAACCAAATTTTTTTGAATTTAAAAGGAAGGCCTTTCCTTTTGGGCTCTCCGCACCAAGTGAGGCATAATGCTTGATGATCGGAAATGGAAGTTCGGATAAAAGATGAATGAATATTCCCAAGCATATTGAAAACACATTCATGCCCAAAAAACATATCTAACCTTTTTCCAATGAAATCATCCCCAACCCGATGATTGGTTTAGGTCAGTGAAAGGTGAGTAGGGGGAAATGTCGATGAGATGATGATCTGAAAAAATCCAGGAAATATGAGCCGACAATGGCTCCTGGAAAGAGCGCAAACCTAGACTTCATCTGATGACAGGGTATAGCTGAAGTCACACATAATAATAATAATGCATATGTTCTAGATGGCAATGGAATCAATATGGGCACAGAAGGCAGCTCTATGATGAGTAGGAACATACAAATTAATTAACTAGAAATATTCGCAAAAACCCTTAATATTTCCAGATAGGAGGATTCCACCAAAGAACCAAAAAGCACAGAAAGTGGTGAAAAGTAGGTTCCACATGGAAATTAGTCCCCCTGAGAGACTTGATGAATCAATTCCCACAACATGCCAGCCGAGCCGAATAGAAAGGAAGTATTGAATAAATTTCACAAGTGGACACATAGTTTCTTTGAACACAATAATGGAGGGCACATACTCAGAAAATAGTTTTTTTCAGGCTAAGAAACATTGAATGGTCCCTGAGCCACTGGATTTTGAGAGAAAGGATGTAATTCATGGGTCATGGAGGTCAGGCTAGGATGCTTTAAGTGCCCGAGTATCAAAAATGGATACAATGGGAATGTCACGCAACCCCTCTGAGTCCTTCAAGAATAGATATTTTGGTTTCACTTGTCCCCGAAAATGCCAACAACCATTTTTCATCTTCTTCCTCACATTAATGTTGAGATCAGAGGATGGAGAGATGGAGGGCGATGGGTTCGGAGGAAGGCAATGATGTACAATAAGTGACGCCATATCTAAATCAAGATTGCATAAAAGGAAATTGTAGTCGTTACCCACCAAGTTCGTTGGTGAATCTAGAGGAGTATCGATGACAGGGTCAGGGATGGGGTAGGGAGAGGCGATTTCGAGCAGAGGCATGGAGGGTGACAAAGGCTCAGGTGAAATGGAAGGACCTGGTAATAGGGAAAGGGGTTCAATTGGAGTGGTAATTAAAGCGCCTCAACAGGATGTTGTGCATTCTTAGATTGCATTGGAAAGGAGTTAAAAGATAGGTCTGGGAGGATGTTATGAAATTCCTTATGGGGAGGGGCAGTCTGAAGCAGAAGTAGCAGTCAAAAAACATCGTGCGAGGGTGATAGGGATGAGGAAGAAATAAAATGTATAGAATAGGAAGGCGAAGAAAACAACTTACGGGATTGGTGCATCGTAGGGGACTAAGTGTCCCGTGGCCCAAAATTGTAGAAATTTTGCCTACAAACCATCAAATGTAGTCTGTTTCCGACCATATGGGTATTAACTCATCAAGTCACTCGTTGGGTGGCATAGGAGACACTTGAAAGGGAGTCCCTACTATTCCACCCTCTGGCGTTGCCACAGTTGCTCCCACTGTAGGTCCACATTACCCGAAAGACCCTGAGAAAAGTTGATCTCTACGAACAACCAAGAAATCCGCTTGTATTTTTCACCCACAACCCCCAGGTTGATGTATCGAAGCTTACCAATCGAATTTCCAATAGAAAATAAGGCGGGCTTGATCCAAAATTCCAATGGGAGTCTCAGAGCTTGATCCAAACCAGATTGTTTTTAGGTCTCTCCATTATATGATTGAAACCCAAGTACCAAACATGGAGCTAAAGAAGGTTATGCCCCTGAACCCAGGTCTACTTAAGGATATTTTCCAAGACATATGCATGAAGAAAGTGAATACAAAATGACAAGTTCATCATCCGGCTAACTTTCGGTGGGTAACCGACCAGTGGTCCCCAAGTACGCTTGACCTAGGCTGCCATGTCTTTGTCCAACATCTCTAAGAATATCCAACGACCCACTAGAGCCTGTTTATGTAGACTGGTAACCCTGCCCTAGAGTTCACCATGATCGAATTGTAGAAGCTTGATGTCCATGACAGGCTGTAATATTTTGTTACCCGACCTTGTGCGGCGCCTAGATAAGGTCGTTCTTTATTATATATATATTATCTCCCGCCCATAAGTGAAGAATATACAATAATATATAAAGAGCTTTTCTCCAAGCAATTCTTGTTTAATAGTCTCACATACCATTAGACTTGTTCATTGTGATTTATGGTACAAGGGGTTTGTACTTTGAACATTCAAGTTTAATAGTATGAGTTATGGGTGGGTTTTGAATCATTCAAATTTTTCCTTCAACGAGAAATGAAATTGTGAATGGATTTTTCGCAGTAATAAACATTCAAATACAATTTTCTTAGGAGCTTTAGGAATGCACGATGGTTTCAACAGAGATCTTATGATGAGCCTGGGTTGGTGTACATGCGCATTAGTTAGCTTTAGTTTTTACAAATTTAGTTGTTATATGTCAAACATTTTGACAATTATGTCCCCCTCAAAAACCACCTAGGAGGAGAACATGTCTGACTCCCCATTGTAATGGCCCCTAGCTCACTTGGGTGTTTATATCAAGAAACTGAGAGAAGTGGTGGTGTTTAAAGACATTATTGGTGAGATATCAATGGCCATGAGGAAAAAATTATGTCGAGTCTTTCTGATATGCTAAATTTCACATGAATACCATGGGAAAAACCATGGTTTCATATAAACTTGGAGCTTGAAAACTGACTGTAACTTGACCAATTAAATCTTACCCAAACCACCCTAATAATGCCCCATTTAAACATGACCTTGGAAGATTAACCTGGTCCTAATCATTCATCAACTATCGCACCTGATATCTCACATGCCCCCCTCAAGCTAGAATACCTGTACACCTACTACCCTAGTATCTATCTATGTGGTCCATTTCACAATTTGATGAATACATGTGCCATTACACTTAATTTATGCCTAATCAAGTCTTAAGGCCTTACAACAGTTCATACTCATACAAATTTCTAGGAAACTATAGCTGCCATGGACAAAAACCCTTTCGATGTTCATACACCACTAGTGTTATCACACAACTATGAGCATCTCACACTGGCCCTTTCACTATCCTTAAACCATTGAATCCATCTCATTTTTCTAATCTATAAGACTACTCTCTTGCTACATCTCTATATTTGCACTCGTGAGATCCACACAATATCTCATTAGCACAATTTACACCCTTTTAATGGCATTATTTCACCTTTTTCACAACCACCTTAGCCTTGCGCTACACATATGAAATATTTTCTTGACAACGTCTCTCATTTCATAAGACAACGTGATCCACGAGATCAAAATATGCTAAAAATTAAAGTTAATCAGACTCACCCAAAACTAGTTTCAAGTTGTATATCTTGTCGTTCCCATTCCGAAAATGTTTGAATCACCTCATTCCGACATCGTATGTGAATGTTATCACATTCTGAATTATTTGATAAATAACCAAAAAGTTAACTTGTAGGGTTGACTAGGTTTCTCACCGGGCATGGCATACAAGTGACATGGCATTGATTTCAGCAGCTAACTAGGAAGTATGATGTGTAGTATAGACCAATCATGTGTTGACACATGGCATGTCATACATGATATGTTGGAAAAATTTGATTTGTTATTGAGGTTTGGGTGGCCCAATTAGGAGGCACCACGTGGCCCAATAGAAGGGTGCCATGTGACCCTTCGGAAATGTGTCAAAAATTTGTTGGGGTATAATAGACCCAATAGGGTTCGACCTCGCAACCTCCAACATAATAACAAAATTTCTTACGAATAGATCACTCATGTGTTTCTTACCATATAACAGTTTATGGTTAATGTTAAGGAATAAAGGTTGGAGATATTTTGGTGGTCGGGTTGGGACAGTGATCTCGCACTACCGGTCCTCACCCCGGGTCTTATGCCATAACATGTAACCACAACATGGAGGAAAGATTTAAATTTTGTGGCCTAGCCCTGAACTAGATGGTGTACCACATGTATGAAAGCCAAGCAGAAAGGGTGATTCGTGAGGCACCTAGCCCATGCCCGACCCAAGGGCACATTATAACCTATATGCCCACAACGCAACCGATGATGGAGGGCTCGAAGGCCAAGGTAAATGTGTGGCCCATCCCTAGGCCATATGGCACATAATGCGACCGACAGTGAAGTTCCGACAGACGCGTGGTCTCTAGTTCACACTCCTGGCCACATTGCCTGCTATATGACCGTAAAAAGGGGTGATAGTTGGGCACATGCCACCAAACTAACATTCCAATAATTTTCACCTAACGTGGAAGAAATTGTGTCAAAAACACACAAAAATGTTTCAAGGGAGACCTTCCAAAGGACGATATCGTTGTTTAGTTAGGTAGTTTTACCAATTTGTAGAACAAATAGTAAAGAAAATTTCTCGGAGGTAGAAATTGGCCATTTTTTCATCCTTTTTGAGCCCAAGAAGAGCCTAATTGTTTGTGCTCAACTTAGTGTTCCTAAATTGAGTTCATTAATTATCAACCAGGGTTAGTAAACTGTTGAAGTGTGGTGCACTATATGTGCCTAGGTATTTGTTTCTCACTCAAAATGTTTAGTGTTTTATGATGTTTTTGGTTCTTTTGGTTTTATGTTTGAAAATGGAAAGAACTAAGTGCTGGTGAAAATAAGCTAGTGGTATTATTAAAACATAACAAATCCTAAACTATGGATGGCAGACAACAAATGCAATGCTTGATAATGACTTCATTGCAAGGAAGTAAATCACAACATGAGCTTGAAATTATCCAATTCATTCGTTAAAGATGTGTTGGAAGAGCTTGAGAAATGGACAAGTTAAGTGTAAATGAAGTTCTCCTATATAAATAATCAACTCACAATATTACAAAAAAAATAATTATTTGTAACACAGTAAGGTTTCTATTCTATATAATCCTATGATGCTGAAGTTACCCTATTCTGCAACTTGACTTATCACTACTAGGCCTTATTCATAGGTTTAGATATTTTCTAGAGCAATGTTTGGGAAAAAGGCTATAGGTGAATCTGTAAAATATTTGCAGAATAATCAAAGCCTTAAACTAATATTACTGACCCCTATTCATGCGATGATGTATCAATATAAATTTAGAACAAAAGTAAGTTGTAAATAATGAAGGCCGAGAGACTAATTTTGACAACTAATACTACTTTAAATGCAATGGATAACACTAGGATGGAACGTAGTCTATCAATCTTAAAATACAGTGACTACACTAAACTAGAATGCCATTATTCTTTTCTTGAAACAAAATGAACTGAGACCGAACTAGAGTGCTGCTAATCTACTTGAAGTGCAGTGAACAGAGTTAAACTAGAATGCCATTATCAAACTTGAGATGTAGTGACAGAGCTGAACTAAATCCAATCATCCTCCAGAGTGTTCTAACTAAATTAACATGCAACTAGTCTACGGAATTCTACAGCCCATCTCGTTCAATGTGAATGATATTTTGGAAGAGTTTGTAAAAGTAAGTCTAGCTGTATTATTCAATGCAATTGAACATAAACATAAGATTTGAAAGCAAATAAAACTAGGATCTAAGATACCACAGCTGTTTCTTATTTATTGTTAATGATGTTTTGGAAGAGTTTGTAGGAGTAAGACCGGCTATGACACTTAGCGTAAACAAGCAGAAATCATAAAATTCGAAAGGAAATGCAACTAAAATCTACAACACCATAACTATGCCTTATTCATAGTGATGATATTTTGGAAGAGTTTATAAGATTAAGTCTAGCTGTGATGATTAATGTAAACAAATATGAAACATAAAATTCAAAAACTTGCTTAAGCTAGAAATGAAAAACGAAACTAAAATACTTATCTAAGCCGTATAAACAAAGCTGCTCAGGTAGCAGGGGCCCTCTACCACCGGAGTAGCACGCAAAATATACTTCAAGATTAACTCAGTGCTTTCAACAAAATGATGATTCTTCCATTAAAAGAGAAATTACTTCAAAACAGAGTGTTTTCGGACTTCTGAAATCTAGCAATTAAACACAAAATCGAACCTTGTCCCTCGGTTTCCCGAGCCATATTTATAAAAAAGTTACATAAATATCTTGAGATAACCTAGGGATAATTGTCTTTTCAAATTAAAATCAAACTGGAACTCTGTTGGTGGTCTCGTAATATGATTAAGGACATCTGGACTGTCCTTGTCCTATTGGGAGTCTATCTCCTAGTTTGAGTTCCCACGTGCATAACCACCTACAAAATTCCGTTCAAAATTCGCGGAGAGCAACAAATGATGAGGGAATCATGTGGAATATGACCATATGTATTTTTCTATGAGATGACACCTGGAACCTGCGTAGACATGAAGACAGCTGCAGAATCGGCAACTAGCTACATAATGTCTGCATTCTGTAGCTAGATCTAGTTCAAAAAGTACTACACTGACAAAATCATAAGAATATAGCAAGTTAGTCATGATATACATTCTTAAAGAAATTTTAATTAATTCTATTGATCATTTGGGCCTGTAATTAATAATGGACAAAGGAAATGGAGTGGAATGTGGTGGAATAAAGAACATCTTTGGAGCTCAACACTACTCAGGGGTTTTTTGGTGTTTTGCACACAATGGCACATTAATTTTGTGATTTGAGCATTTTAAGTCAAACAATTTGCAGAGCCAAGTCATTTTTTTTATAGACGAAGACTGCGTTGAGGCCATATCGAGACATTTTGTAGCACAAAAAGAACCTATACAAGGGTTTTCAAGCATTCCAAATGCATATGCATCATTTGTTTCTTCATTAGAGCAGCCAATTTCAACCTATTCCTAGTATGATTATGGGAAAAACCCATTTCATCACTTCATTATAAACAATTGGATTTGTGCTTCTTGATATTAGAATGAGTACAAGGACCTATTGTGACATTTAGTGAGAGAATAATTTTCTTTTTGCACCATAATTTATTTACTAAAGTGAGTTAACTTATGAGGGAGATTTCTGTCAAGGAGAATGTATCTTTGAAGGAAAACCAAAGCCACTCTAGAAGGAGGCTACTCTATGAGTCAAAGATTTGTAATGTACTCTTTTTGTTGCCGAGATCAATAAAATGGCCTAGTCATTAGTGTAGGGCTCTAATATGTAGTCCACGCTAGATGAACTTCGTTATCACTTAATTTTCCTCTTCTTAATTTTCTTCATGTTGGGTTTCATATGATTTTGGTTTCATATTTAGGTTCATTTAAAACTTAAATATTCACTCTTGAATAAGTTATGATCTAAGTGGTCGTTTGAAGATCCAAATTATCAAATCTTGCAAAGTATGAGAGGATAATCAATTTTCATATCACTGCTATCAGAGCGGGTTCTAACCATATTGCAAGCATGGTAAGAAGTTTGTAGCATGCAAGGCTCCTAGAACTAGAAGCGATGAATTCCTATCTCCAAGTGGAGAACATGGAACTAAGAAAAATTCTTGAAATAGAAGAGGAGGAGAAGAATAAGTTGTGCCTGATGTTACAAAAGTTCATTGAAGAGAAAAGTAGTGAATGTTTAGCTACGGAAGCCTCCCCCAAGACTAACAAAATTTGTGGTCATGGTATGACTGATGTTTTTAACCTCTGTCAAATGAATAGCAAGTCCTCTTATATGTTAAATCTCAAGAGTGGCTTTCTTGAATATTCATCTACCAATTCTTCTACAAAATAGAAGGAGGAGGGGATGGATAAGTTTCATGAAGATTACCAAGAGTCGCAAGTAGAAAAGGAGGTGAAAGATACTTCATTTTCAATTCATTCTCTTAACAATGATATTGTTTCTTTTGAATCATTTGAGAAACATACAAAGGGTATTGGTACAAAATTGTTGACCAAAATTGGATAGAATGATAAGGGTATTGGAATCCATAGTCACGAAATTGTTAATCCTATTAAGGTGAGACCACAAACTCGTCATGAAGGATTTGGATATGGTTAAGAAAAATTTGGATAATGCACCAAAGCTGCAAAGTCAAGGAATTATTCAAGTGTGAAATTCATGAAGAAATAAATTCAACAAGTTGAAGGAGTATCATATCATGATGATGATGTTGACGGAAATACATCTCCAAAGAGAGATGGGTGCTTCAAAGGAATAAATAATTCAATTTATCCTTGTCAATAAATTTTTCCTTGCCATACTCATAATCCAAAGGACAACCATAAAAGGTATAAACATCCTGATTATTCAAAGGCCTTATATGAATATAAAAATAATGATGATTTGAATAGAATTATGTGTAATGTGGGTCATTGTACTTTTTCTCATGCACATAACCATTGTGTAGCCAAGTTCCAAAAAAAGAAAGAATTGGTTGAGAAAACGAACATGTCAATTAGAAGGGAGACCAAGAAGGAAGATGCTCTTCCACGTTGAAATAATTTTTTTCCAAGAAATGCTCACAAAATATTTTTTACTCATTGAAATATCAGTGGGAATTGGATTGAGAAATGTTGGAAGTTTCATCGACATATTCATCCAAAGAAGGACAAATTGTTTATGGAATCATATGAGGAATAAAATTCAGATGAAAGTAATAGGTAAAATGTACCCATCCTTGAAGCAGCTCCACAAGAGAGTGAAATGAGGAAAGAAAACTCCCTATATTGGTTGGGTAAGAAATTATTGGACTATTTGTCTAGTTAAATAATACATTTCTTTTTCATTCCACATGTTTCATATCCCCACAACTGGGTATTTTGTAAAAGTGATGATATGAATAAATTACTTATATCCAACAATGCTTTCTTTGGAATTTGGTTATATTCTTTCTTGTTGATGAGTCAATTTGTATGGGAATTTGAGAGTTGAATTTATTACGTATTGTAAATAAAATGCATCTCTTACATGGATACTGTGGTAAGCATCCTAAAATTTCTGATAGGCATTTTCCTTACATCCAGAATGTTTACAATCATGAAAAAAATTCATCTATGAGAGTATATCCATTTAAATATTATTTTGGTTTTTCGAAAGTTTCCATGTATTTCATCACTGGTAAAGATATTGCAGTAGATGGACATATTGATGTGGACAAAGTCAAGAATTTCATTGAAAAAATTTAGCCAAAACCTCAAGGAGTACAAGAACAACTTGAGAAAAGAAAGGAAAAGTACAAAGCAAGGGATGCTAAGCATCGATTTGATCATGATTTCCAAGTGGAAGATCAAGTTTGGTTGTATATCAATAAGGAAAGACTTCAAGGTGAAGGTAAAAATCTCAAGTCAATCATATATAGTCCTTTAAAAATTATGGAGAAAGTTGGTAACAATGTTTTCCGATTAGATTTTTCACCTTATATACAAATTTATTTCATCGTGAATGTGGAAAATTAAGATGGTATGAGCCTCCAGTGATTTAATATCATGAATATAATCTTCAGATTCCATCTATTGAAGATTTTTCTCCTGAATATTTAGATTATTTGTAGGAAGATAGTATTCTTTACACGAGAATCATGAATTCATGCAGAGGTAATGTGGAGTATCTTTGAGTGGTGCTGAAAGGTACTGATCCAAGTAAATCAAGGTGGATTGAGATCAAGAAAGTGAGGGAGTTTTACCCTCACTTACTTGCAGAGTAAAAAAAAACTTTTAGTGGTCCAAAAGTTTCCATTGTGTGGGAATTATCTAGGGGATCAAAATATGCTAAAAAATAAAAGTTCACAAAATCACCCAAAACTAGTTTCAAGTCATGTATATCCTCATTCTGATTCCATCCATGCTTGAATCACCTCAATCTGACACCATATGTGAAATTTATCGGGTTCTCAAGTTTTTGACAAACAAATAAAATCTCAAATTGCAGGGTTGAATGGGTTTTCGATTGGGCAAGTCGTACATGTGACGTGTAAATGATGTCAGCATTTGACTGGGTAGTATGGTGTGTAGTATGGACCAATCACATGCTGAAATGTGGTGAGTCGTACATGCTTTGTTGGAGGAATTTTATTAGTTACTGAGGTTTGGGTGGCCCAATTAGGAGGCACCATGTGGCCCAATGGGGGAGCATGACATGGTGCTAAAATTTTGTTGGTGTCCTACCGAACTGTCAGGTTTCAACCCTGCAAACTCCAATGTAGAAATCCATTGTCTTACTAGTAGACCACACATGTGTTTCTTACCATATAATGATTTATGGTTAATGTTAAGAACTTATAGTTGGTGATTTTTGGGGTGGGGCCGAGCTAGCAGGCTCACCAAAATAGCCTTGGCCCTAGGTCTTATGGTGCTATAACATGTAACCACAACACGAAGGAAGGTTATAAAGGGTGCGTGGCCCAACCTTGAGCCACATGGTGTACCACATGTCCTAGAACCAGGCAGAAAGGGTGGGTCGTGAGGAACTTGGCCCACGCCTAATCAAAGGCCACGTTATAACCCATATTCCCACAATGCAATCGATGAAAAAGGGCTCAGAGGCCAAGGAAAATACTTAGCCTATCCCGGGCAACGTGGCACACAATGTGACAAAGCGCAACATGTCGGTGGGCGAGTGGTTCTTGGCCCACATCCTTGGCCAAGTTACCCATCATATAACTATTTAAAGGGGCGGTAGTCCGGCTTGTGACACCGAACTAACCGTTTGATAATTTTCCCTTTCATGGCAGAACTTGTGCTAAAAACATGAAAAAAAATTGCTTGATGGACCTGCCAAAGGATGAGATCGTTTCCTCATTAGGAAATTGTTACAATTCACAAAACATATAGAAGAGAAATGTTCTATGAGGCCTATATTGGTCATTTTTCGGTATTTTTGAGCCCAAGAAGAACTTACTTAGGTGTTTTTGGGTGTTTTGCACATAGTGGTAACATTATTTTTATGATTAGAGCATTGTAAATTGGAAAATTTGCAAAGCCAAGTCCTTTTGTTGGAGAGATAGGAATAACTTGTAAGGTACTGCAAATCTGAAAGAAAAATTACACATCAAACCTTATTTCCAAATAAATTTGGATCTGTGCTTTTAGAAAAATAGAGGTAGATCAGAGACATATCCTAAATACAAAAGGTATATCAGAGGAATAAATCTCTTCATCAAATCATTGGTTAAGGATGGGCCTTCAATTGTGTAAATTTAGGCATTGTAAACATACGTATGTTCTGTACGATATGACAAGAAAAATGCCACTAGTTGATGGTAAAATTTTTAAACAACAATAGGTGAATTAGTTATGAAGAGTAATAAGAGTTAATTCTCGGTTTTAAAAATGTAATTTCACAATTTAACATATTAGTTAAAAAAATTTACAATTTAGCAAAAATTAGAAATCATGTACTGCCATAAATATCATACAATAATCTTATACAATACCTTAAAGATAATACAATAATTCTAGAGTTTTTTATGTCATATGACATGTTATTTTGATGCTGTGCACCTATTCAAAAGCCAGACATATGGACCTAAGTTAAATGCTTTGTTTTCTTTTCTATCTTCCTTTGTGATGTCCTCTTTATCTCCCATTTATTTCTAAGGGTTACATGAATTATTTAAATTTTCTTAACCTTGAAACCCTTTATTTACTTACCCCGAGTACAATGCATTGGATGTGTATTTATTGTGGGATTCTCATGTTATTGTTATTTTATATTAGTTGTGATGGCCTTGGTTCTACTTCCCATTTTTACCATTTTCCAGCTACGCGAAATTTATATTCACTCTAATCCAATTAAAGGATATGTATCGTCTTTTGGAAAACTTTGAAAAATGGTTGTATTCATATATTAGAAGATTCATTACATTAAAAAGGAAATTATTTGTCGTTTATATTCTAGATACAAGTCGAATTGTCAAAGTCAAATCCAATAGAATTTGGAAGTCCATTTGTAGTTCAACTTCTATGTGGGTAGAAATTCAAGAATAAAAACCTTCTTCTATCTTTTTTTACTCTAAATTTTATATTTAATCCAATTATTTTTTTGGAGACATAAGAACAACCTATAAAGTTTCAAGTTTACAAAGGTTGAGAAGCAGAAAAATAATACCAATACATAGCAAGACGAACTTTGTGACCTCTTTCTCTAGGTGAAATTTAAATTTCCGTTAGTCTAGGCACATCCCAGAGGAACCTAAAATCAAAGGGCCACTTGCAAAAATAAAATTGATATCACTCTGCAGTGAAAATAGGAAATGGAAACATCCTTTGCCACAGACATGGAAATTTGAAAAAGACTTTTGCCTGCAAATGAAATATCCAATGTTTCTTAATCAATCCCTCAAGAGTTTTATTAGTATACTATTATGTAGTAAATATTTCCACTAGAATGTGGTTTTTGGTCTACATGATACAAAGACTTATTTTCTTCTTTTATGGAGAGGAATTTAATTTTATATACTTCTTATGTTTTCCTAACAAGCACACCTTAGAAGTTGCAAAATATTTTGTAGTTTTCTAAGAGGAAGTTGCAGGAATATTTTCCAAAGATTTAAAAAGTATTTTGAAATATAAAAAAGGAGGGAAATTGACCCTCTCTGCATTGAAAAAACCATTTTAGCTTCTCATCTCAAAGTTTTTAAATACAAAATTTATTATCTAGGATTTTTTTAATGATATGAAGATGGATTAGGGAAACAAACACACTATCATGTGGGACTTAAATAAAAAATCACATTTGGAATCACAATTATTGATATGATGGCTATGCTATTGTTGGAAATGAAAGTTCCACCTTGCATAAAGACCATATTTTATTTGAGATAGAATGATAAAGGAAGGGTTTTTTTTTTTTTAGACAAAGAATGATAAAGGAAGATTGTTGTTTTTTAAGTGCTTGAGTGAAAAGAATTATAAATGGCCCAAAGACATACTGCATCTACAACCAACTTAAGTTCTAGGAAATTAAATTTTCAAACCTACTAACAGCCTGCAGTTAAGGCTTAACTTAGAATTTTTGGAGTTCAAACCTACCAAGAGCCTGCAACTAAGGCTTACTTGGGAATTCATAAAGATAGAGTCCAAAACATGTTGTGACAATGATTCATGTCATGTAGAAATAGTCATATTAGAATGAAATCCTCAAGGGCTTTAATTACAAACAAGGAAACCCACAAATCTATGACTTTAATCAAATCAAGCAAAGTAACCCATGCAATATTTTTTTAATTTTCCCATTCTTTTCATTAATATAAACAACATTCCAAAGATAATATTATTCTCATATAAATATCTTATAATATATATATATATATGTATATATATATATATATATATATATTAACCAGAGACAAATGATGACAAAATCATTTACAATCATTACTTATGATTTGCAGGTAGAATTAAAGTGAAAGAATACCTACAACCGAGATGAGATTTGGAATCATAATTATTGATATGATGGCTATGCTATTGTTGGAAATGCAAGTTCCACCTTGCACAGAGACCATATTTTATTTGAGATAGAATGATAAAGGAAGGGTTTTTTTTTTTTGAGACAAAGAATGATAAAGGAATATTTTCGATTTTTAAGTGGTTGATTTAAAAGCATTATAACTCGCCAAAATATGCACTGCATCTATAAACCACTTGACTACTAGGAGATTCAGAGTTCAAACCTATTAGCAGCCTACAATTAAGGCTTAATTTAAAAATTTGGAGTTCGAACCTACCAACAACCCGTAGTTAAGGCTTAATTGGGAATTCATATTTATAGATTCGGGTTATAATAGATTTAAACTGGTATTTCATAAATGCAAATAATTAATCAAAATAGTTAACTTCACTTTTATCCATCAAATGTTTAAAATATTTAAATCGTAACAATCAAATTTTTAAAATATTTATAACCTAACAATCAACATATGACTGAGAAGTTTTTGCCATTGTCAAATTCAAATAAAAAAGAAATTCCACTTGCTAGTTGCGTTACCGTAGCCACAATTGTGATAAGACGCTGCAAAAAGGAGATAAGGAGCCAACGATGAGGAAAAGGTGAGGACATCCCCTATCAATCATCGAACAAGGAGGAAAATTTCCAAACCATAAGGAAGAGGAAAATATAGAAGTGGGGTTGTGGGATATTAAGCCGCTATCCATTGTGATTATAATTTGTCACTTGTCGTTATGGCCTCCATGTCTATGTGTAAGTTTTTCAATAGACTGTAAGAGGCCTCAAATTTGCTAGATAAAACCGGTTAGTGTGGGAAAATTGTTGTTGATGAACCACTTTGTGTGCGAAAGCCCATTATGAGGGGGGAAGGGCTGTGTGAGAAAACAAACCGCCTAGGGAATGCCCTAATGTTTGTGGTTATATTTTCCAAAAATTAATATTGTGACAGTGGATTATCCCTAACTTAAACATTAAGTATTATGGAATAAGTTAATGGTTGGTTTATTACTTTCCATCTGGTCAGTCGGACAAAAATAATATGATATCCAAGAAAGGATTACATGATGTTTTAATATAATATGATATCCAAGAAAGGATTACATGGTGTTTCAAAATTTACTATTGGTAGTTTGTCTTGACACTCATTAGCAATATTTTATAGTCATTACTAGTCTTTTACAGTGAACCACTAACATGGAAAAAACATAGTCTTAATCTCAAAGGATAATCCACCAGCAAAAAAGTCTTTTACAACCAACCACTAGCATGGAAAAAACATAGTCTTAATTTCTGAGAATAATGCACCATCAAAAAAATAATTTTACAGACAAACTCCAACATGGAAAAAACAAAGTCTTAATTTCAGAGAATAACGCACCGTAAAAAAAAATAACTTGAGCACCTACTTTTATATTCATTACAATAATGATTTGTAGGCAGAATTAAAAGTGGAAGAATCCAATTTTAGAGAATAATGCACCATCAAAAACAAGAACTTGAGAACCTACTTTTATAATCATTACAATAATGATTTGCAAGAAAAATTAAAAGCGGAAGAATACTAGAAAATGAGACGAGGACGAGAAAAAATGAGCACGTCGAGGACGAGGAGCATACCCCATGAATCCTACAAAAATCCTACAAACACAACAAAAAATTAGATTAGGATTAAAACCGGAAAAACAAGCGTAAAGAAAAGAAGAAAAACAAGACCAATTGCAGATCATTCAATTGATCCAGAACTAGCTAACCTCACCTTTACCTTTTCTTTCTCCCCTGTTGGTCCCTGCGGGTTTAAGATCTGCAACACAAGCTAAAAACACACATAAACAACCCTCTACAATGGTCGTGACTGGCAACATAAAATTTGTAGCGCTCTCCAACAGTAACGCAACACAAAACTACTCGAAAAATTCTTGTTGTCTAGGGGCCACTATATTTAAAATAAAGCGTTTGACCGAACTTTTAAACAAATTTCGGCCGAACTAATAGTTCGACAAAAATTTTATTAATGGTTTTCCTATCTCCAACCAAAGATATGTTTACCCACGTCGTCAATGTTAATAGCATAAATAGTTTGACTGAATTACTTTCAAAAGTTTGGTCGAAATTTCTAAAATTTCATCTGAACTTCCTAAAATATTCGTCAAACTGTTGGGAGAGTGAAATTTGCAGACATGTTTCTCAGGAAAGTGTAACCCAAATTTTCATTTTTACCCCATCATAATTCGTATATATTTTATGTGACCACTTGGTAAATTTATGCATGTATATCTCAATAACATTTCAATTTTTTGTGTTTATAATGTACTAAATACATACAAGAATCATTACTATTTTGATGTATGTTTCAAACCAATTTTTTTTGCATCTCATATGGACTGAAGTGTCGAGATAAATAAACCATGCATTAGCATCATATAAAGCGACATTTGAAATGAACTTATTGATGTTTTTGAAATTATCACTAATTTTTTCATCTTTATCAATAGAATTACTTGAATGTCTTCTATGCCTGGATTCATCAAACTTCTTTTTCCTGTAATCTTTAGAAAAATTTCCAAAATTACTATAGTAGAAGCATCCATCATTCCTCTCGCATAGGTTGTCGTCCTTGGTGTCAGTGTGCTTTGATGTGGAATTTTTATGTGACTTGCTACCTTTTTTCTTATCCCATGGCTTTCCTTTAAATGAAAATTTCCTTTTGACTACTAATGTCAAATATGAACTCTCACAATTGCAAGTAAGATTCTTTCTTCTTTCTTCCTCTTCCAAATGTATATCTTTCAATTCATCAAATGTAGGGGATTTTTCTATGTCAAGACAATCTATAAACATTTGATATTCATTCAACTTTCCATTGGATATGCATTCAAAATCTCATTCAATATAACTATAGCCATATCACTATTTAAAATCCTTCCTCCAATATTAGTGATCTTATCTTTACATTATTTTAATTCTAAAAATAAAATTGTTAATTTTTTCATTTTGTATTTTATTCCATTTTTATTGAGAGGAATTTGTTTTAAAATATAACAACAAATTTATATTTTCAATCACATACAAACGTTCAATATTTTCATTTTGTGTTTTGTTCCATTTTAATTGAGAGAAATTTGTTTTAAAATATAACAACAAATTTATATTTTCAATCTCATAAAAACATTTAAGATTCTCCCAAAATTCTATAGATTTATTGTAATTCCTAATATCTAAAATAATATTATCATTTACCTACATTCTTAATAGCACATTCACTTTGTTCTCTCTTCATTCTCAATCTTGAATAATCACTACAAAAACTACCAATTTAGATTTACCTTATAACCTTCCGTGAATATCTTCTAAAAATTCCCGTTGAAATAGTTAACTCACTTAAATATGAATCTATATTAAAAAGAAAAAAGAAAAAAAACGTATCTACTTTAAATTGAATCAACCTCACACACAAATATATAAAACTTTTCACTTCAACTTTTTATCTTGGTTAACTCACTTTAATATGAATCTATATTTAAAAAATAAAAATAAAGACACATCTCCTTTAAATTAAATCAAACTCTTTCACATTCACATTCACATTCACATATACATATACATATACATATACATATATATACTTCGACTTCAACTTTTTAGCTTTTCATTCATACCCACACCTAGATATCTGATTGCCTATTTTAGCCAAACAACCCAACAATAATATATAATAAAAACATCACCTTTAAATAATGCACATCATTATGAATCAACATCTGAGGTGGCCCGAGAAATAATTAAGATACCTTAACCAGCTACATATTTTATAATGAACATCTCACGTGGCCCGAGAAATAATTAAGATACCTTCACCAGCTACATATTTTAAAATAATTAAAAACTTCTTTATTTTAGATAAATAGGGAGTTGAGCAAATTATGATTGTCTTGAGGTCATCCTTCCTTATAGTCAACTCCTAATCATATCATATGGATATGAGCCACTGCAAGGAATTGTGGGCAGATCGATGTTTAGGGAGTTCTCAACTCTGCACGTGCACTCCTCCACTCTTCCACCGAAGGAATGTCCATACAATTGGTGGAATCTCGATACAATTGGTGCAGTTTCACAGAAAAGTAATCTCTAATACTTTTTTTTTGCATTGATTGAGTAGAGAGGTTTATTTTACAATCTAGTATGAGGGGATGTGTAAGTTTTTTGGTCCTTTCATGCTCTCTAAAATAAAAATAAAAATTATATTTTGAATAGAAAAATAATGTGTTACAATTTAAAAAAAAAATGAATATGTTGTAAAGTAACTAGAAGTTAAAAAAATGTGTGAATGAGATATTTAAATCTTATACTTTTGAAAAATATTTCAATGATAGATTTAAGTAAACTATCTAAAGGTCTATGTTAATTAATTTATGTCAACTTCATATATATATCCATATATAGAAAAACAAGTTTTCATTGTTAAAAAATTTATTTGGTCCTATATATATACTCTATTTAGCATTCAGAACTACAATTTAAACAACGAAAAATAACACGATGTATTTTTCACTATAAGAAAATTTTCACTTGAAGAAACTTGATCCCTCTAGACTCACGTTAGATCTCTACTTGAAATGGATCTATGGGGTGGATATCAATAGGTATGCATATCTATCTATGATATATTTTCATTCTGTAACGTCAAAAGGAGAGAAAAAACATGCAGAATCAAATGTAGAAGGTCAAATCACAACCTTGATGTTGATTTCTCAACATACATAAATGTTATTTATAGAAAAAAAGCATCCCAATTATGTCTTTATTTCGCTTGATAGTTTCCCTTCCCAGCCCTCCACCACAAAGGTCTCAGATAAATTTTCTATTGGGATTTTGATCATGTTGCCATTTATCCATGATTGAGAGAGTCTCCCCACAACCCCATTGTTCTTTTTCCATTACTAAGGCTTTAAGAGTTGTGATTTAGATATTTTTTCAGTTCCTTACCTACATATTCATCAGATCTAGGATCTTCGATTTGTGACCTCCTTTTAATCTGCAATTTATTGGCTTATTAGGAATAATACACATGTTTTACCTTGGAATATCTCAATATATATATTCCATTATTTATTGTTGTATCTGCTATCTGATGCATAAGGATATGTAGAGATCTTAAGAGAAAAACTTTAAGGTTGAAAAGAAACTTGAGCCCTTAAGGAAACTATAGCTTGGACGAGAATTTGACCTCTAAGCCTAGATAGGTTTCTATTTGATTAGCTCAAGAGATATTATGATTGGAATTAACTCAATAACGAGTGACTTAAATTTGACTTTGATGTGATAAAGTGGGACAATAAAAAACTTGTATATGAGCTCCATTACGTGAAGGAGAAATGGAAGAAAACTCGGAAGCTACAAAGTGAAAATACTCATATCTCTCACATCAATATCTCTCTAGTTTAAAGGTAAAGGTGTTAGTGTTGAAAAAATCATGGCCAAAAATCTTAGATCATACTAAATACAAAAATGGAAACAAGCATAAGATAGAAAATCTTTTTTGAAGAGAAATTTTTATTAAATCTGACTCTACATCAAACCGAATAGAGTCCAATTTTTATATAAATGGAAGAAATTATTGCAATTGGGTGATAATGATACCTACATGGTTACAACTCACACTTATATTGAAAAAAAACATTCTCTAAAAGAACACATTGGCTCTCAAAAGTTATCTCTAAAGCACAATCCAACCAACTTCTTACAATACTTAAGTGTCACAAATGTACACCACTCCATCCAAATCACTAATATTTTGGTATAAAGTTCGCATAAATTTAAATATTTATGGGAAATTTTACCTTAACCACATATAAACGTTTTATTTATATTCGCTTCACACATGATATCAAAACAATTGATGCTTTAGTTATAGGGGTTGGAAAAATTACATCAAATTTGTGCGAATGTTGGTATGTTTTACGCAATTATAAGGAGAATGATGATGCCTTTTTTTCTCAATTTTAATAATTTCTTTTGAAATGTTAGTGATCCTTTCACAATAAACAAACACCACATGGTGGAAATGTGCAAAAAATAAAAGCCAATGAAATTTCCACCATGTAGCTATCATTTGTATATAACTATAAAAAAAAAAAACATAATTGACGAAGAAGGGAAATTTTCAATTTCTAATTCCAATAACACGTCATTAAATGGTTAATCACTTGACGAGTGAGTGAGTGATGGATTGGGTATTTCATAATTTTTGTGATTAAATAATAATTAATAAAAATGTATTGTGTTTCCTTTGTATGAAATTTTCTTCCATATTTTTCAGAGCATGAGAAAATTCTTTGATTCTAAAATTTTCATATAATCTAGTTATATAAGTCTTTGGGTAAAACCATGAAGGTGGGTTAAAATTTTGTGAGAATCGGGGCCGGAAAATTCATTTTTCCCAACAGTTCGGCTGAACATTTATAAAAGTTCGGCCTAATAGTTTTAGAGTTCGGCCGAACATTCAAAATTAGTTCGGCCAAACTAATTCTATCATTTACAATGATGGCATATTGACAACGTGGGAAAATAGATTTTTAACTGGAGATAGGAAAACGGGCAACCAAAGTTAAACCGAACTAATAGTTCGGTTGGACTAATAGTTTAGCCGAACATTTCAAATAATTTGGTCTGAACTTTAGTTTATAAATATACTAGCCCGGAAACATGAAGACGTTTCGGGCTTATTACCGTTGTCACAACTGTGTCAGCTATTTGTTGTGTTTGTTGTATGTCATGTTTGTTGTTTTCTGTTCCAGGGTCTTGGTGTTGCGTAGGGGCGAGAAGGTGAGAAATTTTTTGTTGTTCTGCTGTTTATTTTTTTTGTGAATTTTTTTTTTTGTTGTTTTGTTGTTCTGTTGTTTTAATTTTATTGCCGTTTTTTCTTGTTTGCAGGTAATTTGTAATCCACGTCCTCCACGACATCCTCGATGATCTACTTCTTGTCTTCTCGTTGCAACCTTGACGTCTTCGGCGATCTCCTGTCTCGTCTTCTCATTACGGCCTTGTCTCCAAATTTCGAGGTAGACGAAAATCCAAGCAATGACTTTAGGATTATAGAGACATACTTGCTATAAGTTTCAATTATGTTTGTTTAACTAGAAATTATTATCATACAAGACACTAGCTATAAAACCTTATTAATAATTAAATCAAAATTTAAAAAACCTCCCTCCAAAATAGATACACCTATAACTATTTCTATACCTACATACCGGAATGATTTAGTTGGCATGGACTGCCCTATGACTGTAAGGTATTTCTTACTTACTTGAATTATTATGTAGAGTAGTAGCTTTAGAGAGTAGGTCTATTAGCTGTGTAGCCTTAAAATGTTTTATAGAACTAGGAGCAGAGCGAAAATGAGTAATGCAACAGCCCTCCTAGTTTAGTATTCTGACGTGCTTTCACACACACACCACATGAGGTGGTTTTGTAACTGCTTTTCTTTCACCATTCCCAGGAGGTGGGTTCTCCTGATTTATCTCTACTTTGGCCGATATTTGTTTTTATGTGTTCCAGCCACTAGCCTCAATATGAGTTGCGTTGAATCAATTTTTTGGCGCCAACGTGCATAGTGAGAAAGACTATCAACCTACATACTAAAATAATTTATCAACTTCAAAATGTAATACGAATTTCACTCAAATTGATAGTTTGTTTGTACTTGGGAATATTTACTGCAAATTTGGTACAACATCCATTGAATGTGTGCATGGGAAAAGTTACCATGCTACATAAGTTCCGGTTGTGGGCTCCTGTCTATTTTTTTTTTAATCTTTACAATCTTTTAACATGCTCGATTTTCTTTACCAATTCATCTTTCTGTGCATTCTCATTTTCATTGAGCCATTCACCTGCCTCAATGAGACCTGCTTCAATATTTTCAACATATTTCTTCTCCATCTTTCCTCTTATTTTTTCCCTATTCAATATTTTCCTCATATCGTATATATAATGATCTAGTGCATTCCTCGATTCCACTGTTTCCTTCCATTTTGATCTTCAATTTTGAGTTTCTCAGCCTTTGCAATTAGTTTTGAAATCTCAACATTGCTCAGCCTATTTTTGTCATTAGTCCTGATTATAATCTCCCATATCCCACTTGTGATTTAGAAACTAGAAAATATAATACGAATTTCACTCAACTTGACAGCTGGTTTGTACTTGGGAATTTTTACTGCATTTTTTTTTTAACATCCATTGAATGTGGGCATGGGAAAAAGTTACCATGCTACATAAGTTCTGGCTGGGGGATACTCAGCCTATTGTTCTCATTAGTCATGATCATAATCTCCCATATCCCACATGTGATTTAGCAACTGGAAAATATAATACGAATTTCACTCAACTTCATAACTGGTTTGTACTTGGGCATTTTTATTGCAAATTTGTTTTAACATCCATTGAATGTGGGCATGGGAAAAAGTTACCATGCTACATAAGTTCTGGCTGTGGGCTATTGTCTATTTTTTTTAAATCTTTACAGATTCTTTTAAAATGCTCCATTTTCTTTACCAATTCATGTTTCTATGCATTCTCGTTTTCACTAGGCCATTCACCTACCGCAACGAGACCTGCTTCGATATTTTAAAAATTTTTCTTCTCCATATTTCCTCTTATTTTTTCCTTATTCAATATTTTCCTCATATCGTATATATACTGATCCAGTGAATTCCTCGATTCCATTGTTTCCTTCCACATTTGATCTTCAATTTTGAGTTTCTCAGCCTCTCCAATCATTTTCAGAATATCAACATTGCTCAACCTACTGTTGTCATCAGTCATTATCATCATCTCCCTTATCCCACTTGTTATTTAACAACTGGAAAATCTAATACAAATTTCACTCAACTTGACAGCTAGACTATACTTGGTCATCTTTACTATAAATTTGGTATAACATCCATTGAACGTGGGCATGGGAAAAGTTACCATGCTACATAATTTATGGCTATGGGCTCCTGTCTATTTTTTTTTTAAATATTTACAGAGTCTTTTAACAAGCCATGAAGTCTTTTCAGTGCCTCTCAATCAATCCAGGAAGTTACAGAAATAAAAACCTTTTTATCAAATCATATAGGAAATTAGGAATACCTGCAACATTATCCTCTAGATCTCCATCTTCAACAGAATCAAGAATATGTTATCTTATTTATATAACATTCAATACTTGATGATAAGTCTACTTAATCTTATTTATGCTTACAAATTTACTATAAATACCATGCTTAATCTTTGGAATTGTGATGATTATTAGCTCTAAATATTCATCAATTTCTGACGGAATCTATTTTAGTCATTCTAGTTATCTACGATCATTATGGAATTTTCCCTCTATTTGGAGATTAATGTGCTAAAAGAAAACAAGAAGCGAAATTAATAGGTATGCCATCAGGATGTCTCTAGATGTATCTGCTCTTCAACTTTTCTCCAAGAAACATACAGTAGATTTGTCATCCTCTGTAGAATAAGCCACATGGTACATTCACTATTAGTTCTTCCCCTCCAACATCTGACATGGTTGTATTTTATTAATGTACCTAAATTTACACCTTCCATGATGCTTATAATCTTGTAAAATGTTAAAAGTGGGATGTTTTATGATGTAATGGATATTAATAATCTAGATTATCATACAGTGATATGATGATAGTGTAGGTTGATGTTAAAGTTGTAAAATTCTTGTACATATCAAGGATGAATGATAGTACAAGCCAAAATGGCATTATTATAAATTATTAAACAATATGTTAGGTGCTAAATCATACTTCTTATTAAGGACATAACTAATGCAAGTTGAAAATTCCTTTTTAATGTTCTTAGTCTATTTATATATGTCAAAGTAAAGGTTTCTAGATATGATTTTTCCCATAAAATTCAAGGAAAACTAAACTCTAAGGAAAATAATGTACATGTCATTTCTCCCACAAACTCATCAAGGTTGACTTGTGACATAACTTCATCAACCACTACCACTAGTTGTTTTATTAAGTGCATAAAATCATTTTTCTAACCATGTACATTTCATTTCTCCTGCAAACTCATCAAGGTGTGACTTTTTACATAACTTCATCAACCACTACCACTAGTTGTTTTAGTAAGTGCATAAAATAAATTTGCAAACCATGTACATGACATTTCTTCCACAAACTCATCAAGGTGTGACTTTTGGCATAACTTAATCAACCACTACCACTAGTTGTTTAAGTAAGCACAAACCACTACCACTTTGAGGAAAACCGTGTACATGTGTCATTTATCCCATAAAATTTTAGGCAAAATTTTAGGCATGTTTCATTTCTATGTCATTTCTCTCTCATTTATTTGTCATTTCTGCCATAAACTATAATACAATTTCATTTCTCCCATATAATATAAGGAAAACATTAAGGCAAACCATGTACATGTCATTTATCTCTTAAACTCTAGGCAAGGCAAACTTAAGGCATGCCATTTCTAGATGTGATTTCTCCCATAAACTTTCAGTCAAACTTTAAGGAAAACCATGCACATGTCATTTCTCCCACAAACTCAAGCATTTCTCCCATTAATTCAAGGCAATTTTTAAGGCCTAAAAACTGAACCTAAAGTGGCTGAACATCCATAGGATTTTAGTCTGTCTGTTGAGAGTTACCTTCTACAATTTCTAAACGCAGAGTCTGTAAAGGGCCAGGTAGCCTCTGGACCTCATCTTTTCTCAAAGCTGACATATCCAGTAAATGCCCCTACAGTCAATCTCTGGAACAGATCTAAAAAGAAGTTCTTCATTGTAATATCCATTCTGTACATGCCATTTCTCCCATAAACTTTAAGGTATTTTATAGTGTTTTTGGAACCATGTACATGTAATTTCTATTTCATTTCTCCCATAAATTTTAGTAAGTGCATAAAATAATTTTGCAAACCATGTACATGTAATTTCTCCCACACACATTAAGGAAAACATTAAGGCAAACCATGTACATATCGCATCATTTCTCCCATACATGTGTCATTTCTCCCATAAAATTTTAGTCAAACTTCAAGGCATGCCATAATTTAGAACAGATCTAAATAGAATTTCTTCATTGTAATATCAATTTGTGTACATGCCATTTCTCCTATAAAATTTAAGGCATCATTTTCTAGTGTTTTTGGAACCATGTACATGTCATGTCTATGTCATTTCTCCCATAAAATTTAACACAAACTTTAAGGCAAACCATGTACATACATGTTATTTCTCCCATTTCTCCCATAACTTTTAGTAAGTGCATAAAATAATTTTGCAAACCATGTACATGACATTTCTCCCACACACTTTAAGGAAAAATTTAAGGCAAAACATGTCATTTCTATATGTCATTTCTCTTTCATTTCTATATGTCGTTTCTCCTATAAACTATAAGGCAATGTCAGTTCTCCCATAAACTATAAGTTAAACTTTACGGAAAACCATGTACATGTCATTTCTTTCTTTAACTCTAGGTAAGGCAAACTTTAAGGCTTGTGTCATTTGTATATAATTTCTCTGGTATTTCTATGTCATTTCTCCCATAAAATATAAGGCAATTTCATTTCTCCCTTAAACTATAAGACAATATTTAAGGCAAACCATGTACATGTCATTTCTCTCCTAATATTTAGACAAGGAAAAATTTAAGGCAAACCATGTACATGTCATTTGTGTCTTAAACTTTAGGCAAGGAAAATTTTAAGCCATGTCATTTATGTATGTGATTTCTCCCATAAAATTTAAGGAAAAATTTAAGGCAAACTATTCACATGTCATTTCTCCCACAAACTCTTTCTTTGTCATTTCAATGTCATTTCTCCCATAAAATATAAGGCAGTGTCATTTCTCCCTTAAACTATCAAGAAAATTTTAAGGAAAACCATCCACATGTCATTTCCCTCTTAAACTTTAGGCAAGACAAACTTTAAGGCATGTCATTTCTAGATGTGATTTCTCCCATAAACTTTAAGGAAACCTTTAAGGCATACCATGCACATGTCATTTCTCCCACAAAATCTTTCTCCGTCATTTCTATGTCATTTCTTCCAGAAACTATAAGGCAATGTCATTTCTCTCTTAAACTTTAGGAAAGGCAAACTTTAAGGCCTGTCATTTATAGATGTGATTCCTCCCATAAAATTTAAGGAAAACCATGCACATGTCATTTCTCTCACAAACTCAGGACAAAATTTAAGGCAAACCATGTACATGTCATTTCTCTATTAAACTCTAGGCAATGAAAACTTTACTCTAGGTAAGGTAAAATTTAAGGCATGTCATTTCTAGATGTGATTTCTCCCATAAAAATTAAGGCAAACCATGCAAATGTTATTTCTCACCCAAAGTCAAGGCTTTCTCCCATTAATTCAAGGAAAACTTTAAGGCCTAAAAATCGAACCCTAAGTGGTTGAAATTCAATAGGATCCCCCAAACTCAAGGCTTTCTCCCATTAATTCAATGAAAACTTTAAGGCCTAAAAACCGAACCTAAAGTGGCTGAACTTACATAGGATTTTGGTTAGTCTATTGAGTGTTAACTTCTACAAGTTCTAAAGGCAGAGTCTCGAAAGGGCCAACTAGCCTCTGGATCTCATCCTTTCTTAAAGGTGACATATCCAGTAAATTCCCCTACAGCAAATCACTCGAACAGATCTAAATAGAAGTTCTTCATTGTAATATCCATTTATGTACATGTCATTTCTCTCATAAACTTCAAGGCATTTGTTAGTGTTTTTGGAACCATGTACCTGTCATTTCTATGTCATTTATCCCATAAAATTTAAGGCAAAATTTAAGGATAAACATGTATATACATGTCATTTCTCCCATTTCTCCCATAAAATCAAGTAAAACAGTAAGGATAACCATGTAAATTTCATTTCTATGTCATTTATCCCATAAAATTTAAGGCAAACATTAAGGATAACCATGTACATAGATGTCATTTCTCCCATTTCTCACATAAACTCAAGGAAAACTTTAAGGATGACCATGTACATGCCATTTCTATGTCATTTCTCCCATAAATTTTAAAGAAAACTTTAACGATAACCATGTACATACATGTCATTTCTCCCATAAAATCAAGGAAAATTTTAAGGATAACCATGTACATGTCATTTTTTTGATAAACTTTAACGCATAATTTGCTAGTTTTTTTGGAACCATGTACATGTCATTTCTCCATTAAACTTTAGGAAAGGCAATCTTTAAGGCATGTCATTTCTAAATGCGGTTTCTCTCATAAACTTTAAGGCAAAATTTAAGGAAAAATATGGACATGTTATTTCTCTCATGCATTTGCAATAAATGTTAATTTAATATATTTTATTGAATTTCTTTTTTTCAGGGATAAAAAAACCACTAAATATGGTTGAAAAATGGACACTATGCATAGATGTTTCTTTCTATCCCAATCCAAGGAAAGAAATGATTACATATATGCTTTGAAATATTGTGACTAGAAAGGTCATGCAAAGGAAAATAAATATATAGGGAAGAACAACAAACAACGAGGCATATTATATTGCATTGATAGAAGGCTTGGGAACAACTAGGCAGTTTGGATCAAATGGAATTGTAGTTTTCACTAATTCTGAACTTGTGTGCAACCAGATGAAGGGTGTGTACCAAGTTAATAAGTAGAGGCTAAAAAAACTACATGGAAAAACAAACAATATTGTTAGCCAATTTCAATTTTTTAGTATAATACATTGTGGAAATGTTAATAAGATATCTGGTGATATATTATGTGGGTCAATACCAATTCAAGATTCATCTATCAAAGATAAATTAATAGATTAATTAGTATTATACAGGGAAATTCCAATTCAAGATTCATCTCTCAAAGATGAATTAGTGTTGAGATGCTTTCTTAAAACATTCAAAATTCATCTCTCAAAGATGAATTAGTGTTGAGACTCTCTCCTTCAAAATTTATTGATGTACATTGTAACATATATTTTATATGTGTGTGATTTTTACTTATAAATGTGCCTTTTCTAATGACCATGTGTTTTTTTAAATTATATACCAAGTGTTCTCCCACCATGTAAAATGCAACTTGGTGAACTTCACATTTGCAACTTGGTGAACTTCACATTTTTATAAAATTAAAATGTAAGGACTTCAACAAATTTTTGTTTAAATGGAGTTTCACGCGTCTTTTTTAATGACCATGTGTTTTTTTCGATTATATACCAAGTATTCTCCCACCATGTAAAGCGTAGCTTGGTGAACCTAACATTTTTATAAATTTTTTGCTTAAATTGAGTTTCACACATCAATTAGTGCTTTGAAAGTTGTGTTTTACATAATTTTTGTGCACTAAATTACATTAATTTTTTGAAATTTATTTTTAATTTATTCTAAATAGTAATTTAAAAATAATCGTAAATGTCCACTGTAGATATATCTATATATATCATGGAAAAGGGTATCTACTCCATCAATGGAGCATGGGCATGGTCTACGTGGCCATGGTTCACGCAATTTAATACATGAATATGTATATTTATTTATATGTATGAATGTATTTTTGATTTGATTATAAATTCATATTTTTTTATGAAGCTTTCCTCTCATCTCGTGAGGTTGGTGGTGGTACACATTCCCTTGGAGGGCCGTCAAGAGGTGGTGGCGAATTGTGTGAATGTGGTGATATGCATTCCCCCAGAGGCCAATCAATGGATGGTCATTCTGGTTCTCAACAGTCTCAGGGTGGGCAAGATGCTAGCCAACCATATCAAGGTGGCCATCAATCTGAATATTATTTTCATTCAATTTGTACAATTTTTTTTACATGTTTTTTAACATAAAAATTGTATATATTGATGCATAGGGTGAAAATGTTGCTCCAAATGTTTCTCAAAAAAGACGTAGGACATAACTTGTCATTCAAGAAGAAGGTTTTACACCAACCACGACTTATTTGTTTGACATCTCCGATATACCTTGGGAATGAAACATGTAGCAATGCACCTTACAAAGGTGTCAACATCTTCATTCAAAATTGAAGAGAGATCTCGTGTATTTGAAACTCCCTGCTGAGAGTCGACAAAGCTTTGAAATAGTTACTCACTCTTTAAGCGAACTAGTACATGTGTACCTAAAGCTTGGACCAACAACTGATACTTTTGTAGAAGTGATGAGAAAAATAAAGGAAATAGTGACGGGTCCCGATTCATGGGAGGTTGTTAAACAAAGAGTTACAACATAAATGGCCAAGTCTATGTTTAATTTCAAATAAGGGATAAAAATTGATATGCAAAAGCTGCAATATTTCAAGCACCCTGATATAGCTAGCTATTTGTATGATATAAACTTTTCTACCTATGGAAGACTCCCATGGTACGACGAGGTTTCTCTTTATTTTGAAAAATTACTTTATGCAGAATTATTTTGGGAATGAAACCCAATTACAATAACCTTCCCTTTGAATTTTTTGGTCCTGGAAAAGGTTGATTGTGTGACCGTAGGGGGTCGCCCTGAGCCACCATGGTTTAGGCGACCTATTCGTGTCAAAAATTTGCGGTCATAGATGGATGCCACTTCTCAAATTAGTCAAGAAGCAAGAGATGCCATCATTGACAATGTTGAGAGTGGACTAGGTGGAGTTGATGTTTTTCTAAATCCACAAAGATCATGTTAGAATGCACGCACTAGTTTTGTGTATTATACAGATGAAGAGATAGAAAACTTAAGTGTTGAAGGTCTTATAACATATGCAAAGAATTGTCACAATGGTTGACACGACCTAATTATTCATGAGCAAGAGGGCATGGGATCGATACGTGTTAATGGTTAGGGTGATTATTTTAACACATGTACAATTTGTAATAAATACATATATACATACAGTTATTTGTATACATTAATCTAATAAAAATGTATCATTATATGTTAACACCATTTGCAATTACATGCTTGATGAACGAATATGATATTAATATAACGGTTGGAGCCTCTGGTTCACACAATCAAGATGGGTCTCACCATAAATCACAAAATCAACATGGTTCTCACAATCAAGATGATATGTTGGAAAATGTTAGTGTTTTTTAAGTGAACATGATTATGTACAATTATTTTTTATTTATTATTATATATATCGAAACATGATGACATATTTTTAAAATAAATAACTATGCACACATGTACATGTATATATAATTAAATGTTAATAGATTTCAATTCTGTCTGATGTTTTTGGGATGGAAATACGTTCTTCTTCCTTGGGAGATGTGGCAAATCCACCATCACAAGTATGAAAAAATTTTCACTTTTAAATATGTTTTTAAGTTATATATTCTAGTTCAAAAGTTTCATTAAAAATTGAGATCTCTAGATCTTGAGTTATTTTACATTTTTTGAATTTTAGTTTTCTGGAGATTTTCTTTCGAAGCCACCCTTAGGAGATGTCCCATATCCACCATCAAAATTATTCAAATTTTCACTTAAATATATGTCTAAGTTATAAGTTATAAATTGAAGTTCAAAAGTTTTTTTATAAATTGACATCTAGATCTGAAGTTATTTTATACTTCTAAATTTTTTGAATTTTAGGTTTCTGGAGATGATTTCCCTTCTCTATGGACTCTAGCGATGGAGTGTATGATGGAGATAGAAGCTCCCACACCATTTGAACCATTTGAACAAGTTATCTAACTTTTTTTTAATATTATTGAAAATTAGTTTATGTATGCATTTTCATTTAATTTATATATATATATATATATATATATATATATATATATATATATACATGTATATTGTACAGTTTACTGTGGAAGATGTTCCCGTGGACGAAATTTTAATGGATGAGCAACAAAACACAATGGAGAGGGAACCTCATGAGGTATTGCATGATTTTTTTTTTTTTTTTCATTTTGTTTTTTTACATGAATTTCTATATTCTCATTCACTTTTAAAACATTAAATTTTAATGTTTGTACACATTCTGTATAGATTCCCCACGCTTCACAGGAGAGCTCGAGGATCAGGAGTTTGTTGGCAGACACACTAGATCCATCTGTATTTGATGGATGATGCACATGTGTGCAACATTATATTTGATAGATCTAGTCTTAAATTTACTTTTTTATATATAGTCTTATCTAGATGAAGTGATATATTTACTTTTCTATATAACTTGATACTTGTAACACTATACATTGAACTATATATATATATATATATATATATATATATATATATATATACTTTTATTTTTCATGTGAGATACAAATTTTAGACATATTTTAGTGTTTGGATATATAGTTTTAAACTACGTTTACTCTTGTCAAGAATGATTTTAAATTTTGGATAGTTACATTTGGCATGTGAGGTAATGTTGTGATATAATGTTTTGTTTTTAAAACTCAAGTTTTGGATGGTTGAACTACATTTGGCATGTGAAGTAATGTTGTGATCTAATGTTTTGTTTTTAAAAATCAAGTTTTGGATGGTTGAACTACATTTGGCATGTGATTGTGATATAATGTTTTGTTTTTATAGGATAGTTGAACTACATTTGGCATGTGAAGTGATTTTGTGATATAATGTTTTGTTTTTAAAAATTATGTTTTGGATGGTTGAACTATATTTGGCATGTGATTATGATATATAATGTTTTTATTTTATTGGATAGTTGAACTACATTTGGCATGTGAAGTAATGTTGTGATATAATTTTTTGTTTTTAAAAGTCATGTTTTGGATGGTTGAACTACATTTGGCATGTGAAGTAATGTTGTGATATAACGTTTTTTTTTTAAAACTCAAGTTTTTAATTGTTGAACTACCATTGGCATGTCATTGTGATATAATGTTTTGTTTTTATTGGATAGTTGAACTACATTTGACATGTGAAGTAATGTTGCGATATAATGTTTTTTTTTTTTAACTCAAGTTTTGGATGGCTGAACTACATTTGGCATGTGATTGTGATATAATGTTTTTTTTTTTAAACTCATGTTTTGGATGGTTGAACTACATTTGGCATGTGATTGTGATATAATGTTTTGTTTTTAAAATTCAAGTTTTCATTTTACAAAAAAAATAAAATCACATGAATATATGTACATAAAAATGATTTAAGTACATGTTTGAATATATGTTAAAACGATTAAAGTACAATACTTATCGATGAATGTATATATAAAAAAAATCTTAAGATTCTAGGTCTTCTTAGATGTACATCAACCAATAATAAAATTTAAAATTTCATTCTAGAACATATATATCCAGTACGTGCAACATTTTTCATCAATGCACATAGAAAAGCTACTTTCAGTTGATAGTAAACTGGAAATTACAAAACATGTACCACACATTTTGCATTCAAGATTGAATATTATAATTTACTTCTAATAGACATGCATGTATGAAACAAAATCGTGCAACTTCAAATTCACATTATATCAACTATGCTAGATACACAGATATGTACATTTTTCAATAATGACATTATGACAAATTGTACTAGAGAATTTATGAAATCGCTTAGACCAGATAATCTAGACATGTGTATGTGTAGACGTGTATAAATTACTCATGTGGATGTACCAAAAAAATGTACATGTGAAAACACTAGTACAGATAACATAAAAAGGCAGTTCCTTTTTAGTTGAGTTATGGAAGTTTTAAAAGATGAATCCAAAGAGAAGAAATTTTTTGGAAGTTCAATCAAAAAAATTCCAATGGAATGTCATCTTCAATGATCCGTTCATGATCGGCTTTTGACATTTTCCATTTCTTAATTTCCATTTTTTTTTCTTTGATTGAACTTCTATCAACTTTATGCGTGTTGCACACACTAGGTGACTATATTGAAAACTTATGACATCAGATTCATAGTCTTGAAAGTAAACAAAATACCCACTTTGATTAGTTTTTCTGAAAAAATAACCTTTTGAGTATGATAGACCTTCTTTCATATGTAAACCCATGATCATTATAGTTTTCTAATAATTTCATCTTTCTTTTAGTGCAACGCATCAAATAATACTTCACATTTTCATTGTTCATAGTAGGTGCAATTATAGAAAAAACATATCCTGCAAAATAAAACAAACTTATGTATTTAAATTTAGATCATAATTAAGTTGAAAAAATAACTTTAAAATTAACATACATGTACTTGATTTTATTATCTATTTCTAGATCTCTATCATTTGAAAGAAATTGAAATGTTACCTTCTCTAACAATATCAGAAACTCGATCACCATCAGATGATATTGTAGTCTCCTCTGATTGCATTTCTTCAAACCTTGCAACGGAAATTTTCCCTTTTGTATTTAGCTTTATATGTTGCTAATATTTTACATACATTTTGTTTTCACAAACATAATTGGATTCTTTTTTGTCTATGCAAACATGAAAAAAACAAGAGTATTTTCTTTTATCCAATGCAAACACATTTGTGGACAACTTTGTTTTAATTGAATGAAATTTTTGAGTCTCTTTTGTTGTTTCAATGTCATTTCCAATCGATCTATCTACATATTCGACCACAATATGCCAAAAAAACCTATATGGAAAATTCAAAGAAGAATATAAATATGATATCAAAATACCATCAAAGATAATCATTGTGATAAATGTACACTGTTTAAAATTATAAATCCAATAAAAATTAAATTGAATGTACCTTCGCACTTCCCTTGGTCGGTTAGTCTTATGGCTTAGTGCAGCGATGCACCATTAAACAAATTATTTAGCTGAGACAAGTCATTTTGTAGAGGGGTCCATTTGATATCTTCGAAGTACTCATTTTATGCATGCCCCTGCACCATCATTTTCTCCTTTTCCATGACTAGTCTCAAATAAATTCCAACAATGTTTAATGCAAGTTTTCATATGAAGACAACAAAACCAAAAGAATGATCGTTAAGATTTGAATTGACCTCCGCGTCCATTTGACCATATATAATGTTCATTGAATTTTATTCCACAACTTTTCAGGAAGTCATAAAGCTTTCCAAAATAGTGTTGTTCAAAGTATGTATCATGTGTACGATCGTCACTGATACAAAAGTGATATTCTTTAATAACATGTCAATTTTCACTCGTGATTTCTATATGATCAACATTTTGTTCACCATGTCTATATAGAATATGGACGAGCATGGAGACTTGGTTAGAGTGATAGTATTCACTCCGAATTTCTTTTTGTGGAACAAATGTGTAGTTTTCTACAAAATCAATTACTGAAAAAATCACCCCTGGTGGAAAAACTTCACGAGATTTTTTTAATTGCAAGTCCTGCCATCGAGCTCTATGGGAATACTTAGTGTATCTATAAATTTTTGCCTCAAACTTTCTCAAAAAATCTATCACAAACATTTCCTCTTCTTGTAAATCAATTCTTCTATCACTAAACCTCGCATCGATGTATGGATATATTCATATCTCTTCCATTTCACTTTCATGTGGGACAATGATTGATAATTTATATCAGTACAATATTTGTTTTTAAACTTAGTCAAATTTCCACAATCATCACACTTTTTACCACCAATGCATTTCTTTTGATAAAATAATTCATGTCTTTCTCTTCCAGATAGAATTTGAGATATGAAATCATGGATAGTGGAAGGAGGAGGTGAATCTTTCCAAAATGTTTTACTAAAATTAAGGAATGTGTCATAATATAGCTAAAATTCCACATGATAAGGACAACAACAAGTGTCATGTAGAGTGATAGGTTTTACATACCATGGTTTATTTGCACAAAAGCATTGATTGAGATATCAATTTCACGATTTTCTTCTTTGAACTTGTTGAACAACTTTGTCTGAGTGGTGCCAAGAAAATTTTTGGATGTTCTTTTTACTGATTTCATGCTATTCTTCTTCACATCACATCCCTATCTTTTGGTGAAAGACGTGAATTTTTCATCCAATATTAATATATTATTTTTTTAACATTTTCTCCAAGTCTTTATTTACATGGTTGCCTACAAATATATTTCCAACAAACGAGTTCATCATTTACATCTATTTGCAACCGAAATTTCCAATGTTTGTGCACAGTTTTTCGTGAGGTTCCTAATGCTCGTGCCATAGATTTTACGAAGAGATTCTCTTTAGTACTTGATGAAACCACTACCATATGTATTTCTCTACATGCATCTAAAACATTTTTCTCTCTAGATATTCTAATTTAATTTATAGCACTATTTATATTTTGTATCACATTTTCCTTATTTTTTTTTATCTTTTGATGATTTTTGAATACCCAATAAAGTTGTAGTTTTTTTTAATTTCCTTAATGTAAAGAGACCTTTCAACAAATGGGCTTGAACTTCCACAGTTTCCTTTATGAAGAATGAAGCAAAAATGTGATTAACCTGATATCATATAACATGGTCAACTTTTTTATCTCCATATCTGTGAGTGTCAACATTTTCTAACATCGATATTGATTTCATATGTACATATTCGAATTAATATTACATAATAAGTTTACATATTCAATAAATAACTAAATTAATAAATATGTATAATTTCAATTATACGTGCAAGTGTTCAACATATATATACGTACCTGGTGATTCAATTTCTTCACGTGAATTTCTTTCAACATTTTCACCATCTTCAATCATTGGTTAAATATCTCTTACACTTTCTCTTTCAACATTTTGTATCTCATCATCAGTGTTTTGAGGAATATATCTCTCTGTTACATTCAAAAATATTTGTCAAATTAGTTCATCAAATAAAAATTAAGCTTCACAATTTACACTAGGAAAATTTTAAATATCAAATTTATAATATTTACATTTACATACCTTCTTCAACTTCTAGTTTAGGTTGATTTTCCCTTTCAATAATTGAGCATTCTTCTCTCTCTTTTTTTTGCGATATTGTCTCCCCGGTTCTCTACATTCCTTAGGGTCTCTTGTTCAATCATATTTTCTCTTGAAATTCCTTCAATTTCCCATGATAATTGAGTATGAAGTTCAAAAAAAATCCTTCAAAAATTTAGATAAAAACTCAATTAAATAAAAGCATCAAAAAGGACTTAATTTTAAAAAAATCATTTTAAAAATTTTGCAAAAAAGACATACTTCAATACAAAACACTTACTTTAAAAAATCCGAGAAAAAAATGTCTTCTAAAAACTAAATGAAACTCAAAATATTTCCTTCCAAGTCCTGCAAAAAAAAAATCATTTAAAAAGTTAGACAAAAACTCATTTAAAAAAATCGTTATAAAAGATTTACTTCAAGCCAAAACACGTACTCTAAAAAAATCACTTCAAAAAATACGTCCAAAAAATGTCCATTGAAAACTAAGCCCAACTTGTTAAGAAATGACAGTTCAAAAAATACCTCCAAAAATTGTCCTTTGAAAATTAAGTCCAAAAACATTTTAAAAAAATCTCTGTAAAAACAAAATAAATCCAAACAATGTCCTTTGAAAATTAAGCCCAAAAATCCTCTTAAAAAATATCACTTAAAAATATAGCTCTAAAAAATGTGCTTTGAATATTAAGCCTAAAAATAGTCCTTTCAAAATTAAGCCCAAAAAAATTCCAAAAATTGTCTTTCGAAAGTTAAGCCCAAAAACCTCTAAAAACAAAAATACCTCCAAAAAAATATCCTTTGAAAATTAAACCCAAAACCTCTAAAAACGAAATACCTTCAAAAAAATTTCCTTTGAAAATTAAGCCCAAAAAGCATCCAAAAAATGTATCACATGCCTCCAAAAAAAGTCCTTTGAAAATCAAGCCCAAAAAAAATCCTTTGCAAAATCAGACCAAATGAGGAAATGTGTGAAATTATACGAAAATAATGAATATGTTTACGCCTATTTATATTGCCACGAAATATTTTTTTTGGAGGGGCTTCGTTGAATTTTCCAGCCGACGTAAAGTCAATTAAAATTTCGGGTGAAGTTTTGTAAAAACTTCGGCCGAATTTTTGTGTCGTTAGAGTTGATGGGCTATCGAGACAAAAAACAACTCGACCGAACTTTTTTTTAAAATTTCAGTCGAACTAACATGTCTGCAATTACACGGAGTCGAGCTCCAAACACATTTCTAAAACTTTGGACTGATTAAACTCCATGAAACTTTATGAATTAATTGTCGGAACCAAGACAAGCATTTGGAGAATTCAATCTACTTTTAGGAAATATAACTTTTATGGAATTTCATAAATATTTACTAATTTTAATTAATTTTGTAATAAAACGGGTGAAAATAATTTATGAAGGTCATTATGATTCAATGAAATAAATATTTTGTATCTTCCAAAATACACTGTAAAAAAATTAAAAAAATTATGGTTCATTACATTCGTATGTCATGTGTAATGGGTAGTTTTTAGATTTTTAGTTTATAACTTATATGTTAAGAAATTTTGTGCTAGTCGAAACATATTCAAAATATGCAGTTTTTTCAAATTGGATTAGTTCAATTTTTTTTATTAATTATGATATGCATCAGTTGGTTTCGTAAATACAACGAAAATGAAGTAGACTTGGTCTAGATTGTTGTAACACATTTTGTTGCTCAAAAGCACAAAGTTTTCAAAGAATACACCGTCGCATTTGAACATGACTTTTTATGAATCCTTTGATTGTTAAATAAAACACACTCAAAGAAATGTTAAGTTGACATATCAAATGTGTATAAAAAAATTCCAAAAAATAAGCAATAAAAAGCTAATAAAATGTCTGACAATTTTTATTTTTATCGTAAAATGAAATTGTAAACAGAAAAATTCGTTTGGGTTACCGAAATTTGAAGAACTAGAAAAAAATGATATTTTTTTCTCAAAAAATGGAAAAAAGTGTAACCCAAGTTCACATTTTCACCCCTTTATAAAGATATTTTTGCTCTAAAATGTTTGTATAATTTCTTATTTTCAAATATGAAACAACTCTTATTGCTTAGCTCAAAATCCATTAGAAATATTTTTACCTTTAATCATATCTGATCATATTCAATTGAGGTTCTATTTTTCCTCTGAGCTACTCCATTTTGTTGAGGATTATGTGGCACTATAAACTATTTACAAATCCCATTATTTTTGTGATATTTTGTGAATTCTCCTCCTAAATATTACCCCAATTGATGGTTCCTAAGGATCTTGATGTACCCTCTTTTTCCTTTTTAACCACATTCTTAAATTATTTAAAGTATTCAAGTGCATCATATTTTATTTTGATAAAGTAAACCCATTTATATGTTGTTCTGTCATGGATGACAATCAGGAAATATGAAGCTCCACCTAGTGACTGGGTTTTCATGGGACTATATACAATTTTTTTGTTTTTGTCGGAAACCATTCCCTTTGTTGTTTTCATAATGCACAATATTCATATTCAACATATTTTTTTTTTCAATTTTGAAGGCCTTCCACCATTCCTTTCTTTAGAAGCATCAAAATATCATTATTGTTGAGATAACCACACATTGGATGCAATAATTCATCTATTGACATGGTAGAACCATGTCAATGATTCATTATCATTTCTAGTAACATCAAACTTGTAGAGTCCTCCAATTATAACTCATATTGTTATGATTTTATATTTATTATGTATCATTCCCATTAAATCATGAATTTAAGAACTCAACTTTTATATCTTGATTTGAAAGTGTGAACAATGAGATTGTAAATACATCACATTTTGTATATATTTACGTGACCACTTGGTAAAGTTATGCATTTATTGTTGTGGGAAAAGACATAAAAACGAGAAAGAGAATAGGAGATATAACTGAATTAGACAACTGAAGGAATTTAAGGAAACTTTTATTGATCAAATTCTCCATGTCATTACAAGCCTCTTGGGCCATCTTATTAAACCTAGATACATTTCGTTACTCTAACTACATCTCATTATTTCGTTATTTCAACTACCTAGGTAATTAGTAAATTTACAATATTTGTTGTCACATTTAACAAACTCCACCTTGACAACAAATTTTCCTAATGTCCATTGATCATCTTTTCTACAAGCCGAGAGAAGCAAGACACCATCTCAGCTTCTCTACTGTAACTGGCTTCGTGAATATATCTGCATGATTCTCCTGTGTGCGGACCTTCTTGAGGACGACTTTGCCTCCTTCGATTATATGTCTCACAAAGTGATACCTAACATCGATGTGCTTGGTCTTGCTGAGATATGCTGGATTTGTAGCCAAATGAATAGCACTCTGACTGTCACAAAACACATTCACTTTCTCCTGCGTCCTTCCAATCTCATCAAGTAGACCTTTCAACCAGATTGCCTCTTTACAGGAATCTGAAGCAGCTATATACTCTGCTTCAGTAGTGGACAAAGCAACTGTCTCTTGAAGCTTTGACATCCAACTAATTACTCCACCTGCAAGAGTAAAAAAATAACCTGTAGTAGACCTCCTTTTGTCCAAATCACCTGCATAATCAACATCCACATATCCGCAGACTGTACCTTCACGACCATCAAAGCTGATGCAATGGTCACTTGTGCCTCTCAAATACCGAAGCACCCATTTCACTTCTCGCCAATGTTCTTCCCCTGGATTTGCCATGAACCTGTTGACAACTCCAACTGCATGTGAAATGTCAGGTATTGTAGATACCATTGCATACATTAAGTTGCCTACCGCATTTTCATATGGTGCACGAGACAGATACTGCTTTTCTTCATTAGTTCTAGGACTCAAATCTGAAGAAAGCTTAAAATGGGAAGTTAATGGAACATTAACAGGTTTCACATTGTTCATACCGAACTTTTCAAGTATTTTCTCCACATACTTCTGTTGTGATAACCAAAGCTTACCATTCTTCTTGTCTCTATATATCTCCATGCCCAAGATATGTTTTTCCGCTCCAAGATCCTTCATTTCAAACGTCCTAGAGAGCTGAGCCTTTAACCTGCTAATTTCTTCCATTCTTTTGCTTGTAATAAGCATATCATCAACATACAAGACCAAGATAATGAATATGCCATTGAAACTTTTGAAGTATACACAATGATCATACTCACTTCTGATAAAATTTTGGCTCATCATGAAAAAATCAAACTTCTTGTACCATTGCCTGGGCGACTGCCTCAAGCCATACAATGATTTCCTGAGCTTGTAAACTAATCTTCTGCTGCGACCTTGTAAAAAACCTTCTGGCTGATCCATATAAATCTCTTCATCCAAATCACCATGAAGAAAGGTTGTTTTAACATCTAACTGTTCTAACTCAAGGTCCAGTAAAGCAGTTAGTGCTAACACAGTAAGAATAGAAACAAGTTTAACTACTGGTGAAAAGATCTCATGAAAGTCAATACCTTCAACCTGAGAATACCGTTTTGCAACCAGTCTCACCTTATACCTGTCGATACTTCCATCAAATTTTCTCTTCAACTTGAAGACCCATTTGCACCCAACAACGCTTCTCCCTTTAGGAAGTTCTACAAGATCCCAGGTATTTTTTTTGGCTAAGGAGTCCATTTCTTCTTCCATAGCCTTTTTCCATACCTTGCTATCTGCATCATCAACTACTTCCTGATAACAAGATGGTTCCCCATCTTCAGTAATCAATGCAAATGATGAAGCAGAGTCTTCATACCTTTTTGGTGTTCCTCTTTCCCTCGTAGACCTTCTTAGGGTGACTGGTTGCTGACTGGATTCTGGAATTTCTCCAGTTTCCTCTACTTCTCCACCTTTTTCAGAAGTCTCTCCTTCCTTTCAACTTTCTGGAAAAGGTACAGTCTCCAATTGAATCTGTTGACCTGGCGATACCTACTTCTGTTCAACTTTTTCAACATCTGATTTTAAAAGAGATGATTCATCAAATGTTACATCTCTACTAATGAATATCTTCCGTGAAGTAAGATCCCACAACCTATATCCCTTCACTGAATAATCATATCCAACAAAGACACAACATTTTGATTTTGGATCTAATTTTGAACGCTGATTTCTAGGAATAAGAACATAGGCATCACAACCAAAAATCTTCAAATGCGAATAATCACAAGACTGACCCGACCAAACTTCTTCAGGAATTTGACAGTTTATTGCAACCGAAGGTGATCTGTTAACTAAATAGCAAGCAGTAGATACTTCTTTTGCCCACAACTCCTTTTACAGATTAGCATTACTAATCATGCTTCTGGCTCTTTCCATAAGAGTCTGATTCATCTGTTCAGCAACACGATTATTCTGAGGAGTATAAACAGCAGTTTTATGTCTTACTATCCCTTCATCCTTACAAAATTGTTCAAATTCTAAAGAGGTAAATTCACCGCCATTATCAGTTCTTAAAAATTTGATTGATTTGCCTGTTTTCTTTTCCACCATTGTTTTAAATTGTTTAAACAAATTAAACACATCAAATTTCTTTTTCAACATATAGACCCAAAATTTTCTGGATAAATCATCAATAAAAGTTAAAAAATACAAGGCACCTCCATAGGACACAGTAGGAGATGGTCCCCACATATCAGAGTGAATATAGTTCAAAATCTGCTTGCTATTATGATTTCTAGACTTGAATTTTTGTTTACATTGTTTGCCAAACACACAATATTTACAAAAGTCCAACTTCAAGGATTTCAAATCAGGAAGTACCTTGCGGTTCATCAATACCTGAAGACCTTTCTCGCTCATGTGACCCAACCGCTGATGCCATAGACGATAACCTTCTTCTGCTTTATCTGACACAATCGATGCTTCACTGACTTGAGTGCTTCCCTTGAGTCTGTACAGGTTTCCGACCTTTTCAACCTTCATAACAACCAAGGCTCCTTTCTAGACTTTCAGCACTCCATTCTGACCTGTAAACTTATAACCATTCGAATCCAAAAATCCCAAGGAAATCAAGTTTTTCTTTAGATCAGGTACATTCCTAACATCAGATAAGGTTTTAGTTGTACCATCATACATTTTAATTCGCACATTTCCAATCCCAACATTCTGACAAGATGCATTGTTTCCCATGAAAACAGAATTACCATCTACAGTTTCATATGATGAAAACCAATTCCGGTGTGGACTCATATGATGAGAAGCACCAGAGTCTAATAGCCAATAGTCAACATATTGTGAGATATTACATACAGGGAGTGCTTCAGCAATTAAAACCTCATCATCCATACCTGAATCGACCTGATTTGCTTCCTTGTTGTTTTTCGCCTCTTTCCGTTTCCAGCAATCCTTTTTGAGATGTCTCGGTTTGTTGCAGTACCAGCATTTTTCTTTACTCTTCTTGCCACCCTTTGAATTTGATCTGCAAGAACCTCTTGTCTTCTCTCCCCGTTCCTTTGAGCGACCTCTAGCTACCATGGCTTCAGGTGCAGAAGTCTCAATGCTAGATTGTCTTCGTACCTCTTCAGATAAGAGAGCACCCACAACAGATTCAAAATTTAATGAATCGGCAGTTCTCAAACTAACTGAGGTCACGAAGTGATCCCATGACTCAGGCAGGGAACACAACAAGGTTATTACCTTGTCTTCTTCCTCCATCTTTACTTTTATATCGGACAACTGAAAAATACGCGTATTAAAAACATTCAAGTGATCTGCAATTTTCGTACCACTAGAAAATTTGGCAGAAATTCCGATGGCCAATTCGTCGCTATTCCGACACATAGTCGTCACAAGAGCGACAGTTCGAGGGCGGACAAACCGTGGTTTGTCCTACCGTCGCAGTTCCGATGAACGTAAAAAGTGTCGCACTATCGACACCTCTTCCGTCGCTTCCGAACAAGCATCACTCTTCCGACGTCTCACAAACCGTCGCGCCTCCGACGTTTGTAAACTGTCGCACTTCCGATGAAATGTGGTTCGACGTTTGGAACGTCTCTCTTCCGACGCCTAAAAGCCGTCGTAATTTTTACCCAACATGGTCCGACGTTTTGGACGTCGCTCTTCCGACGTCTGTAAGATGTCGCAATGCCGACGATATGTGGTCCGACGTTTGGAACGTCGCTCTTCCGATGTTTGTAATCTGTCGCAATTCCGATGATATGTGGTCCGAAATTTGGAACGTCGCTCTTCCGACGTTTGTAATCTGTCGCAATTCTGATGAAATGTGGTCCGACGTTTTCATACTGTCTCTCTTCCGAAGTTTCTAGGTTGTCGCAATTCCGACGTCTACAAGGCATCGGTAGACCGACGAAGGGTTCAATTTAAAAAAAAAATTTGAAACTTTAAAAGACGAGAAACGTTGTTTTGAATATATTGTATGAAGTAAAACAGTCCATGAAAGTGAAATAAAAGTATGTAGAATAGTAAAGCAACAGATAGAGTACCGACGTCCATTGTTCCAAATACAAATTAAAGTACCCAAAACCCTGCAACAGAGAAAAACGAATATGTCTAAAATATAAAAAGACCATCAGACCATATCAATAAACCAACAACATAGACCATCATCGCTAGTTTTGAAGGCAAAGTGATAAATATTAATCATTTTTTTTTTTTCACAAGAGAAAAAACGTTGTTTTGAATATATTATATGAAGTAAAACAGTCCATGAAGTCATTACATTTTCACATCTGAAGATTGGAACCCAAATATCCATCCAGAAAAGTGGAAGTCCCACCCCAGACAGTGATAGAAAAATACCCAATGTCACATATAGGGACTTGATATAAAACCCAGTAACGGTCCACATGGAGATTATCGACAAATCTGAGAAAGCATCCAAATATGCCCGAGGCATCTATAAGAAAGTGAAATATTAGTATGTAGAATAGTAAAACAACAGATAGAGTACCGACGTCCATTGTTCCAAATACAAATTAAAGTACCCAAAATCCTTGAACAGAGAAAAACGCGAATCATGTGAGGAGTGTGATATGTCCAAAATATAAAAAGACCATCAGACCATATCAATAAACCAGCAACATAGACCAACATCGCTAGTTTTGAAGGCAGAGTGATAAACATTAATCATTTTTTTTTCACAAGAGAAAAAACGTTGTTTTGAATATATTATATGAAGTAAAATAGTTCATGAAGTTATTACATTTTCACATCTGAAGATTGGAACCCAAATATCCATCCAGAAAAGTGGAAGTCCTACCCCAGACAGTGATAGAAAAATACCCCATGTCACATACAGGACTTGATATAAAACCCAGTAACGGTCCACATGGAGATTATCGACAATCTGAGAAAGCATCCAAATATGCCCGAGGCATCTATAAGAAAGTGAAATAACAATATGTAGAATAGTAAAGCAACAGATAGAGTACCGACGTTCATTGTTCCAAATACAAATTAAAGTACCAAAAATCCTGCAACGGAGAAAAACGCTAATCATGTGAGGAGTGTGATATGTCCAAAATATAAAAAGACCATCAGACCATATCAATAAACCAGCAACATAGACCAACATCGTTAGTTTTGAAGGCAGAGTGATAAGCATTAATCATTTTTTTTTCATAAGAGAACAAACGTTATTTTGAATATATTATATGAAGTAAAACAGTCCATGAACTCATTGCATTTTCACATCTAAAGATTAGAACCCAAATATCCATCCAGAAAAGTGGAAGTCCCACCCCAGACAGTGATAGAAAAATACCCCATGTCACATACAGGGACTTGATATAAAACCCAGTAACGGCCCACATGGAGATTATCGACAATCTGAGAAAGCATCCAAATATGCCCGAGGCATCTATAAGAAAGTGAAATAGCAGTATGTAGAATAGTAAAGCAACAGATAGAGTACCGACGTCCATTGTTCAAAATACAAATTAAAGTACCCAAAATCCTTGAACAGAGAAAAACGCTAATCATGTGAGGAGTGTGATATGTCCAAAATATAAAAAGACCATCAGACCATATCAATAAACCAGCAACATAGACCAGCATCGCTAGTTTTGAAGGAAGAGTGATAAACATTAATCATTTTTTTTTTCACAAGAGAAAAAACACTGTTTTGAATATATTATATGAAGTAAAACAGTCCATGAAGTCATTACATTTTCACATCTGAAGATTGGAACCCAAATATCCATCCAGAAAAGTGGAAGTCCCACCCCATACAATGATAGAAAAATACCCCATGTCACATACAGGGACATGATATAAAACCCAGTAACGGTCCACATGGAGATTATCGACAATCTGAGAAAGCATCCAAATATGCTCAAGGCATCTATAAGAAAGTGAAATAGCAGTATGTAGAATAGTAAAGCAACAGATAGAGTACCGACGTCCATTGTTCCAAATACAAATTAAAGTATCCAAAATCCTTGAACAGAGAAAAACGCTAATCATGTGAGGAGTGTGATATGTCCAAAATATAAAAAGACCATCAGACCATATCAATAAACCAGCAACATAGACCAGCATC